>CM062292.1:392881743-392970947 GCA_031216915.1 Pictodentalium vernedei | reverse complement strand
AATTGTTTGAATTGTTTTCTGTGATGATTCGTAATTGTCTTCAAGTAGCCTGAATTTAATTGTGGGATTTACCTGTGGATCGTTTGCCTTAGCATTCAGTGCAACTGGAACAGATTACTGTTATAATGGTCTATGATCCCAGCTTTTAAAACACAGGAATCTCAATTAATGGAAGATCTGTGAAGATGCAACTGCTTGAATTTAATTTATATCGCCCACGACAAGCAGGAATTCCACCAGGCATCATCCTAACACCACGCCACTGGATTGAAAACTGTGAAATTGCTGAATATATATATTATATACTGAAAATATATATAAACTTAATTAGTGGCCCAAAACTTTTTTTTCGCATTATTTGTTGTTTCAGACCTCGGAGAGTAGTTTTTGTACTTTGCTTAAAATGTCTAATTCTCTACAGTAGCAGGAATATGTATATACTTTATTTATCCCACTTCACAGTCTTATAACTTTTATCAGCCCCATATATACATATCACATAGAGTGGAACAAGGTGCCTTCTGCAATGCTTTAGCATTGCAGATGGCACCCTGTTCCACTCCAGGGGCAATATATAATGTCAATACCATTGAGTGTCACATTACAATTTACAATACATTGTATACTCCCAGTCTTAACTCATACTCGGAGTTGAGAGCCCTTTTTGATACCTATGCTGCCCCATCATACCCCTCCCCCGGTCTCTGATGCTTCCTGTGTAGTTGCTGATTACCAAATTGCCTCTGACTTGTTATCCATGGAGCATCATTGGCAATATCATATGTATTTTAAAGTTTATACTTGATAGAAATAGCTTTCAGGATTCTTTTCATATTGGGTATGGACAACATTCTTATGTAATTGGATATTGGTTAATACAATATTTCTGTTCAACCTTAACCAAATTTGAATATCAGATGACATATGCATAAAAAAAAGATCTTCAGATAACTGAAAAGTTTCATTTTACGTCTCCAAAACTTAACTTATGGCCCCTCATAGAATAAGTTTGTTCCAGTGAGGGTTCAAAAGCTATGTTTTTAGGAAAAAGTTGAAAAAAAATTAATTGCCACTTTTGTGAATAGTACTGGATGGATATGGCTATTATGTAAGGTAAAGAGTTAACTACATATTGTACCAGCACCAATCCATTTAGTATGCACTCAGTTGGAAATTTACCTGTTCATTGTTTGCTGAGAGAGGTTATTCCTCCTCCATAAAATAGCTTATGCTGCCTCATTAGAATGATCTCTTTGATCTTGTTCTGATGAGGGGCAAAAATGAAAATTGTTAATTAATTACAAATTTTGCTTGCATGTGTCATCTTCTTGTTATCTTGAATCAGCCACATACGCCCGTGTAAAGTACAAATTCAGCAGTATAAATTTTTTTTTTTTTTTTTTAAAATTCAGCAAAACCATATCGTGTGACCCCTCTTGGGAGCGAGCTTGTTCCAGTGAGGTGTGGGGGAGGGGGTAATCACATGATAATGGTTTTGTTAACAATTTTTGAAAAATTTGAAAAAAATATTTAAAATAATAAATTTTGATATTGTCTGCATTGGGTAAAAAGTTAACCCTTAATTTGCAGATCATACTTGCCATGTTTGTTAATGAATCATTAAAATTAATATTTTTCTTGAAAAAAGTAGCTGATGACCAGTTATGACTTCTCACTTCGATGAGCTTGTTCCAATACAGGTTTATAGGCTATGTTTTGGAATCAAAAATTGCAGAGATGAAAAAATTGAATTGTGATTTTTTGTGTGTATCAGGCTGAGTGGGTTTGGCCAATTCATTAGGTAGAGGGCTCAGGTGAGGAGTACCATACACAAGAGGATTTGTTTGACAGTAGCATTCAGGGAATTAAGTCGGTTGTTACTACAGTAAGTCTGTTGTGTATAATATATTTGCGTTTTGTAATATGTTCTCAAACTGCCATAACTTTGAAGAATAGAAAATGTTACTTGTAATCAAATTGGTTGTTATTTTTTATGATATGATGTCTTTACCATTTCCAAGTTGTTTGGTTACATGGGTTGACTGGGCCAAAAAATGTTATTGGGAAAAGCACAAAGGAGGGCCAGAACCGGGAGAAAATATTTTTTTTTCGAAAGGTTGCTGCTTGCATTGCCTCTGAGCAATGATTTGGCTTGATGTGAAAAAATTTTGATTTCGCAAACTGAAAGAATGCAGTTTCCTTGAATCTGATTAGTAGCAGTATTTTGGTGGCATTTTGTATCATCATGGTCGGTCATTTGGCAGAAATGGTTGCACCAGGGGGGCCCCGGACCCATTGGGCTGACCATGGTTTGGCCTGGTGTGAGAGATTTTTCCTTTTTTGAACTGAAAGAACACTGTTTCCTTACATCTGAGTGATCAGTGGCAGTCCACATAGAGGGCATTTCGTTGATCACCATGGTGCAGTTCCAGAATGATATAAACTACTGGTAACCGGCAAATTCTTATTACACATAACAACATATTACCCTGGTTACTCACCGTCTGATATACCGGCAATCTAAGCAATCAGATCCATTTCATCTTTTGGCCATTTACATGAAATTTCTTGCACCAACAGGCTTTGGGCTGCACCCTTTTTGGGGGCCCCCAACAGGGGACACACCGGGAAATTTCCCAGTGGACCATATGACTAGTCCACCTCTGTTTGTACTACTAGCTTGTATTCAGTTATGGAGAAGGGACATTTTTATAAAACCAATAAAGGGAATCCTGGGAAGTGGTGCACTTCTTGTTTACTGTGGGGCAAACAGTTTGATTTTACTTTTAAAAATGTTAGTTTATTGGGGTTTAATAACACTTTCAACAGCCATGATTGACTCATGTTGGACATTTTCACATTTGGAGGAAGCCAGAGTACCCAGAGAGTACCACTGATCAGCAGTGGGTAACTGACTGACTTTTCAACTTAGTGAACTTACTAGCTCTGAACAAGCAGATTTAGAAGCAGTTGAAGGAAAGAGCACTGTTGATGTGCAGTAAGCCTTAGTACACAGTACCACCATGCCCTCATGTGGGCAATCAGGATTAAGTGTCTTGCCCAAGGACACAATGTTTCAGTTTAAAGGCCAATGCTTTAATCACTGAGCCCCTTTCACTGATGAAATTGAACTTTGTAACCTGGGGTGGAAGTTCTCTAAAGTTAAAAAATTTATAGTAATTTATATATTTTTTATACTTACCAATGACCCAGACTTAGCTGGTGCTAACTCTAACAAAACCAGGGCCAAACACAAATTTTGCCCCCCAATCCCCAAAATTTGCATCCAAAACAAAAAGAAATCATGTCCTAAAGGACCTCCATACTACGCCTCTACTGCGGATGCGCAGTGACGCAGACGTCCCGAAATTGGCGCCAATTATCATTCTTACTCTGGCAGTGCCTGGTCAGCGCTATGTACTCAGCGGGGAGGCAAGAGTTCCCAACTCCAGGGAGGGCCATCCCCGTCTGGGTCATTGGTAAGTATAAAAAATATATAAATTACTATAAATTTTTTAACATTTTTATACTGTACCAATGACCCAGACTTAGCTGAATAGTAAACAGGCTGGAGGGCCTAGGACATAGAGGAAAATCCAATAAGCTCAACTATATAGTAAAGAGGTAACCCCTTAAGGAGAAAAGGAGTATTAGGCTTTACATGTATCTTTCTTATTTAATATTAAATTAGAAAGATACACTACCCTTAATACTTGAGCACAATAACATTCATGTTCTCTATTAACATCCAGTATATCCCTTATACTAATTATTTTTAAAGCAAACCAATAAATAAAGTAGTCCAGAGAACTGAGACTCTTTATAGTCATTTAAAAGTGTCCGAGTATTGTATATTAAAGCCCGTTTGACACTTGACATATACAAATGCTTCACACCGAGCTACACTTTAAAAATAAGACATGAATGAAATTTAACATTAATATTACACTTTAAAACCATCCCGGAAGCGACTCAGAAATACTGACTTGGAGGAGGCATTCCCTTTGCTTTTCACTATAAAGCAGGTGACCTAAGGGAACACCCGCCCCCCCCTTCCCCTTGCCCTGGGTCAAATAGCCCAGAGCGAAGAGGGCAGCCGGACGGAGTCACTGCCGGGACAGAAAGCCTGCATAACTATAGTTGCAACTGTTTAGTGGACGACATTCTGAGCAACAGATAACGGACCTAAACAATGCAGGTCTCCAGAAATGGACTCAATATTTCTGAGATAAAAATTCGTAAATGTGGATGGCTGAGACCAATAAGCAGCCTTCATTAAATCTGTAATAGCAACACTATTAGCATAAGCCCAGGAAGTAGAAAGAGCTCTTACTTCATGAGCAGAAATCTTAAGCACAGACTGCTGAGAAGAAGATAAATCTTCATAAGCAGTACGGATAGTTAATTGAATCCATCTAGCAATAGAATGGACCGAAATGTCCTTTCTATTAGGCATCAAAGACAGAAAGAAACGTTCCCGTCCCTTTCTGATAAACTGAGATCTCTGTTTATAGAAACGTAATGCTGTAACAGGACAGAGTAAAGGCCTACGCCCGTCTGAAGACGGAAGAGCCTTAATAACAATAGGTTCCGGATATTTATTAGGAGCCTGATTCTTAGCTAAAAAACCCACATTAGTAGTGAAGGTGATAGTGTTCCCAACACTACGATAGTGAGAATCATCCACCGACAGTGCATGAAGCTCACTGACTCTTCTAGCAGAAGAGAAAGCTAAGAGAAAAGCTGTCTTATAAGATAAGAATTTGAAATCTACTGTCCCAAGAGGTTCAAATGGCTTTTCCTTCAATTTAAGAAGAACCCAAGCTAAATTCCACTTAGGAATTAATCTAAGAGTTCTGGGTCTATTTATCGAAAAGTTTCTAACCAACTTAGATAAAGAGACATTAGATCCAATTTGTAAACTATCATGATGTGCATAGGTATCAGATAACATAGATCTATAACCCTTTATAGTAACAGGCTGCAGTTTGATTTCGTCAAACAAGTATACTAGAAAGTTTGCAATGTCTGGTATAGAGGGATCGAATATATCTACAGAATGATCCCTACACCAACGACGAAAAACCTTCCACTTAGCCGCATAGTTTAGCGAAGAGGAGGTCCTCCTACAGTTAGAAATCGCGTCCACTGCTCGTCCTGTAAAGTGTTTGCCATGCAAGAAGGACCGCACAACGGAAAAACGTGAAGGTTGAGACCTTGCGGGTTGTGATGGAGTTGGCGCGATTTCCCCTGCGAAAGAAGATCCTCACGTGGAGGAAGCTTTCGCGGTAGGTCCCACAACAGACACCTGAGTAGATTTATCCACGGTCTCTGTGGCGACAGAGATGCTACCAACAGAATCTTGCATTGAGATTGTTTTATCTTTAGCAATACTTGTTGAATTAACGGCGCTGGAGGATACGCATATCCTATCATTCCGTCCCAAGGGATCGACAGAGCGTCTACTGCAAATGCTCTTGGATCCGGACATGGAGACACATACGTCTGCAACTGATTGTTGAGATGTGTCGCAAATAAGTCTATCATTGGCCGTTCCCATTGGTAGCAAATCTGATTGAATACTTGTTTGTTGAGAGTCCACTCCGACGGCAACAAGCGACCCTTTCGTGAAAGGGAGTCTGCTAGCACATTCAGACGACCCGGTATGTGACGGACCGAAAGAAGAACGTGATGTTCTAGCGCAAACAGAAGGATTCTTTCCGTTAGATTGAACAACGGAACTGAATGAGTGCCTCCCTGATTCCGTATATACGCCACTACTGTCGTATTGTCGGATAGGATTTGGACATGAGCATTGTGAATAATGTCCATCCAGTGACGTAACGCAAGCCAAATTGACATCATTTCCTTGATGTTTATGTGCTTGCACAGGAATTGCGGATCCCAAAGACCCTGGCATCTCGAATCCGTTGGGATCAATGATGCACCCCAACCTGTTTGACTTGCATCCGTCATAATGGTAAAACTCGGATCCGGCAACTGCAGCGGAACTCCCTGAGTTAACCACTGAATGTTTGCCCAAGTCTGAATCTCTTGTTTCACTTGATCTGACAAGAGAACGTCTACATCGAGCGAATGAATTTTCACACTCCAATTCTGAGTCAAGAAAATTTGAAGAGGACGTGTGCGTAACCGCCCCATCGGAATGAGATCCGCGGCGGCTCCGCACAGACCTATCAGTCTCATAAATTCTCTCGCCGTGACTTTGTCTGCGTGCAGACAATAGCGAGCGTAACAACTGACTAATTTCGCTCTGGTTAACGGCAGACGAACGAGATTGTTGTGCGTCTCGAAGCTCATTCCCAGATGAGTGAATGACTTGGACGGCACCAGATCCGACTTCTCCTCGTTTACTATAAAACCGAGACGTCGGAGCAATAGAAGAAGATTCTGAACATCGTTCTGAAGCGTTAACTCGTTGCCGTACCTCTGAAGAATGTCGTCCAGGTAGGCCGACGTTACCGCAGACGAATGAGCTCGGAAATAGATCATTACCGAGTTCATTACCCGAGTGAAAGCCCAGGGTGCTAGATTCAATCCGAAGCACATCGCCCGGAATTGATACACCACTCCTAGGACTGTGAAGCGTAGGTACTTTCGGAATGTCGGATGTACCATGACGTGAAAGTACGCATCTTTGAGATCTATGCTCGTTGCATAATCGTTCACCCGAATACTCGCTCTGACCGATCGAATCGTCTCCATATAAAACTTCGGAGCGACGATCAGCTTGTTTATCCAGCTCAAATCTATGACTGGACGGAACGAGCCGTCTGGTTTCGGAACCAGAAACAGATGGCTGTAGAATCCCGGAGATTCCTGGTTTTCTACGACCTCTACCGCGTTCTTCATTAAAAGAGACTGCACCTCTGATAACAGAGCGTCTCTTTTCTGCGGATTTGACGGAAGATGAGTCCACTTTGGACTTCGAGTTAATGGAGGCTTTCGTTTGAAGGATATCTTTAGACCTTCCGAAGTCACTCCTCTCACCCAAGGGTCGTCCGTAATCGATGCCCATTCTTGTGAAAAGCTCGACAACCTTCCGCCAACCGGGACGCGATAGAGGTTTAAGCCATCACCTCCTGGACCTGCGAGGCCTGCGGTAGGAGAAACCACGTCCTCCACGGCCCGCACCTCGCCCCGTTGACCTCGGGGCGTCCGACCGATTGTCCTGGCCTGAAGGACGTCCCGAACGAGAGTCGCTACCCTCACGGTCTCTCGAATAAGACCAAGAGGACGCACCGGAACCTCTATAGGAACCTCTCTTGGGCGCATTAGACCCAGAAGTGCCTGTCTTATTCGTGTCTGCTGTATCCGACTTCTTAGGAGCAGATTTGAACAACAGAGAATCCTTAGCTTTCTTTGTAATTTTATCATAAATAGCAGAAAGCTTGCCGTCAAAGTGAAGTTCTCCTGAGACCGAAGCGACTCTAAGAGAGTTCTTCACCTTAGTATCCACTAGTGTGGATGTAGCTAGGGCTGCGTCACGTCTAACCAACTCCAGATTTGCCACCGAAAGGGCGGAGTTACACGTGGAATAAGCTACTGCCCTTGAAAGAAGTCTAAAAGAGGATTGTATATCCTGAAACTCTTTCCCCTGAAGGCGCAGTGATAACGCCTTAGTAAGGTGATCTGCGTAAGATAAGGCATCTAAATTGGCTCTGTTAGACGCAATAGCTGTTTCCAACACCGCGGTTGGAATAGAAGCCGACGACGGTAATGATAGCTCTAAGTCTTCCGCCTCGTCGTCCATACACAGAGGAACTCTCGGTATACCCTGTCCTGCCGTATCGAATTTATTCCTTGCATTAATGAAAGGCAGGTTGAGAGTATTAGCGGACAAGAAACCTGCTTTCCCCGTCCTGGAAGCAAGTTTAAATATAGCGTCGTTCAATAATTCAAATGTTCTTGCAACATTATTGGACTGCGACGGAAACTCGGGAGCGATGTCCCTGAACCGCTCAAAAAATTCAGAGTCCAATGACGCTATAATTCTCTTGTCCGGAACCGCAGCAGTCTGGCCCGATGGAACAACTTGAGGGAGAAAGTGCCGGATGAAGTCCACAGCAGCTTTATGTTGTTCCGAAAGGGATAGCTCCAAGTCATCCGTATCCCTTTCACCATCCGGTCGGACCTCATGATGTTCCCGGTCGTCCGCCCCCGATGCTTCGGCGGAGCGTACCGACCCAGCGCCGTCGGATAATTCTCGACACCGTTTCTGTCGGCTGCCGGGATGCTGCGATAAGCTGTGCTATCTGCACAAGAATGTCCGGCGTCGAGACCTGCGGAGGCGCAGTCTTTCGCTGCTTCGCCGAGGGCAGCTCCGCATCAGATGGCTCCCGCATACTTTTCCTATGCGAACGTCCGGAGTCCATCGGTCTCGAATCCCTGGCTGCCGGATGGTGTGACCTGGTCGCCGAAGAAGCCTTGATTGGCGAAGCTGGTAATATATCGGCGGTCACGCAGCCAAGGTGCGGTCGTGTGCGCTGACGAGAAGAGGAAGCCTTAACAGTCTCCGCGGACTGCTTATACAACAGAGCGTCCCGAGCGACGGACGTATGCTCCGCTAAAGACACATTTTGTACCACAACATCTGGTCCCAGATGTTGTACGAGAGAGGGGCCTCTCTCGCTCGCGGCCCGACTGGACCTGGACGAGCTAGGAACCGGACTCAAAGGCTTCCTCCGTTCTCGCTCACTATCCGCCGTCACTGGGTGTGCATCTATTATGTTTATAGTGCTCGCATCACCCAAAATTTCCTCCTGGACCGCATCGGACGTACCCGGCTGCCGAACCATTCGGTGAATGGACGCTACACCGGACGACATTTGTCTAATCTCCATGAGCACTTTTGCCGCTAGCTCTGAATTCATTTGTGACGACGGATGCACACTTGTAGAAGATAACATGGAAACATCACCCTGTTCTGGTTCCTCTGAAATAGAAACTGAGAGAGTAGAGTGACCTTGCGGAGAAAGAGCCGGCATAGCCCTTTCTCCAGAAACAACATATCGTGACACACGTTTCCAATGTTTCTCATCCCAATATTCACATATAGGACAGGGATTAATGCGAGAACACTGACTACAATTAATACAATGATCATGAAAGTCAGAGGAAGATTTCTTCCTATTACAATTTGAACAATGTCCCTTCATTGTGAAAGAACAACAATAAGTCCTAGTTACTCGCAAAAACCCCTGACACAAAGATACATAATAACATGATCCATTAATAAATGAAAAAACAATTGCAAATCAAAATAATTTTGAAAAAATATTTTTTCAGCGAAGCCCAAGTTGCTGAAAAGTAACGTTGAGCCCCGATGGATCCGATGGCAAAGTGTGGTCAAAAATTTTAAATTTATATTAAATAATTAATGAGACACTTACGGATAATATAAATGTATCTTATAGTGAGATAAACTACAGCAAAGGCAAACAGCCCCCCTCAAAAAAGGCTGTTGCCAATGTAAACAAACAGTGTAAAAACACCAGAAAACATGACTCCAGGCACTGAAAAAACTGGCCCGGAATCAGTCATCAAATTACACTCTATCTGATGCAAAACAGAGACTCCCAGGGGAGAATCTGCAGAACATCAGATGGAAGATGCAGAACACAAACGTTATACACCCATGGGTGAAAACGTAACTATGGGGAAAATAACAGAAAACATTCTGTAACCAAGCAACTCTCCCAGGAAATTTTAGAAATGAAATTTCTCAAAAATATGCCAAAAGCATGGGAGAATTGCAAGGGGGGACTTTAGAAGGCTAGGGGAGAGGAAACACTGAATAAGCAGTGCAACATTTAGCAAGAATGACAACAAGAGGCCCATGCCTCGAAAATAGGCAACTTAACATAATTTCATCAAAAAATTTTAAGTACAGCCCTGATTATTTTTTGTCACTTCTTTTTCCTCTCCTCCTTCTATCCTCCTTAGAATCACATTTTCTCCAAAAATTACGTGTCTGGCATCCTTTAAACTGAGATTTACAAGCACAAAGATCAGTGAGATGTTGACTGATGAAGGGCCAAACAGAGAATGATAATTGGCGCCAATTTCGGGACGTCTGCGTCACTGCGCATGCGCAGTAGAGGCGTAGTATGGAGGTCCTTTAGGACATGATTTCTTTTTGTTTTGGATGCAAATTTTGGGGATTGGGGGGCAAAATTTGTGTTTGGCCCTGGTTTTGTTAGAGTTAGCACCAGCTAAGTCTGGGTCATTGGTACAGTATAAAAATATGCACAGGCTGCACAGCATTGGTATAAATGACTGGCTCAGCTTGACTTCACACCTGTGTTGTCATCATATAGCCACAGATGCTGAAATTGACCTTAAACATCAATAAATAACATCATTAAACAAGAAACTTTTAGCAACATGGGGTGCTCAGTTTGACACCAAATGGATGTCTAATTCTTAACCCTTTACCTAACATGAAAAGTAGACAACACTTACAAAAAAATTCTTGAACTATTATTTTCATTTTTTGTCTCAAAAACAAAGGTTATGATCCCTCATTGGAACGAGTTCAACAAGCTCGTTCCAGTGAGGGGTCATAACCTATGTTTTAGAGACAAAAAATGAAAAAATAATGAAAATTAATTGGCAATTTTTGAGAATAGTGGTGGCTGGTTTTGACGGTACATTAGGTAAAGGGTTAACTGGTTGAGTGCTAGAAGCCACTATCAGGACTTTCAAAATAAATGAGGGTACCTGAGCAAAAGCCAATTTTTTCCTTGCTCATACTGGCTCATATTTCATATTCAGTCAAACACAAATAATATTTTGTTTTTATAAATTTGTTCTTTACAAAATATTGGCGAGTGCCTGTGGGCACTCTCCAATAATTTGAAATCAAACAAATTTTGAGTAACACATTCAGATCACCA
The DNA here is from genome assembly GCA_031216915.1 of Pictodentalium vernedei. Classification (NCBI taxonomy): domain Eukaryota; kingdom Metazoa; phylum Mollusca; class Scaphopoda; order Dentaliida; family Dentaliidae; genus Pictodentalium; species Pictodentalium vernedei. The sequence continues at coordinate 392,960,028 of CM062292.1, read as the reverse complement.
AAAATAATCTTGACCTCAACCAGTTAATTCTGTCGGACCAAATAATAACAGAAGAAAGTGTTAATATCCTGTTTCAAAATTGATACAACAAAATAGGTCTGAAATTTGATGCTTGTGCTAGTCTGAATTTAGCACAAAGGTATGTTTTCAACAAAACAATATCTTGGATGGTCAGAGATGACTTGCGTGGGAGTGACCACTTTCCAACTGTGTTGGAAAGTGTGGTTCCAGCAAAGGATGAGAGGGTGCCTCAGTGGAACTTCAAAAGGGTACACTGGGACACTTTCTCATTGCTTTGTTTTGAACGACTCACACTTTTGAACGACACACACAGGAGAAATCTGAAGAAAGTGCCGACCAAAAACAAATGTGTAACATCTGAAAGATAACAACCCACTAATTACATCAAAAATAGAAATATCAAACAAATTTGCCTCAACACTTTCAAAACATTTGTAGTCTGAAAATTGTAATCCAGAATTCATAAAAATTGAAAAAACAACACAAAAAACAAAAAGATCAAATTTATCTCTGACAAGTTTGAGGATTGCAATGAACCTTTCTCTAAAGAATAATTAAATAACTCTTTTGCATAAAGCAAAAGAAACTGCCACTGCACCCTATGAAATACACTATCAACTTTTAAAACATCTGCCTTAAATTCACTTGAACTTGCACTCTAAATTTTCAATGACTGGCCAATGGAATTGGTGAAAAGCAGCAATAACTCCCATTCCATGGCAAGATAAAGATCACAACAATCCAAGTAATTACAGACCTATTGCATTAACCCTTTACCCAACGAATCAGCCGCATATGCCAGTGTAATATACAAATTGAGCAGTTGAAAAAAATTATTTTTTCAAAATATTTCAACAAAACCATATCATGTGACCCCTCATTGGAACGAGCTCATTGAGCTCGTTCCAATGAGGGGTCCCATGATTTGGTTTTGTTGAATTTTTTTTTTAAATTTTAAAAAATGATATTTAAAATAATAAATTTTGATATCGTCTGTGTTGGGTAAAGGGTTAACAAGTTGTCTGTGTACAACCATAGAAAGGATGATCAATGATAGACTTGTCTGGCTTCTGAAATCGAACACTGAATTTGTGAATGTTCGATGTGGTTTCAGAAACCAGAGAAATATAGTGGATCATTCGGTTACATCTGAAACATTTATAACAAATGCCATTGCTGGAAGAGAACATGTTGACGCCATCTTCTTTGAAGGCCCGTCAATTCCAATTCAAGTTTGTGTTGGGTCTACACTGTCTGATCCACACGAGTAAGATTTGGGGGTGCCTCAAAGTAGCATTCTCTCTGTTACCCTATTTTCCATTAAAATCAATGGCATCATCGGCAATTGAGAATACTGCAGATTCTTGTTTTGTGTCGATGACCTTTTAATTTGCTATAATAGTAACAAGTACAATGCCAGGTGGTGTTGTCATTATACGTCCGATAATAAAAACTTCAGTTATCGCGTGGGTACACAAAAAGCAAAAGAATGGACAGACAGACGGACATTCCCATAACACTCAGATAGTACCAACATTTGAACTTAACCTCAGTATTGTTCAGATAATTGCTCATAAGGAGTTTAATTACAATCTGTTCATAATTACTAAAGTTATAGTGCAGACAAGGCAAAAAAATAATTTCTAAGTTGAAAAAGGAGCATAACTCAGTAAAAATTTGTTGGACCAGACTGAAATTCGAACATTGATCTCAACATGAAGATAATTGCTAACACCAGGTTTCATTACAGTCAGTTTATAATTACTGAAGTTACCACAAAGACAAACAAAAAGTCGATGGACAGACAGACATTCCCATAATATAACAAGGAACAAGGGCCACTCGGATGGGACCAAAGTTTTCACTGGACTTCAGTAATCTTGAGATAATTGCTCACACCAACTTTTGGCGATAATTAGTTCATAATTACTAAAGTTATGTGGACAAGACAAAAATATAATTTTCTAAGTCAAACAAGATGGCTACGATAGTGGCCATATTGAATATGGTAGAAAACTGATTATTGAAAGAAAACCTTCCTCTAGTCATCACTAATCCACCACAAAAAGATAGAACCAAAGGTGCATTTCATTTTCAAGTAAATGTACAGACAAACAAAAATAAAAAAAATCCAAAATGGCTGCCATAGTGGCCATATTGGATATGGCAGAAAACTGAGTATCGAAGGGAATATTCCTCTAGTCACCACTAATCCACCGCAAAAAATAGGATCCATGGTGGACTTAATTTTCAAGTTATTGCGTGCACAAGCAAAAAATCAAAGATGGATGCCATGATGGCTATATTGGATACGGCAGAAAACTAACTATCGAAAAGAATCTTCCTCTAGTCACCACTAATCCACCACAGAAAAAATAGGATCCTTGGGATATTTTGTTTTCAAGTTATTGTGTGGACAAGCAAAAATTACAAAGCATCCTAGATGGTGGCCATTTTGGATATGACAGAAGACTGATTATTGAAAGGAACCTTCCTCTAGTCACCTCTTATCCACCACAAAAATAGGATACATGGGGCATTTCATTCTCAAGTTATCACAGGTACAAGCAAGAATTATAAAAAATCCATGATGGCTGCTATGGTGGCAATTTTGGTGCTGGCAGAAAACTGATTATCAAAAGGAACCTTCCTTTGGTCACCACTAATCCACCACAAAAAATAGGTCACATGATGCATTTCATTTTCAAGTTATTTGCACAGCAAGCAAAATCTTTTAAAAATCCAAGATGGCACCCCATGGTGGCAATATTGGAAATGGCAGAAACAAAAAGTAATCTTCCTCTAGTCACCACCAATCCATCACAAAAAAGATAGGACCCACAGTGCATTTCATTTTCAAGTTATTCCACGGATAGGCAAAAATTACAAGAAATCCAAGATAGCTGCCACACTGGATAAGGCAGAAAACTAATTATCGAAAGGGACCTTCCTCTTGTCATAACTAATCCACCACAAAAATAGAATCCATGATGCATTTCATTTTCAAGTTATTGTGTGGACAAGCAAAAACTAATAGGCACACAGATGGACAGATGGATGACCAGACATGGTCATACCACAATACGACCTGCTCTAGAGAGCAGTCGTATAATAAAAACATGAATGCCATCAAGCATCAACTTCAGCTGTGTTTAAACAGAATTCAGAAAAGAACCACAGAAAATGATTTTAAGTTCTCGAAGCCCAACACAAATTGTGTTAATTTTTGTCAACTCTGAAAACATCACCTTTATCATGAGTTGAAAATAGATGGGAGTACTATAAAAGTTGTTATGAAAGTGAAATTTCTGAGTTTATTGTTCGACAATAAGCTGAATTTTACTTCTCATATAAAACAGCAAAGAGTGAGATATAACCTCCTTAAGGTAATTGGTAGCACGGACTAGGGTGCTGACCAAAAAACATTACTCCATTCGTATAGATCACTTGATAGATTAGTGTAGTGTGGTTTGTGGTTCTGCGAGAAAGTTGTACCTCAACCAACTTGTTCCAGTTCATAATAATGCAATTAAAATTAGCCTGGGTGCTTTAAAAACATTGCCAATAGATTCAATGTTCGTTCAAGCAGAGGAGCCTTCTCTTGAGAAGTGCAGAATTAAACTGTCACCCAATGTTTCTAAACTGCTGGTTTAATACATCAAACCATGCTAATAACTGTGCTTCCAATTCTCAAAATGTTAAATTTTTTACAGAAACCATGAACATATTCCTCCTTTGGGAATTTGAACTAAACCTCATATGTAACCCGTCACACTTGAATCTGATTTGATAAGAGAATCATGAATCACATATTCCTCCTAGGCACCGAAAGAATCCTGTTATTTTGGACCTTGCTTCCTCAAAAAAATCTCAACTATCTGCAGTTCAAACAAAAATATGCATAAACAAGAAAATAGTGCAATGTGAAGCATTGCATATGCCCTCTCCTGCAATGCCAACATGGGTAATACAAAAATTATTCAATTTTCTGTCGCCATTCAACAATGAAATTGCCAATGGGACTATAGCTCAACTTGACAAACTTAAACTTGGTAAGTTATAAGTGAAATCGCAAAATTGAAGATCATTGGTTCCAATGTCATTTGGTGAAACTTCCAACATAATTGCATTGTATGTGCGCAACGTCAGAGCATGTAAACTGTAGAGCTGGCTGAAGGAAGAATGTTAATACATAAATGCAGTAAGTTTAAAGGTCACTGCAAATGGCCACTTTTTTCACAGAAATGAATGCGAATCAATAGCTCTTATCTGGAGGTTTCACCTAATGAGCACACCAAGTTAAAAAACAGTCCTATCATAAATGCGCCCTGTAGGCCATGTCAAAGAAGAATGTTGATGCACAAATGCACTAAATTCAAAGGTTGTTGCTAACAGCAACAGTGGTTGACGGAAATGGAAAAATGAAAGTGTCAATGACACTATAGCTCAACTTGACAAACTTGAACTTGGTAAGTTATAAATGAAATGGCAAAATTGAAGATCATTGGTACCAATGTCATTTTTTTTGCCAGTGGCAACGTTTTTTGACAAAAACCGAAGAAAATCGATAGCTCCTATCTAGAGGCCTCCCCAAACAAGCATGCTAGGTTTCAAAGCAATCCGATCATAAATGTGCCCTGTAGGGTGTACAAAAGGGAAATATTGTGGTCTGACTAGACTAAATTCTAAGAACGTTGGCCGTGGCAACATTTTTTGACGGAAATGGAAGAAAATCGATAGCTCCCACCTAGAGGTCACCATAAATAAGCATACAAGGTTTCAAAGCAATCTAATCATAAATGTGCCCTGTAGGGTGAGCCAAAGGGAAATATTGTGGTCTGACTAAACTAAGTTCTAAGAACGTTGGCCGCGGCAACATTTTTTGACAGAAACTGAAAAAAATCGATAGCTCCCATCTAGAGGTCACCCCAAACAAGCATGCCAGGTTTCAAAGCAATCCGATCATAAATGTACCCTGTAGGGTGTGCCAAAGGGAAATATTGAGTCTTCTGACTAAACTAAGTTCTAAGAACGTTGGCCGCGGCAACATTTCTTAACAGCAATGGAAGAAAATCGATAGCTCCCATCTAGAGGTCTCCCCAAACAAGTATACCAGGTTTCAAAGCAATCTGATCATAAATGTGCCCTGTAGGGTGTGCCAAAGGGAAATATTGAGGTCTGACTAAACTAAGTTCTAAGAACGTTGGCCGCGGCAACATTTTTTGACGGAAATTGAAGAAAATCGATAGCTCCCATCTAGAGGTCACCCTAAATAAGCATACCAGGTTTCAAAGCAATCAAATCATAAATGTGCCCTGTAGGGTGTGCCAAAGGGAAATATTGTGGTTTGACTAAACTAAGTTCTACGAATGTTGGCCGTGGCAATATTTTTTTGCCGGAAATTGAAGAAAATCGATAGCTCCCATCTAGAGGTCACCCTAAATAAGCACACCAGGTTTCAAAGCAATCAAATCATAAATGTGCCCTGTAGGGTGTGCCAAAGGGAAATATTGTGGTTTGACTAAACTAAGTTCTAAGAACGTTGGCCGCGGCAACATTTTTTGACGGAAATTGAAGAAAATCGATAGCTCCCATCTAGAGGTCACCCTAAATAAGCATACCAGGTTTCAAAGCAATCAAATCATAAATGTGCCCTGTAGGGTGTGCCAAAGGGAAATATTGTGGTTTGACTAAACTAAGTTCTAAGAACGTTGGCCGCGGCAACATTTTTTGACGGAAATTGAAGAAAATCGATAGCTCCCATCTAGAGGTCACCCCAAACAAGCATGCCAGGTTTCAAAGCAATCCAATCATAAATGTACCCTGTAGGGTGTGCCAACGGGAAATATTGAGTCTTCTGACTAAACTAAGTTCTAAGAACGTTGGCCGCGGCAACATTTTTTGACAGAAATTGAAGAAAATCGATAGCTCCCATCTAGAGGTCTCCCCAAACAAGCATACCAGGTTTCAAAGCAATCCAATCATAAATGTGCCCTGTAGGGTGTGCCAAAGGGAAATATTGAGGTCTGACTAAACTAAGTTCTACGAACGTTGGCCGTGGCAACATTTTTTGTCGAAAATTGAAGAAAATCGATAGCTCCCATCTAGAGGTCACCCCAAACAAGCATGCCAGGTTTCAAAGCAATCCAATCATAAATGTACCCTGTAGGGTGTGCCAACGGGAAATATTGAGTCTTCTGACTAAACTAAGTTCTAAGAACGTTGGCCGCGGCAACATTTTTTGACGGAAATTGAAGAAAATCGATAGCTCCCATCTAGAGGTCTCCCCAAACAAACATACCAGGTTTCAAAGCAATCTGATCATAAATGTGCCCTGTAGGGTGTGCCAAAGGGAAATATTGAGGTCTGACTAAACTAAGTTCTACGAACGTTGGCCGTGGCAACATTTTTTGCCGAAAATTGAAGAAAATCGATAGCTCCCATCTAGAGGTCACCCTAAATAAGCATACCAGGTTTCAAAGCAATCAAATCATAAATGTGCCCTGTAGGGTGTGCCAAAGGGAAATATTGTGGTTTGACTAAACTAAGTTCTAAGAACGTTGGCTGCGGCAACATTTTTTGACGGAAATTGAAGAAAATCGATAGCTCCCATCTAGAGGTCACCCCAAACAAGCATACCAAGTTTCAAAGTAATCTGATCATAAATGCGACCTGTGAGGTGTGCCAAAGGAAATTGTGGACGTACGTACTAACGTACGTACGTACGTACGTACGCCGACGGACGAGAAGTGATGGCAATAGCTCAGCTTGACTTTGTCAAGTTGAGCTAAAAATTGATAGCTTCTACCTTGGTTACCCTGAATAAGCATACCAAGTTTCAAACCAACCCGATAATGAATGCACCCTTTGAGGCATTCCAAAAGAAGATGTTAATGTACTAAGTTTGAAGATCGTTGCTAGTGGCAATGTTTTTTCTCTTCTTTTTTTTATGGAAATTCATAAATATGCCTGTAGGGAGTGCAAAAGGGATAAGTAGCTGCACAAATGCACTTAGTTCAAAGGTTGGTGCTAACAACGTTTTTTGATGGAAATGAAAGACAAGAGGCCCCACAGGGCTTGAAGCTCTCGCGTTCAACAACACCCAATATAAACAGGGTCCAACACTGAATGTACATTAAGCAATCAATCTCCACAGGATCCATTGTCAATCCTTGAGCCCCTCAGGAGTGACTAAAATAGTTCAAGCATCATGCTTTTTCTTCAGTTAATCATAATGTAAAATGTGGAGCTCCCCTATGAAGCAGCACCTTGATACAACCTATGTGGATTCATCTTAGTTACACACCTCTAGAGGGCACTTAATTAACAATTGCTAATTCTTCAGCTACATGGCCAATTCTGGATCCCAAATATTAACCCAGTCACTCGATTTGAACAAACTTTAATCTCAGCCTTCTAGGCTGTTGTATACCAAATATGAAAGCATTCTGACTGGTGGATCTGAAGATGATTTTTAAAGAAACATTAACCCAGGCACTCGATTTGAACAAACTTGAATCTGCCCCCCCCCCCCCCCCCCCCCCCCCCCCCCCTCAGAGATGTTGTATACCAAATATGAAACCATTCTGACTGGTAGATCTGAAGGAGAAGATTTTTAAAGAAATTTCCTCATATTGCACTAAGTTAAAATTTGGGCTACCATAGGGAGACCCAAATATTAATCTAGGGACCCAGTTTGAACAAACAAATAATGTCCAAGCCACTCGATTTGAACAAACTTGAATCTGAACTCCTCCCCCCCCCCCCCCCCCCCCCCCCCCCCCCCCCCCCCCCGGTTCAGAAAATAGAAATTTTGGATGAGGCCAAAAATCTTAACCCTCCTATTACAAAGGCTTCGTTTGAACAAACTTAATTCAACACCTCAAAAGGAAACTCCATACCAAATATAAAGTCATTTTATCCACTGGTTCATGAGAATTAATAAAAAAAATTGGAGCATTTTACCCCACCCCCTCCCTATGGGCATGTTGATTTGAACAAAACTGCAGTGCCCCCTCTGGACGATCACTCACACAAACTATCACTTGAATTGGCCCTTTGGTTTTCGAGGAGAAGTCCAAAACATAATGTTGACGGATGCCGGACAGAGAGCAATGAGATAAGCTCAGCTTGACTATGTCGAGGTGAGCTAAAAACCATGCAAAAACTTCACGAAGACAGTTTTTCTAAAAAGGGGCATAACTGTGGCAAGTATGCATGGACTTAACCCGCAATATGCACATATCCTTTCCACCAGAATGGTCTATCACCACACCAAAGGACATGAAAATCCAACAACTGATGCCAGAGTTATAATGCAAAATGTTTATATGGAAAGGGCCATAACTATGGTCTGTATACGTGGACGACACCCGCAATATGTGGATGTCTTCTCCCCCAATAATGGTGATCTCTCACCATACCAAAGAACATCAAAATCCAACAACTGATGCCAGAGTTATAATGCAAAACATTCATTTTACTATTTTTAAAGTTCTACAAGGGCCATACCTTTGGTATGACTGTGGACAAACCCAGCATTTTGTGGATATCATTTCCCCCATGCTGGTCTATCACCATACAACAGAACATCAAAATCTGACATATGATGCCAGTTATAATACAAAATATTTGTATGCATGGACAGAGACCTTGACTATATACCCACCGAACCTCCAAAAGAAGTCAGGAACATAATAAAAGTCTGTGTTGGGAGTATATAGAAGGGTCTATGTATGGTGACAAAGTATAATTGGTCATTGTCACTGGTGATCAGATCACCTCTTATCAGAATACCAAATAAAAATACTATTTTCAGAGCAGAAATTAAAGCTTTGCAACCAGGGCTTGAACACAATGAAAATATACAGGAAAGGAAGTTGATTTATATTTTATTACTCTCTTTCCTCTTTGCTACCTTTGCTTAATTGGTTGAGTGCTAAAAGCCACTATCATGGCTCTCTTGAAAAGTTCTGAAAGCCACTTTAGTGGCTTTATACTTCATGAAATAGTTTGTTGTTGGATGGGCAGTAGCAATAATTTTTTTATATAAAACTCTCCAATAAAGTGTAACAAAACATTTATGAACAAATCTGACAAAACTAAGCATCCCCATGCTGGTGGCATGGTGTCTTTAAAACAAATACTCATGTTACAAATCACCTTCGAAAAATAATTTAGCACTCTACCAGTTTACCCAAGGTTGAAGAACTCTCTCATTTTGGAACATCATGAGACGTTGAATACATGTACTCTCATGTCAGACCAATAAATCGTGTTTTGCTGGTTATCTGAACATGTTGGTATCTCCAGTGACTCTAGGGCTGACACTGCAGTGAAACAGACTTTAAACAAGCCTATCACTAATTTTGAAATTCCTTTCAGCGATTTTAAATCAGAAATCGGTAATTGCATCAAATCTAGTTGGCAGGCAGAATGGAATAGGCTAACAAATAAGTTCCATCACTTCCGACCAAATATCAATGATAAACTTTGGTAGAAAAGACTATGTAATGTTGACATGATGGTCAGTCGGGATTTTCTGATGAAGCAAAACAAAGCAGAATCACAGCCACTTGTATCATACTCAGCTTGAATTGTTACAATGCCAATTGTCAAAGTACATTGAACATGCTGCTTGAGGGGGAAAAAACTAGATGTGGCCTGTCCTAACTTGGGCCATCAAAAGTTCTGAGCCAGACACAACTTGTTATAGTTGGATTTTGATGTGGGGGTATTTAAACTTCAACTAAGTCTGTGACCTTGACCTTGTCAACAGGCATTCCAAGGAAAACCTTATTCGTGACACACCCTCTGGTGGTGGGCAAGATTAATACCATCTATCATTAATATTCTTCAAGGCTATCAAAAGTTCTCAGCCGGACATGGCTTGTGTATATTTGGATATGGGTATGTGAACTTGAAGTCTGACTTTCATAGCAACCATTCCGACTTTATTCATGAAACACCTGGTGGTGGGCAACATTAATACCTGGTAACATTAATATCCATCCTGGCCATCAAAAGTTCGGAGCCGGACACAAATTTTGTATATTTGGATGAGTTCGTGAACTTAGTCTGTGACCTTGACCTTGCAGACAGGCATTCCAACCTTATTTGCGACACCATCTGGTGGTGGGCAACAACAATACCAAGTATTATTAATATCCTTCAAGGCCATCAAACGTTATGAGCCGGACACGACTTGTGTATATTTTTGGATATGGGTATGTGAACTTGAACTAAGTCTGTGACCTTACTTTGTAAACAGGCATTCAAACCTTATTTGCGACACACCCTCTTGTTGTGGGCAACATTAATACCAAGTATCATTAATATCCTTCAGGGCAACCAAAAGTTCTGAGCCGGACACAACTTGCACAGAAAGACAGATGTGACCATGACAAACTGATTCCTATATACCCCCCTGAACTTCGTCCGCGGGTGTATAATTAAGATGATATCTGGTTACCGTTTTTATACTAGTAAAAACTTCATGCCATACATGAAACTTGTCAAGTTATGAGTACTGATTCCCCCATATTGTAATGTGCATGTATTAATTTTCTTGTGTATTTCTCTTATCCCCTGACTTGACACAACTTGCATGAGGGACATTTTTCCCAGTCATGTCAGGGTCATTTAACTCTTTTTTCCTCAGCCACTTTTTTCTTAAAAGACACACTAACCACATGTATATTCTATTTGTGTAAAACAGGAATTCAAAATCTAATTACACTGTTATAGAGAATGTTCAAAAGACACAATGAGAAAAAACATTGCACACAGTGATTTTTGATTGGTGCACAATGGTGCCCTTTCAAGGGCTGACCAAGAAAAACACTGTTTTCCTGGCCTGGAATTCCACGAAATTCCAGGACTTTAAAGACTGCAGGACACATGTGCGAGCCCTGCGAACTCGCACCTACAGCACTGAAACACTTGAAAAACTCCCAACTTGGTTCTTGATTTCTGTCCCCACCCCCACACTCAACCCTCACTGTGTTGTCTAATAATCAGGTGAAAACTACTGCATATGTTAATACTTAATCCAACATGAATAGCAGACGACACTTTTAAAAAAATATTATTGAAATAAGCTTATGACCCCTCATGGAAAGAATTCAAGGTACCCATTCCAATGAGTACTTAGCTATGTTTTTGAGACAAAAAAATAAAAAATAATTTAATTTCATTGGAAATTTTTGTGAATATTATTGGCTGGGTTTACAGTTTTGTTACATAAAAGGTTAAACAAGTCACAGGATTCATACAATGAAGGACAAAAAAATTCAAGGACTTTTCAAGGACAAATAAGCATTTTCAAGCAGCAGTTTTCTGACAGGATTGTCATTTCTCAAAAATCTCACCTGCTTAAAATGTTTCTTTCAGAATTGGATGGATGCAAGATTATGTTTGGTGGTTAGAATTTATTAATATTTATTTTTAGCTTTACTTGACAAAGTCAAGATAAGCTATTGCCATCACGCGTGCGGAAGTCTGTTAGTCTGTGAGTCTGTTAGTCAGTGAGTCTGTGAGTCTGTTCACATTTTCCTTTAGCACAGGCTACACCCCGTAGTTCTTGTCTGATCGTCACAAAATTTCATATGCAGGTTTGGGGTCATGTTCAGATGAGAACGTCCCCTTTTGGTCGTGATCGGTCAACCGATATGGATGCCCGAGCCCAAAACCTGAAAACCATTAGCACAGTCTACAGGTCGTATTTATGGAGGGATTTCATTTTAACTTGGTAGGATGACTCCGTATGATCTGTAGACGAGAACTTCCCCATTTGGTCGCGATTTGTCAACCGTGACAGCTGCCCGAGCCCAAAAACCTTTAGCACAGTCTACAGATCATATTTATGGAGGGATTTCATGGTAACTTGGTAGGTTGACTTCACATGTCTAGATGAGAGAGTCCCCTTTTGAACGTGATTGGGCAACTGTGACAGCTGCAGCAGCCCAAAAACCTTCAGCACAGTCTACAGGTCATATTTATGAAGGAATTTCATTATAACTTGGTAGGATGACTTCAAATAATGTCTAAATGAGAACGTCCCCTTTTGATCTCGATCATTCAGCCTTGATGGCTGCCCGAGCCCAAAAATCTTTAGCATAGTCTATAGGTCGTATTTATGGAAGGATTTCATTGTAACTTGTTAGGTTGACTCTATATAATGCTTGGATGATGACATCCCCTTTTGGTCGCGATTGGTCAACTGTGATGGCTACAGGTGCCCGAAGCTCGAAAACCTTGAGCACAGTCTACATGTCATTTTTATGAAGGGATTTCATTGTATCTTGGTAGGTTGACTTCATATAATGTCTAGATGAGAACGTCCCCTTTTAGACACGATTGGGCAACTGTGATGGCTACAGGGGCCCGAAAACCTTTAGCACAGTCTGTAGGTCATATTTATGAAGGGATTTCATTGTAACTTGGTAGGATGACTCCAAATAATGTCTAGATGAGAACGTCCCCTTTTGGTCGTGATCATTCTGCCTTGATGGCTGCCCGAGCCCGAAACCCAAAAACCTTTAGCATAGTCTATAGGTCGTATTTATGGAAGGATTTCATTGTAACTTGTTAGGTTGACTCCATATAATGCCTAGATGATGACATCCCCTTTTGGTCGTGTTTGGTCAACTGTGGGCCTGAACCATGAAAACCTTGAGCACAGTCTACAGGTCAAATATATGAAGGGATTTCATTGGAACTTCGTAGGATCACTCCAGATTATGCCCAGATGACAACGCCCCCTTTTGGACATTATCCTTTTCATCAAACACAACACACAGACAAGTTAAGCTAGTGTCATTGACACTTTCATTTTATAAATCATTGGTGAGTGCCTGCAGGCACTCTCCCATGATTTATAATAAAATAAATTTATGTGAAGAAGGTGTCATTTGCTACTGAGTGTGTACTGAGGCTGCCTAAAGAATAGAAAGACTGATGTACTCTCACTTTTCAGTTAAATTGGTGGTGGCTTCCAGCACTCTGGCAATTATTTGATATCCATGTTTTTTTTCCTCACCTTTTTTATAAAAATTAAAATCAATAAAATTGAAAATTTGGCAAAAAGTTGGACTCAATTAAACAAGTTGCAACAATAGAAAAATCCAAGGACATTCAAGGAGGCTGACTGCTTTTCAAGTATTTTTCAAGGGCATTTTCTGAATATTCCAATTTCAAGAAGTTTGGCTAAAATTCAAGGACTTTTCAAGGTTGTGCAAATCTTGAGTCATTAATTCTGGAGAATAGGTATTTGGAAACGTCACTTCTTTTTTAATGCTGACACTATGCACAAATGTTGATGTGCTTGAAAGTTTGAACTTTTTTATGCCCTAATACAGTCAGCATTTTTAAAACTGTTCTGGCAAAGGTTTCTTGGGCATGTAATTCAAAATGTTGCAATGATACTCAGTTGTCTCAGTATCTGCACAAGGGTTTGAAATTTTTCACACACTATTTGCAAAAGGTTTCTGAAACTATATTCACATGTCATAATGGGGTCTCTGGATGTGCATAAAATAGGTTACTTGATTGTAAGTTTAAGCCAACAGAGCCTTAAGCAAAACTGTCCATCTGCAATTAGGTGATGTTTGATTCTTCTACAAAAGCACATGCCCATCTTGTACTTCTGAATTAACTCCTTAATTGCTTCTGGTAGATATTCTTGCCCAGGACATGAAATCTCCTGCCAGTAAAATTTGAAAATATTTAACCAACTTTCCCTCTCTGAATTATGTAAACTTTTTGACCCATGTTGTCTTGAGTCAGATTTTCATGAATTTTTCATCAAATCTAGACATAGTTGCTTAACAACAGCCATGACTAGATTTGATGAAAAATAGTTCAAAATTCTTCAGTGGGTCAACCCTTTACACAATATGAAAAGCAGACGACACTTGCAAACAAAATTCTTGAATAACTATTTTTTTTCATTTTTTGTCTCCAAATCATAGGTTTGACCCCTCATTGGAACGAGCTCGATGAGCTCGTTCCAAAGAGGGGTCATAACCTATGTTTTTGAGACAAAAATTTTTAAAATTATGAAAATTAATTGCAGATTTTTGAGAATGGTGCTGGCCGGTTTTGGCCGTCACCTTGGGTAAAGGGTTTAAGAGTTGAAACACCTGTGGCTAATGGGACTTTCTGCAAGTAATAACAAACAAATAACTCTTTTGTGATGCAAGATACTTTATTGAAGGATTGGTTAGAAAGACAACAAATAAACAGATCATGTAATTCACAACAATGTAGTTTTGGTACACTGATAAAACTCTGAGAGAATATCTCGTTGACAGATCAACTGAAGATTTAAAAGACAATAACATTTAATATTATAGTTCACAACAACGGTTTTATGACGTGTTTTGCCAATCAACTGCATCTTTTTGCACACAGTGAATGGATTTACTTTAGTCTTTGCCGAAGTCAAAGTTGAGGCACTATATTAATGTGAATAAGCATGAGCTTGTAACTGGAGCATCCATGTGCAGTTTGGTGCCAGGTCCCCTGATGCAAAATGCATTCATGTAAATTGGTAAACAAAGCCCAGGGAATTCGGCCAGATAATAATTGGTTTAAACAATATTTTATTTTTTATTCTTTTAGGCCACACAAAGTAGATCTTCTGTTTCTCAGGCCATTATTTGTGAAATTGCGTGCGGGCGAGCGTTTTTTTATTTTATTGTTTATTTCAGTAATTTCTTCTTTACCATCAAAAGTTCATGTTCTTGGTTTATGTTTTAGGCCTCATAACCTACAGAATAGCATGGGTGGTGGTGTATTTCATCCCTTGAGTGCAAGAAGGCTTTGCAATGCTAAAAGCATTGCAAAGCCTTCTTGGCTAAAGCATTGCAAAGCCTTCTTGCACTCAAGGGTCAAATTCATCAATTTTTTTAACTTGGGTAAAATATCAGACATAAACCATTTAATTTTAATTTTTTTAAAGTTTAAATTGGTTATAAAAAGAGAGCATGCGGCTGCCAAAAGGACCATGCATGAGGGCCTGAGAAACAGATTTTTTATTTTTTTAGGCCTTAATATGTCACATGTAACAAAAATGTTTACAAAAAGTAACGAAGTAGGATGAGATGTCTTACAATATAACATTTGTTCAACAATGTAGAGTATCAGAATAATAGAGGGGTTTGCCCTCGACAATTATCTTGCCGAATATCCTGGATCTAGTATTATCTGGCTTAAAACCCACTTTACATTAATTTCTTGTTTTAACAAGTGTTAATAGAAAGAAAGGGAAATAATTTCATCACATGGGGATAATAAAAATTGAAAATGTGAACAATTTGATAGGTTAGATGTCGTTTGGGATAACTCATCAAAGACAACAGCATGTATGTTTCAATAGAACTTGAGGTAAAAACTGATTCAGGCCAGGTGAAAGGATTTTAGAACAACAAGGCTCCACAATGTAGATTTTCTGTTTCTCAGGCCATCTTTTTGTAAAATTGTATGTGGGCGGGTGTTTTCTTTTTTAATTTTATTTTTGTCATTATTTCTTTGCCATCAAAAGTTTATATTGTTGGTTCCATTTATGTTTCAGACCTCATAATCTACATAATAGCATAGGTGGTGGTGCATTTTGTCCATTGAGTGCAACAAGGCTTTGCAATGCTAAAGCATTGCAAAGCTCTGTTGCACTCAAGGGACAAATGTATCAATTTTACTAGCTTGGGTAAAATATCAGACATAAATTAATTTTTATTTTTTTAAAGTTTGCATTGGTTATAAAAGAGAGCATGCGGCAACCAAAAGGACCATGTGGGATCATCTGAGAAACAGATTTTTAACTTTGTAAGGCCTAACTCAATTATTTAAAAGAATGCCTAATTATTATTCTGAATAATGCCTGGTCATTTTAAAAATATACACCTACTGTTTGTAGGGGTAAGCCTTCTGGATAACAGCAAAGATAAAAGAAAGAGAGTAGTCGGTTTCAAGAGCTTGATACAGACTTATTGTATGATGAAATAACACATACTCAGCCCAGTTTGAAGAAGGAAATATTGTAAATGGGTGACCAAGTTTGACATTAGTGGGCACTGAGAGAATTTTCATGATAAATTATTATACATGGTTGCCAAAGCTTTCTGAAAATAAAATTCAAGGACATTTTATTTGACAAAAGATTCACTGAGGTGTGAATTTAACAGGAAGGATTATAGCTATCAGATATTGTGATAGTGCTTCCAAATGGATGCCTACTTGCATTTAATAGAGAGAATACCTTTGTGAGTGACCAGTAAGCGTTAATCCTTCATGTACTGTATGTTTTATCCTTACAGATGGATTCAACAGCCCAACTGTTGCAGTGTGGCTTATTAGGAATCTATCCAAAGGGTCTTCCTGGACCTTTTTTGGACAGAACCAAGTTTCCTGGACTTTCAAGTCCCTAAAAATTTAATTTTGAAATTCAAGGGCTTTCATGGTTTTCCAGGACCTCTGGAAACCCTGTATTATTTTTTTTATGACAAGAAATAAGTGCTGGGTGGTATTGGCAGAAATAAAAAAAAAAGTCGATATAATTATTTCAAGAAAAAAATTGTGGTTCCTAATATTATCTTTATTTGAAGTAATCAATCTGAGTATTAAAAAAAACATTTGATTCGGTCAAAACTTTCTTTGTGCTGAGCGGGGAGACAACTATCATGGCGACACAATGCAATGATAAGGGAGTCTTGTTGTATTTTTTTTTTATCCAAAGACCCCTTTCAAGCAGCAAGGAGAGCCTTAATTTAGTAATATTTCTTCTGTAAATGTTGTGTAACAATTTACTGGAGAGTGCCTATTGGCACTCTGCAAAGAACTGTAACAAAACAAATTTACATAACATTTTTTTTTTTCTGCTGCGGCTGAGCAACCATCCTAATGCATGTAGGGCAAAGCCACTGATATCACTTTCTGTACTCTTCAATAGCGCCATGCCAGTGTCCATAAATAATCATTTTGTTACAATTTATTGGAGAATGTCTGTTGGTTTACCATTTAAAGGATAGTGTCTGGTGAGTAAACAAGCTAATGCATACAGTGTAAAGTCAGTGATGTAGTTTTCGGCACTTTTCAACAGACGGTGACAACAGCTTCTAGCACTCCATCAGAAAATAGATGATAAAGTTATTAATCTCATAGGCTGCACCAATCCAAGGAAAGCCTGGATGGGGTGAGTGGAGATTAGAGACTCTTCCCGACTACCAAAGCCCTGGAAGGGGTGGAGCCTAGCTACTATTAACTACCTTTGAAATAAGGCTGCAATGGCAGTAAATCTGATTTTTCAACTCCAATGATATAGCAGAGAGTAAGTACTTAATTTTAAACTTGCTAATTGATACTAATTGATATCAGTTGCTGTAACACCACCCAGCACTACAACAACTATAGGTGAGTAAATTTCAGTAAAAAACATTAAGCTGCCATTTCATAGACTATGACTTCACCAGGCTGCAGGGCAAAACCATTCTTTAAATTATGTTCAGCTCCTTTGTCAGCAGCACCACCAGAATGGTATGCGACTTTTCCCATCTTTGGCAGTACATTATCGTCATCCATAAAGAGCTCATTGGAACCTCCAAAATTCATCAACACCAAGAAGCTTGGAAAACCTTCAGCATCTCTGATGAACCATAGAAGATCATTGCGATTGTCAAGATTTTTCACTTTACCCCACTGGAATGACTCACTGCGGCGCAAACTGGCAAGCTCCGAGAAGACATTAATCTTACTGTTACGAGTAAAATGAGCTTTCATGTACTGAAAAAAATGAATACAATTGCATTATTGTTTTATCACATTAGTTTCACATCAATCCATTAACCCTTAACCCAGTGTCCTAAACTGACCAGCAATATTCACAATAATTGTCATTCAAATTTTAAACAAGCCAAGACCAATACTGGGTCTGGACCTGCGTCACTGCATGCAATTGATCTGAAAATTAGACACACGATACAACTCATCATTATGAAGCAGCAGACCAAATACAAAATCATTCCCTTTCATAGAAGCCAAGAAAACTTTGACGGAAGAAGTGTTTCGGATGGACTGACAGAATGACGGATGGACAGAGTCGAGCGGTTACTAGACCTGCTCTGCCGCTGGCGACGCAGGTAAACAAAAACACAGCTTATGACCCCTCCCTGAAACAAGCCCATTGAACTTGTTACAATTAGGAGTCATTCTATATATCTGAGACAAAAAATGGAAAAATTTACTTTTTCAAGAATGTTTCAACACATTAATGGAAAACAATGACTGACATAACTTTCAAGCTTTGATGAAAAAAAAAATGTTGAAAGCAAACAAAGACACACTTCGGAAATCTTAAATTTTCCATTGGAAACTTGAGAAAAATTACAATGCCCACACAAAGAAATTTGTTGCATCTGCAAGAATTTTCAACTAACCATAATTTGGACAGTTCTGAAAAATCGAGTATTTAATCCATCATATCTTGTTTGATAGAGCTAAAAAAATATAGTGGGTTCAAGTCTGGAAATAAGTAGACAGTCATCTGCAGAATGAGGCCCCCCAGAGGGTGAATCTGCTGATGCTACCCTGCACAACAGGGTAGCATTACCAGTTACACTCTGTGAATCTCAATCTGAATCAATGTCTCAGGCCAAAACAAAGATTATAGCCCACTGAATGAGGTAGCATCAGCAAATTCACCCTCTGGGAACCTCATTCTGCAAATGAGATTGCTAATTTACACTCTGTGCACCTCAATCGAAACAGAAAGAGGTATCCAGAGGATAAATTGGGGATTATAGCCCACTGTATGGGATGGCATCAGCAAATTCACCCTCTGGGAACCCCATTCTGCAAATGATAGATTGATTATTTCCAGGCTTGAATGGGTTATAGACTTACAAAGACATTATTTGTAATGCAGAACACTGATAAACTTTACTTTTGAAAAAAGTAAAGATTCGCTCAATATTATCCGTAATGTATTCTGTACCAGGCAAAAAGAAAAAAAGAATTCAATTTCAAAATAAAGCATAACAATAAAAAACACAAATGGTCCAGGTGGAATGTGTTTGGAGTAAATTTGTGGGCTCCTCCACTGTCAGTTCCCCATGTGGTTTTTTAACCAACAGTACATACCGTCAAGACAAGGGTGTGATATGGAGATAGAGCTCCCTCTTTTGTTGGAATCTTTGAATTTCAGAATATCCACCCTTCCACCACTCCCTGAATAAAAAATTAAAGGTGCGCATCATATGGAATTAGTACATAACTTTAGGGTTATTTATCTCTTTTGTGTGAAACTTTGATCTTTTTCACTATCTTGGAGCATAGACCTCTAACAATTGTTTAATAGTTAACAAGTTCACCACACCAGTATCCCCAGCTGAGAAGGGGGCCATTAAGCAGGGCCATTAAAGAAAGAGTTTTAGATTTTTATCACCAGGGATCACTGATAAACAATTTGGGGGTAAGATTTCAGCAAAAATAGTCAGGCAAGGCTGGAATGCGAACTCTTTTCACTTTAAAATGTCCTGTGAGGTTAGAAACCAAAAATAATTAGAATCGGTTGATATTTGAGAATGTTCGACCCCCCCCCCCCCCTCCAAGCACCCCCCCCACCCCCTGCAAAAAAAAATACAACTTTTAGTTCCTTTGGACAGGGACTTCAAAAAAGTAAAGAAAATTGGGCTAATTTCGCCATACTTGATACTTATGAGTACAGATGAATACATGTATTCACAATATCGACCCTCCTGACACAGTTTGCTTGATGGTCATACTTCATGTCACTCAAAACTCTTTTTTCTATAATCACTTTTTTTGTCATTTTAAGACACACTTACCTGTTATTTCGTATATCCAATTCATGTAAAACAAGAATTGGAAACTTCTGTACAATGTACCGAGAAACTTTAACAGTATCAGATGAAACATGCAACAGGAAATAAAGAACACATTGACTTTTTATTGGTGAATGATGGTGCCCTTACAATTTTGACCCATTGTCCAGAACTTTCAAGGACTGGCCTGACAAAACATCCCATTTTTCCAGGATTGAAATTTCAAATTCCACGATTTTCAAGATTCCAGGACCCACGAGTGCAACGTTTTGTTAATAGCACTTGGAGCTGGCCACACACAGTTGCTTAAATGTCAAATCAAGTTGCCTACCAGTCTGTCATGCTGTCAATTAGTCATCTGTCATGCCAAAAGAGAAAGAGGTTAAATATAAGAACAAGCACCTCCTCCCCCTTCCATTGCATATTTTGTCTTAATATACCATATTCTAAAATACAATTTTGATGCACCAAGAAAAGTACCATTATATTGAATGCACTCACTTTGACATTTCTTTCTTGATATTCTGGTCCAATAGCAGTCCATGGCTTGAATTTAGAAAACCCAGCATTTTCTGTATCTGTCCACTGCATGGGGGATCGATATCTCTATAATACAAAAACAAAAGAAATTAGAACTAGAGGCTCTAAAGAACCTGTAATCGCTCACCTGGAACTACATATAAAAATGTGATTTCCCAAAGGCTATCCAAGTTAACTATCAGCTGCAATTATGGCCATGTTTGCAACATTACATCAACATTACATGAGGATCATTGGTAGAAGGTGTCCCAGTCCTCAATCATGTGAAGTTTCAAAACATTTGACTTTGTAGTTTCAGAGAGGAAGATTTTTGCAAAATCCATCAATCAGAATCAGAGAATGTCTCTGGTGGCCATATTTTCCAACCAACGGCAACAAAAAGAGGATCGTTTGTAAAGGGCCTCCTACAGACCATTCCTGGGAAGTTTGGTTCACGTCGGCTCAGTAGTTCAAGAGAAGAAGATGAAAGTGTGATTTCCCATAGGGTTTCTATAGTAACTACAAGCTGCAATTGTGGCCATGTTTGCAACACGATCAACATTAAATGAGGGTCATTGGTAGAGGGTGTCTCAAATCATCAACCATGCAAAGTTTCAAAACATTTGGCCCTGTGGTTTCAGAGAAGATTTTTCAAAATCCACCAATCAGAATCAAAACATGCTTCTGGCAGCCATGTTTTTCGATGCACGGTAACAAAAATGAGGAACATTTGTAGAAGACCTCCCATAGACTTTCCCTGTCAGGTTTGGGTCACATCGACTCAGTAGTTCCTGAAAATGTGATTTCCCATAGGGTTTCTATAGTAACTGTAAGCCGCAATTGAGGCCATGTTTGTAACCCGATCAACATTAAATGAGGATCGTTGGTAGAGAGGGTCCCAGTCATCATTTATGTGAAGTTTCAAAACATTTGGCCTGGCGGTTTCACAGGAGAAGATTTTTGAAAATTCAGCAACCAGAATCATATAATGCCTCTGGAAGCCATGTTTTTCATCCGACATGAACAAAATGAGGATCGTTTGTAGAGGACCTCCCATAGACCATTCCTGCAAAGTTTGGTTCACACCGGCTCAGCGGTTAGAGAAGTTGAAAATGTGAAAAGTTTATGGACGCCGGATGCGAAAAGCTCACATGGCCTTTTAGGCCAGGTGAGCTAATAATGAAAGTGTCAATGACACTGTAGCTCAACTTGTTAAGACATGTACATGTATAGTATGTGACATAGCAATGACAAACATCTAGGTAATGACCTGACAACAAAGGTACAAATAAAGTATTGTAATGGTCTGTACATAAATAATGACCGTAGCCTGTAACAAATGTATAGGTAAAGTATTGTAAAGGTGGGCGAGCGTCAGATGCTAAACTAGAAAAGAAATCTTTGAGTCCCAGAGTGGGTCTGACTGAACCCCAAAATATTTGTTCTCATAACACAGTGATAACAAAGGCACCCAAAAACACCTGTTCCTGTCCCAAGGTGATAATAAAGGTACCCAAGAAGTTTCATGAAGATCAGTTCATAAATACGAGCCGTATATAAGTTGACAAAAAACTGATAGGACCTAATTTCGTTACAAAATGGTCACTGGCAGTTATCTTGAATTTTGGACCGCACACAGAAACACTCGTTCTTGTCCCAAAGTTTTGTGAAGATCGGTTCATAAATACAGCCTCTAGCCCGAGCCGTATTGACATGTGCACTTACTGTGTATAAGTAGCACTGAATAAATCAAAATTCATCTAATTTGCATAATTTCTGCACGAGAAAAAACCTGTATTCTATGTGTATTCCATGTTACTAAACATTCCTATAAAAATTTATTCAAATCAGAACTTTCATACAGAAGTTCTGTACAAAAAACTGATTGCTCTAATTTTGGTACAAAATGGCTGCTGGTGGCCATCTTGAATTTCGGACCACACACAAAAGCACTCATTCTCATCCCACGGTAATAACAAAGGTACCCATAAAGTTTCGTAAAGATCAGTTCATAGATACGGCCTCTAGCCTGTGCCGTATAGAAGTTGAGTACAAAAAACTGATTAGACCTAATTTCGGTACAAAATGGCCACTGGCAGCCATCTTGAATTTTGGACCACACCCAGAAACACTCAT
This sequence comes from Pictodentalium vernedei, assembly GCA_031216915.1. Taxonomy (NCBI): domain Eukaryota; kingdom Metazoa; phylum Mollusca; class Scaphopoda; order Dentaliida; family Dentaliidae; genus Pictodentalium; species Pictodentalium vernedei. Next base: position 392,937,514 of record CM062292.1, on the reverse strand, counting down.
TCTCGTCCCAAGGTCATAATAAAGGTATCCAAGACGTTTTGTGAAGATCGGTTCATAAATACAGCCCCTAGCCCGAGCTGTATTGACATGTGTACTTACTGTGTGTAAGTAGCACTGAAAAAATCAAAGTTCATCAAATTTGCATCTAATTTCTGCACGAGATGAAAAAAAACGTATTATATGTGATGTATCCCATGGTAATAAACATTCACACAAAAAATTATTCAAATCAGCGCTTTCATATGGAAGTTCTGTGCAAAAATCTGATTGCACCTAATTTTGTACAAAATGGCTGCCATCGGCCATCTTGAATTTTGGCCCAGACACCAAAACACTCGTTCTCGTCCCACGGTGATACCAAAGAAGTTTCGTAAAGATCGGTGCTGAAAGTAACACTAAATACATCAAAGTTAGTCTAATTTGCTTAATTTACGTATTACGCATGAGAAAAATAACCTGTATTATATGTGATGTATCCCATGGTACTAAACATTCATACAAAAAAATTTTTACGGTGACAACAAAGGTACCCAAGAAGTTTCGTAAAGATCGGTTCATAAATACGGCCTCTAGCCCGAGCCGTATTGAATTGTTGATGGACAGACGGACGACTGGCCATGCATAAGCTCAAATTTGACTTACGTCAAAGTTGAGCTAAAAATGGAGTTTCTAATGTATGCTTCAAATAGATATTAACTGTTCTATATAAATAAATAATGACATCTGCAGCCATGCATGGAAGTTTGCCCCCTTCAGAAGGGCTTTCATCTTTTACTATTCAAATAAGGCAGAAAAAGAAAGCCGCTCTGAAGGGAGGGTACTCCAAAGTTTGTTAATTGAATTTACTTGAATTATTTGATGAATTTTTGCAGGCTGTATTTAGATTCATGATGGAAATTCTTTCTTGGCCTGTTGAACAGGTTCCAAAGATTGTTTTTCGAGGCCAACAATGATACATGTGTCCCTTAATGTGGAGATATCTTTGGGTTGCTCTCATTTATCAATTACTTTATTTATTATCGATTTTTTCTAGATTAAGGTCACTTTTAACATCCCAGGAAATATCATAACAGAAACACAAGTATCAAGCTAAGCTTAACAAAATCATTGATGCTGCACTGCCCACTTTAAGAGCCCTTCCATGCCACGTATTGGTATTGGTTACCAGGCCAAGAGAGAGTAGTAGCTCAAAAAGAGTGGTTACCACATGGGACACTGGTCTCTAATGTCTGATCAATCCTTGGTCTGATAAGTTCCTGGGTTGACCAGACACTTTCTGGAAGAGTCAATTGTGGAGGTTATACTATCACAGTGAAAGGTTCTATTGGCTCCCGGAAATGCCAACACTCCTGAACTACCACTGACCAACAATGAAATATTTTTTTGGAAAGTTAAAAAATTTATAGTAATTTATATATTTTTTATACTTACCAATGACCCAGACTTAGCTGGTGCTAACTCCAACAAATCCAGGGCCAAACACAAATTTTGCCCCCCAATCCCCAAAATTTGCATCCAAAACAAAAAGAAATTATGTCCTAAAGGACCTCCATACTAAGCCTCTACTGCGCATGCGCAGTGACGCAGTCGTCCCGAAATTGGCGCCAATTATCATTCTTACTGGCAGTGCCTGGTCAGCGCTATGTACTCAGCGGGGAGGCAAGAGTTCCCAACTCCAGGGAGGGCCATCCCCGTCTGGGTCATTGGTAAGTATAAAAAATATATAAATTACTATAAATTTTTTAACATTTTTATACTGTACCAATGACCCAGACTTAGCTGAATAGTAAACAGGCTGGAGGGCCTAGGACATAGAGGAAAATCCAATAAGCTCAACTATATAGTAAAGAGGTAACCCCTTAAGGAGAAAAGGAGTATTAGGCTTTACATGTATCTTTCTTATTTAATATTAAATTAGAAAGATACACTACCCTTAATAATTGAGCACAATAACATTCATGTTCTCTATTAACATCCAGTATAACCCTTATACTAATTATTTTTAAAGCAAGCCAATAAATAAAGTAGTCCAGAGAATTGAGACTCTTTATAATCATTTAAAAGTGTCCGAGTATTGTATATTAAAGCCCGTTTGACACTTGACATATACAAATGCTTCACACCGAGCTACACTTTAAAAATAAGACATGAATGAATTTAAACATTAATATTACACTTTAAAACCATCCCGGAAGCGACTCAGAAATACTGACTTGGAGGAGGCATTCCCTTGCTTTTCACTATAAAGCAGGTGACCTAAGGGAACACCCGCCCCCCCCCCCCCCCCTTCCCCTTGCCCTGGGTCAAATAGCCCAGAGCGAAGAGGGCAGCCGGACGGAGTCACTGCCGGAACAGAAAGCCTGCATAACTATAGTTGCAACTGTTTAGTGGACGACATTCTGAGCAACAGATAACGGACCTAAACAATGCAGGTCTCCAGAAATGGACTCAATATTTCTGAGATAAAAATTCGTAAATGTGGATGGCTGAGACCAATAAGCAGCCTTCATTAAATCTGTAATAGCAACACTATTAGCATAAGCCCAGGAAGTAGAAAGAGCTCTTACTTCATGAGCAGAAATCTTAAGCACAGACTGCTGAGAAGAAGATAAATCTTCATAAGCAGTACGGATAGTTAACTGAATCCATCTAGCAATAGAATGGACAGAAATGTCCTTTCTATTAGGCATCAAAGACAGAAAGAAACGTTTCCGTCCCTTTCTGATAAACTGAGATCTCTGTTTATAGATACGTAGTGCTCTAACAGGACAGAGTAAAGGCCTACGCCCGTCTGAAGACGGAAGAGCCTTAATAACAATAGGTTCCGGATATTTATTAGGAGCCTGATTCTTAGCTAAAAAACCCACATTAGTAGTGAAGGTGATAGTGTTCCCAACACTACGATAATGAGAATCATCCACCGATAGTGCATGAAGCTCACTGACTCTTCTGGCAGAAGAGAAAGCTAAGAGAAAAGCTGTCTTATAAGATAAGAATTTGAAATCTACTGTCCCAAGAGGTTCAAATGGCTTTTCCTTCAATTTAAGGAGAACCCAAGCTAAATTCCACTTAGGAATTAATCTAAGAGTTCTGGGTCTATTTATCGAAAAGTTTCTAACCAACTTCGATAAAGAGACATTAGATCCAATTTGTAAACTATCATGATGTGCATAGGTATCAGATAACACAGATCTATAACCCTTTATAGTAACAGGCTGCAGTTTGATTTCGTCAAACAAGTATACTAGAAAGTTTGCAATGTCTGGTATAGAGGGATCAAATATATCTACAGAATGATCCCTACACCAACGACGAAAAACCTTCCACTTAGCCGCATAGTTTAGCGAAGAGGAGGTCCTCCTACAGTTAGAAATCGCATCCACTGCTCGTCCTGTAAAGTGCTTGCCATGCAAGAAGGACCGCACAACGGAAAAACGTGAAGGTTGAGACCTTGCGGGTTGTGATGGAGTTGGCACGATTTCCCCTGCGAAAGAAGATCCTCTCGTGGAGGAAGCTTCCGCGGTAGGTCCCACAACAGACACCTGAGTAGATTTATCCACGGTCTCTGTGGCGACAGAGATGCTACCAACAGAATCTTGCATTGAGATTGTTTTATCTTTAGCAATACTTGTTGAATTAACGGCGCTGGAGGATACGCATATCCTATCATTCCGTCCCAAGGGATCGACAGAGCGTCTACTGCAAATGCTCTTGGATCCGGACACGGAGACACATACGTCTGCAACTGATTGTTGAGATGTGTCGCAAATAAGTCTATCATTGGCCGTTCCCATTGGTAGCAAATCTGATTGAATACTTGTTTGTTGAGAGTCCACTCCGACGGCAACAAGCGACCCTTTCGTGAAAGGGAGTCTGCTAGCACATTCAGACGACCCGGTATGTGACGGACCGAAAGAAGAACGTGATGTTCTAACGCAAACAGAAGGATTCTTTCCGTTAGATTGAACAACGGAACTGAATGAGTGCCTCCCTGATTCCGTATATACGCCACTACTGTCGTATTGTCGGATAGGATTTGGACATGAGCATCGTGAATAATGTCCATCCAGTGACGTAACGCAAGCCAAATTGACATCATTTCCTTGATGTTTATGTGCTTGCACAGGAATTGCGGATCCCAAAGACCCTGGCATCTCGAATCCGTTGGGATTAATGATGCACCCCAACCTGTTTGACTGACATCCGTCATAACGGTAAAACTTGGATCCGGCAACTGCAGCGGAACTCCCTGAGTTAACCACTGAATGTTTGCCCAAGTCTGAATCTCTTGTTTCACTTGATCTGACAAGAGAACGTCTACATCGAGCGAATGAATTTTCACACTCCAATTCTGAGTCAGGAAAATTTGAAGAGGACGTGTGCGTAGCCGCCCCATCGGAATGAGATCCGCGGCGGCTCCGCACAGACCTATCAGTCTCATAAATTCTCTCGCCGTGACTTTGTCTGCGTGCAGACAATAGCGAGCGTAACAACTGACTAATTTCGCTCTGGTTAACGGCAGACGAACGAGATTGTTGTGCGTCTCGAAGCTCATTCCCAGATGAGTGAATGACTTGGACGGCACCAGATCCGACTTCTCCTCGTTTACTATAAAACCGAGACGTCGGAGCAATAGAAGAAGATTCTGAACATCGTTCTGAAGCGTTAACTCGTTGCCGTACCTCTGAAGAATGTCGTCCAGGTAGGCCGACGTTACCGCAGACGAATGAGCTCGGAAGTAGATCATTACCGAGTTCATTACCCGAGTGAAAGCCCCGGGTGCTAGATTCAATCCGAAGCACATCGCCCGGAATTGATACACCACTCCTAGGACTGCGAAGCGTAGATACTTTCGGAATGTCGGATGTACCATGACGTGAAAGTACGCATCTTTGAGATCTATGCTCGTTGCATAATCGTTCACCCGAATACTCGCTCTGACCGATCGAATCGTCTCCATATAAAACTTCGGAGCGACGATCAGCTTGTTTATCCAGCTCAAATCTATGACTGGACGGAACGAGCCGTCTGGTTTCGGAACCAGAAACAGATGGCTGTAGAATCCCAGAGATTCCTGGTTTTCTACGACCTCTACCGCGTTCTTCATTAAAAGAGACTGCACCTCTGATAACAGAGCGCCTCTTTTCTGTGGATTTGACGGAAGATGAGTCCACTTTGGACTTCGAGTTAATGGAGGCTTTCGTTTGAAGGATATCTTTAGACCTTCCGAAGACACTCCTCTCACCCAAGGGTCGTCCGTAATCGACGCCCACTCTTGTGAAAAACTCGACAACCTTCCGCCAACCGGAACGCGATAGAGGTTTAAGCCATCACCTCCTGGACCTGCGAGGCCTGCGGTAGGAGAAACCACATCTTCCACGACCCGCACCTCGCCTCGTCGACCTCGGGGCGTCCGACCGATTGTCCCGGCCTGAAGGACGTCCCGAACGAGAGTCGCTATCCTGACGGTCTCTCGAATAAGACCAAGAGGACGCACCGGAACCTCTATAGGAACCTCTCTTGGGCGCATTAGACCCAGAAGTGCCTGTCTTATTCGTGTCTGCTGTATCCGACTTTTTAGGAGCCGATCTGAACAACAGAGAATCATTAGCTTTCTTTTTAATTTTATCATAAATAGCGGAAAGCTTGCCGTCAAAGAGAAGTTCTCCTGAGACCGAAGCGACTCTAAGAGAGTTCTTCACCTTAGAATCCACTAGTGTGGATGTAGCTAGGGCTGCGTCACGTCTAACCAACTCCAAATTTGCCACTGAAAGGGCGGAGTTACACGTGGAATAAGCTACTGCCCTTGAAAGAAGTCTTAAAGAGGATTGTATATCCTGAAACTCTTCCCCTTGAAGGCGCAGTGATAACGCCTTAGTAAGGTGATCTGCGTAAGATAAGGCATCTAAATTGGCTCTGTTAGACGCAATAGCTGTTTCCAACACCGCGGTTGGAATAGAAGCTGACGACGGTAATGATAGCTCTAAGTCTTCCGCCTCGTCGTCCATACGCAGAGGAACTCTCGGTATACCCTGTCCTGCCGTATCGAATTTATTCCTTGCATTAATGAAAGGCAGGTTGAGAGTATTAGCGGACAAGAAACCTGCTTTCCCCGTCCTGGAAGCAAGTTTAAATATAGCGTCATTCAATAATTCAAATGTTCTTGCAACATTATTGGACTGCGACGGAAACTCGGGAGCGATGTCCCTGAACCGCTCAAAAAATTCAGAGTCCAATGACGCTATAATTCTCTTGTCCGGAAGCGCAGCAGTCTGGCCCGACGGAACAACTTGAGGGAGAAAGTGCCGGATGAAGTCCACGGCAGCTTTATGTTGTTCCGAAAGGGATAGCTGCAAGTCATCCGTATCCCTTTCACCATCCGGTCGGACCTCCCGATGTTCCCGGTCGTCCGCCCCCGATGCTTCGGCGGAGCGTACCGACCCAGCGCCGTCGGATAATTCTCGATCCGACACCGTTTCTGTCGGCTGCTGGGATGCTGTGATAAGCTGTGCTATCTGCACAAGAATGTCCGACGTCGAGACCTGCGGAGGCGCAGTCTTTCGCTGCTTCGCCGAGGGCAGCTCCGCATCAGATGGCTCCCGCATACTTTTCCTATGCGAACGTCCGGAGTCCATCGGTCTCGAATCCCTGGCTGCCGGATGGTGTGACCTGGTCGCCGAAGAATCCTTCATCGGCGAAGCTGGTAAAATATCGGCGGTCATGCAGCCAAGGTGCGGTCGTGTGCGCTGACGGGAAGAGGAAGCCTTAACAGTCTCTGCAGACTGCTTATACAACGGAGCGTCCCGAGCGACGGACGTATGCTCCGCTAAAGACACATTTTGTACCACAACATCTGGTCCCAGATGTTGTTGTACGAGAGAGGGGCCTCTCTCGCTCGCGGCCCGGCTGGACCTGGACGAGCTAGCAACCGGACTAAAAGGCTTCCTCCGTTCTCGCTTACTATCCGCCGTCACTGGGTGTGCATCTATTATGTTTATAGTGCTCGCATCACCCAAAATTTCCTCTTGGACCGCATCGGACGAACCCGGCTGCCGAACCATTCGGTGAATGGACGCTACACCGGGCGAGCTAGCGGACAACATTTGTCTAATCTCCATGAGCACTTTTGCCGCTAGCTCTGAATTCATTTGTGACGACGGACGCACACTTGAAGAAGATAACATGGAAACATCACCCTGTTCTGGTTCCTCTGAAATAGAAACTGAGAGAGTAGAGTGACCTTGTGGAGAAAGAGCCGGCATCACTCTTTCTCCAGAAACAACATATCGTGACACACGTTTCCAATGTTTCTCATCCCAATGTTCACATATAGGACAGGGATTAATGCGAGAACACTGACTACAATTAATACAATGATCATGAAAGTCAGAGGAAGATTTCTTCCTATTACAATTTGAACAATGTCCCTTCATTGTGAAAGAACAACAATAAGTCCTAGTTACTCGCAAAAACCCCTGACACAAAGATACATAATAACATGATCCATTAATAAATGAAAAAACAATTGCAAAACAAAATAATTTTGAAAAAATATTTTTTCAGAGAAGCCCAAGTTGCTGAAAAGTAACGTTGAGCCCCGATGGATCCGATGGCAAAGTGTGGTCAAAAATTTTAAATTTATATAAAATAATTAATGAGACACTTTCGGATAATATAAATGTATCTTATAATGAGATAAACTACCACAAAGGCAAACCAGCCCCCCTCAAAAAAGGCTGTTGCCAATGAAAACAAACAGTGTAAACACACTAGAAAACATGACTCCAGACACTGAAAAAACTGGCCCGGAATCAGTCATCAATTACACTCTATCTGATGCAAAACAGAGACTCCCAGGGGAGAATCTGTAGAACATCAGATGGAAGATGCAGAACACAAACGTTATACACCCATGGGTGAAAACGTAACTATGGGGAAAATAACAGAAAACATTCTGTAACCAAGCAACTCTCCCAGGAAATTTTAGAAATGAAATTTCTCAAAAATATGCCAAAAGCATGGGAGAATTGCAAGGGGGGACTTTAGAAGGCTAGGGGAGAGGAAACACTGAATAAGCAGTGCAACAATTAGCAAGAATGACAACAAGAGGCCCATGCCTCGAAAATAGGCAACTTAACATAATTTCATCAAAAAATTTTAAGTACAGCCCTGATTATTTTTTTGCCACTTCTTTTTCCTCTCCTCCTTCTATCCTCCTTAGAATCACATTTTCTCCAAAAATTACGTGTCTGGCATCCTTTAAACTGAGATTTACAGGCACAAAGATCAGTGAGATGTTGACTGATGAAGGGCCAAACAGAGAATGATAATTGGCGCCAATTTCGGGACGACTGCGTCACTGCGCATGCGCAGTAGAGGCGTAGTATGGAGGTCCTTTAGGACATGATTTCTTTTTGTTTTGGATGCAAATTTTGGGGATTGGGGGGCAAAATTTGTGTTTGGCCCTGGATTTGTTGGAGTTAGCACCAGCTAAGTCTGGGTCATTGGTACAGTATAAAAATTTAGTTATCTTGAGTATTTTTCAAGTCTACTTTCGTGAAAATCCATTAATTTTATTAAAAATACAGTCCAAACAGCAACTAACACACAGCTTAATATAAAGAGATCTATGGCTGTACCAGTATATATCTGTTTTACATAGCCTAACTGAGCAAAGTCCATTTTAGTGATGTACAGTGCAGTCGCCGTGGACTGGTCGTAATCTACGCATGGGCAGTGATGTCCATGCATGCCTTTACCAGGAAATAAAAATTATCATCAGCAAATTTTTAATTAATGAAGCATGGGGCTGATTTTTGATGATTATTCCTGTATTTAGTGTTTGGAATCTAATATTATTGAGTCCATGGAATTACTGCCCACCCGTGGAAAGTGACCAGTCCACGGCGGCCGTACATTATGCTAAAAGAAATTCACAAGCATTTTTATAGACAAAATACCTCCTTAACTACATGTAGTGCCAGATGCGCATACACCAACATACAAATCCTCCATCACATGCACACACCACCACACCCCAACCTACACACCAACAAGTACACACACCATCCCTAATTTTATTGTCTTCACATGCACATAACTCAAATCAGCGTTCAACAGGATTTATGTATATGAAATATTTTCATGTATTTTGTCAGAGTCTAAACTGTTTCTTTGTTCATGGAAGAAAACCGGTTGGGGTGGGTAGACTTCACACACAATTTTTACCCTTACCGTGGACTGTGAAACAGGTTCATATGAAAACAAATAAATAAGTAATAAAGCATTATCATTATGCTTGCTACATGACATGGTTCAACCCTGAATCGCCTATTCTTATACCCCCCCCTCCCCACCACCACACACACTCTTAAAAAAAAACCCAAAACAATCATAAACGAGTTGAAACTTTTTTGTGCATCCATGACACAGAATATGAAATAAAATTATTAACTAGAGGTACTGTGAGCAAACTCACAAAGTGATACCCCCCGCGCCTGAAATGTATAAGTTAGATTATCTCCCCTTGGAAATGTCAGAACAGAATTATATTGCTTCATGCACATCTTCATATGGAGTTCTTCCATTGTGTGAAGTTTCAAGAAAATTCTTCAAACGGTTTAGGAGGAGTTGCGCTTACAAGGATGAACAGACGCCTGAAATGTATAAGTTAGATTATCTCCCCTTGGAAATGTCAGAACGGAATTATACTGCTTCATGCACATCTTCATATGGAGTTCTTCTATTGTGTAAAGTTTCATTAAAATTCTTCAAATGGTTTAGGAGGAGTTGCGCTTACAAGTATGGACAGACAGACGGACAGGGTGATTCCTATACCCCCCCCCCACCCCCCAACTATGTTTGCACGGGGTATAAAAACCCCTGGTATGATTGCCTTATTTTCAGGTAGTTCTGCCTTATATCGTCAGCCTAGTGTGTCAAAGGTATGACAAAAAATTTCATACAGGCTTTGGACTTGCGGCATGTCTGTACAAGACGAGCAACACGTCAGCTCGAGCTTGGAATCATTTGTTGAACACATCTGATCATCGTCCTTCACATGAGCTTTGGTTCTCCGTAAGAAAATATACTTTCTTTCCGTTATTTCGTCCCATTATAAGTTTGACATATGAAGTGGCCCTTAGTGTCCCCTTTAACTCTTAATCTGCCGAGTATTTTCTTGATTTTCTTCATAAAATCCAGTCATGGCTGCTTCAAATGACAAATTCAATTGAAGACAAAAAACATTTATGAAAGGATAGTTCTAATTTACATAAATAATTCTGTTAACACTTTACCTAACAAGAAAGAAAATTAACACTTGCAAACAAAATTCTTAACCGGTAAAGTGCTAAGTTATTTTTGGTCATCAGAATTTGTTCACATGTCTTTGCTTTGTTACAATTTATGGGAGAGTGCCAATAGGCACTCTCCCATAAATTGTAACAAGGCAAATCCTAAGAGACTAAATTATTTCAGTTCAAAGATAAAGCGAAGCACATCCACTGAATTTAAGGTCTTTAAGTTGTGGTAACTGTACTTCAGAGTAAAGCCCAAATGTGGGCTTCCCGCACTCTACCAGTTAAATAACTAATTATTTTATTTTTTTGCATCAAAAACAAAAGCTTATTCTCCCTCATTGGAACATGCTTATTCCAAAGAGAGGTCAAAAGCTATGTTTTTGAGACAAAAAATTAAAAAAATAAAGAAAATTAAATGGTGAATTTTTTAAATCGATCTGCCATTTTAGCATTTTCATTGGGTAAAGGGATAAAACAAAGGAGGATAGTATCAATTCTGGTAAGAGTATTGCTATCCTGAAGGGAATATATGCCAGCAGCATGCAAGGAGTTAACCCTTGACCATATCTGGTCAGTGCTGTTCACTAAAATTACCATTCAAATTCTTTTGTTTTTCAAACTTCTGCATCCAAAAGAGAGCTTATGATCCCTCAGTGAAATGAGCTTATTCCAATAAGTTGTGTTTTCAAAGAAAAAAAAATATTTGTACTTATTCACACCAGCACTATGTGTTGTGTGCTAATCATGTTTCTTTGTTTACTGGGGTTCAATGACGCTTTCAACAGCCTCCGTCATATTGTGTCAAACAGTTTTATAAGTGGAGCAAAGCTGGACTATCTGGAGAGAGCTACTGCGTAATGTCAGTAACTACCTGACTTTCCGACTTACTAACCCAGATTTATCAGGGTTAGCATCAGTTGAAGGAAAGTGCTCTGTTGCTGTGCCCTTCGCTTTAGTACACAGTGCCACCATGCTCCCACTTGGGCAATGGCGATGAAGTGTCTTGCCCAAGGATACAATACCAGAGTTCCCACTGATATCAGAAGATCAAATTTAAGCACTACTTAAATACTTTGCAAGGACTCTGACCATGATTTTCAAGGAATGTTATAATTTTGTTATGAGCTTAAAACACCACAGCCACACAAAAGAATTTCAGACCTGATCTCTGAAAAACTTTACTAGCCTGTTATAAATCGTTCCTTGAGTTCACAGGGAGCCATCTGCAATGCTGAATATTGCAGATGATGCCTTGCTGCACTCAAGGGACAATAGTGATTAACCCTTTACCCAACGTAACGGCCAAAACCGGCCAGCGCTATTCTCAAAAATCGCCAATTAATTTTCAAAATATTTTCATTTTTTGTCTCAAAAACATAGGTTATGACCCCTCGTTGGAACGAGCTCGTCGAGCTCGTTCCAACGAGGGGTCATAACCTATGTTTTTGAGACAAAAAATGAAAAAATTTAGTTATTCAAGAATTTTTTTTGCAAGTGTCGTCTGCTTTTCATGTTAGGTAAAGGGTTAAATAAATGTGATTACTGACTGATTTTGTGACATTGCATGTATGTGGGGAGGCACAACATCCAAAATAAATGTGTTTTGATAGTAACATTTTCTTCTGTCTCCAAACAAATAGCTATGCTGTATCACAACCTTTCCTTTTCTTTTAAAACTGAAAAAAAATCAAACTTTCTGTTGATGAAATCACTATCATGGACACAATATGAACATGGTTGTTGATAGTGTCTTTAGACCCCAATAAACAAACAAAACGACTATGAACTGCTGGATAAAACATTTCTCTGCAATTCAGATAAGATTTTCTCATTCTGAACAGATATCATGGTTTTACTATACAAACCTCCTCTCCATTAGCACCACTGTCCTTCATACCAACTTCATCTCCATAGTAGGTGAAAGGAGTACCAGGTAACAAAAACTGCAGAGCCATCATTCCATTGTAATATAAATCATCAATACGAGATGCCAGTCTGTCTACAGTAGAACTTCCAAGCTGAAATTGAAAGCAAGCAAAACTGATTCTCGGCACTTTCCAGCGCAGGCCTGGAAGAGGATAGGGGTTGAGGTAGTTCAGTGCTAGTAAGGTGTCCCCCTCCCATTTGTGTGTGTGTGTGTGTGGGGTGGGGACCCTGGGGGATTTTCCCAGGAAAAATTTTCATATTTGGATGCCTGGGGAGTGATATCTGATCCTTTCTACAACACCTGGCATGATGCGTATTGTTGTGCGCCGTTTGCGGGCGGGAAGACCACAGTCAGATAGTAATTTGAAGTTTGATTTGGGGGGGAGGGGGGGGGGGGGGCTTGAGGGAAAGTGGGGGGCCTTGAGGGAAAAGTGCCCCCCCCCTCGGCACCGCCAATGTAAAGTGCAGAATGTTTTCACTTCAGAAGATTAACTATACAGGATTACAGGGTTCCTGCACTTTAATCAATAAAAGGCCAGGAGATGTTTTTTTATATATTTTGCTTCACTTTGACAGTTTACATACTGTGTCTTTGTAGTTGTATTTAGGCAAGTCTTGGCAATACAGGCAGCCAAGACTTGCAGTCAAAATCAGGTCTTCAAGAGTAAAAGTTTTCAAAGGTTTTCAATGAGCTTGAAATGGGAAATTCACAATTCAGGGACATTCAAAGATGATAGATATATGAATAACCTGATGGAATTTGAACTCAATGTTTAGTATTTCAATGTTGTTGCATCCTCATAACCACACTGTAAGGCATTAATCAATTCTATCAGGAAGACATTCTATCCATCATAGGAGATATATTCCATCAATGTTTAGTTCATTGTGAAGCCTGCACATCTTGGGTTTCTAGGATGAACCAATTAGGCCTCCATGGTATTCAATTTTTCGATATCAAGTTTAGGTATTTTAAAAAAAACGTGGTATGACTGAATATCAAACTTACAAATATTTGAACAGTGACTTCAAAAACTTTCGTAAAATATTTGTACATTCTGAGATATTAACAATATACGCACATACATTAATATACGATTATTACCAAATTCCGAATATTGCTGTTATGTACAAGAATTTGACCAGAGAATAGCCGAAACTTTGATTATATATTTGTACTTTACTATGATAAACTTGCATGAAATACTGTAGAGAAAAAGCCATTATTCAGCATGGATGATGGAGCATGTCACTTACGAATACTTTTAATAGTCGCTTACGACTTTGATGACTCATGGGTGTAAAAATAACATAAAAAGTCTTAACTCACAACAAATTCATATATTCGTAACAAATAAATCATGACTCACTAAAATCTTAAATAACAATACATTGCAAGGTACACACTGGGACAGGATGAATGCTTATAGAGAAGCATTGTATTTGCCAGACTGTTTTGCTCTCAGTTCTGTAATTATTATTGAAGCAGGATTCATGTTAAGATTAATGGTTTCGTGTACCGAAGGGGCACAGGGACAGTTTAGATTCATGTTACTAAAAAGCCATCAGAATGTATTTGGACATGTGCAGGAGTTAATTTCAGCAAACTCATGAGATGTCAGCATTGTGAGGGGATTAAAATTAAATAACTAGGAGTAGTCATCTGTTGTGTGTTATGTAATTATTAAATATGGTTGACGGTCTTTACATGTGTCATTTTTATCTGAATAATTGGTTAGCTGCTCTTCATGTGTCAAATTTCGCAAGTACGTCATATGTTTGAGTGATATTTGAATACAAACACGCTAAAACGTCCATTTTCTGCATTAGTTTGGGAATTTAATAAACTGTTAATCGATAAAATTTTGGTATATTGAATGAGTGAAAATTTTCTCAGTATGCAATTGGTATTTAATAAAATAACGAGTTTTAGTACAAATATCTGAATACCGTGAAAGTCCAGTTCCAATAGTCAAGGACTTGCCTGATCCTTGGCAATGAATTTCTAAATTACAAGACTTTCAAAAGTACTCAAGGTACCACGGAAAACATGGATCATTTTTCAATATTTATTCTAAAGCGATACTACCAATGAACATTTCTTGAAAAGTAAACCTTGTGAACATTCAACTCTGGCAGTGGTTTCTTAAGTTTTGGCCGTATATATTTCTTTTATTTATTGGTGCCTAATGTTACTTTCGGCATCCAGGGCTATATCATGACCACAACATAGGTATGAAGTAAAGTTTAGCAACTCATTTACACCAAAGCTGCCCATTTTAAAGGACTGACCACAAGCAATGAATACCAGGCCATATTCTACGGTGAAGGATAACTTGATTACGACACTGTTCCACTTCTGGGGAGGAGGTATATATTGTCAGACAAGAATTCACTAGAAATCACTACCACTACTTGACCAACAGATTTCTTCACAATGAAAATTCAGATAGTGTTTCAAGGCATCAGCACGACTAAAGAAATAGTTACACAATGAAAACTATATTGTTATTTGATTTATAGGTGGTTGACATCCCTTTTTGTCATCCATGACCATACCATGATAGACAAAAATTGCAAATCAAGCTTACGTTTATGTTGTCCATTATGGAATGGATTCATGTCAGTGAAGCAAACAATTGCCCACAACTGCAGTCCAGCCCAGTCTTAGCCAGGCCTGGCATTTTCAGGAGAGCGATTTATTCGCTCGTCTACTGATTGCCTTAACCCTTTACCTAACATGAAAAGCAGACGACACTTGCAAAAAAAATTCTTGAATAACTAATTTTTTTCATTTTTTGTCTCAAAAACATAGGTTATGACCCCTCGATGGAACGAGCTGGCCGAGCTCGTTCCAACGAGGGGTCATAACCTATTTTTTTGGGACAAAAAATGAAAATATTTTGAAAATTAATTGGCGATTTTTGAGAATAGCGCTGGCCGGTTTTGACCGTTACGTTGGGTAAAGGGTTAAAATTAAGGAGGGTGAAAACTAGCCCTACTGGCCTTAGAAAATAATAATTACTAGTGTTCAACCAATTACCCAAAATGGCCACTGACCGATTACCGGTTATTTGAGCTCCCACTCGGCCGATTCTGATTGTAATACTGTGCACCACTAGACGAGTCGAGGCTTGAAAGAACTACATTAAAATTGAACAAATTTCACAATGTTAAACATTATTAACTGAGGTCGCAGTAAAATGACCAGACAAGCACACTTGGGCGGTATATGTGGCTCTCAGAGCCACGTGTACCACCCAAGTGCATGCTATTGGTTATTTTACTGCGACCTGAGTCAATGGAGTGCAGCCTTCACTTTTTCCGGTATGTGAACTGGCGATTGCCGCAAGTACACTCAATTGTAAGCTTTCGTTGTCGTTTAACTTGTATATCCCATAAAGGGCCATCAAGAGAAATTAATAATACACTTTGTGGATGTTTCTCAACTTTATTGAATGGTATTATTAATATCATTTTACATTAACAATGGCAGAAGATAATAGAATGGGGTTAATAAATCATCACCAAAAAATGCTTGGCAACAATCGGTTCCACCGATGTACCAGGAGCTGTTGTCATCCGATTGGGGTGGCCGATTCCAATCAACAGTTGAACACTAATGATTACCATAACAGCCTATTCCTAAAACCCACATCTTTTCAGTGGTCCAGAGGCGTGAGAGGGGCCGTGCAGTCGTCTCACAGAGACTACCTTGTTAGCAACACCAAATAAAATGTACAAAGCCCACACGGCAGAATTCATTAATAGTAAAACTTCATTTTGCCCCTTTTAGCTTTGGTAAGCTTGAGAGCTAATTACTCTTCTTGGCCATGCAAGGGGAGTGATTTTTAGCCCTACTGCACATTGAAGAATGCCAGGCCTGCTTAGCATTGCAACATTAAATGTTTTATCAACTGTTTCCCGATATACCTATCTAGATTAAGTGGAGAGTAGATTATCAATCAAACACTCCCAGAGTGGAGTTTCAACCTAACAAACTAGTCTCAAGGGGGACTTAAAATGCATGCAAGAATCAGTATCGATTCTTGCAATGATTCTGGCTAGGAAAACAATGAGAATCAACTTTGATTCTTACAAAATGTTTACGTGATTCTTGTCAGATTCTAAAAGTGCTCTTAAAATTCTGAAGAATTCTACTTATTTTTGGCTCCCTCATAATATGGCAAAACTTTGACTTAGCAGTGGTTTCTAATGAAGTCTTGGCTGCCTATACAGGCAGCCAAAACTTCACTAGAAACCCCTGCCGAGATACTGTAATTTCCATCAGCAAGACCACAAGCCTGTATGTTGGAACATGTGTTCTACATGTACATACAAGACAGGAATCTCACAAAAATCAGAACTAGGCCCTTTAGGGTTAAATTGCAGTAAATATTTTAATAAATAAATTTTGAGATTTGTTTTTCTAGTCGGGATTATGGATTGCTTGCACTCCCAAAGATATGGGTTAACAGACTTATCAAATTCTAACTTGAGAACTGAAAACTGATTCTCGCTGAAGGAGTTTGTGGGAATCAAAACTGATTCTCCAGAATCAGGACAAATGTTAAGGCCTGCCCAAATTCTGTGCAAAAACAATGTTTCCTGCAGTACACCTCTGCATTAAATCCGACTGGATTAAAGATCTGGAGACATTTCAAACATATTGCTATGTTATGACTGTTTACATTCTATGACCTTGCAGTTGTGTCTAGAAAAGTCTGGTACCTATACAGCCAAACAAGATTTATCTAGAAAACAACTGCCAATGTTCTTGGAATGTACCTTTCAAGTGTAACCAAACAGTATGTTGAGGCACCTATTCTGAGGTAGTAATAATTGACCTAAAGATAGGACTTTAAGGGTTAATCTATTATGTCTTGTTTGATAAAGCTCCATGGAGTCAGTCAAACAATCCATACTCTAATAATTACTTGTCAGTGAAATTTTGGATATGGAAATTTATTTACTTATTGGTGTTTAAGGTCACATATTTCTACACAATGGCTTCTTGTAACCACAACATGGAGATAAAGTAAAGTTTAGTCAAATGTTTTTACTCAGGTTGTCCATTTTAGAGGACTTCCTCCGCAAGCATTCGTGACTGAGTCATATTTAACCACTAAAACAGAGTTGGTTTGTCACAGTACACAAGCACTGCTTCACTTCTCAGCTCAGGGTTCCCATGGGGGGGGGGGGGGGGGGGGGGGAGGTGGAATGGCCATTAACTACTTGAATAACAAAATCAGTCAGTTAAGACATTACATGATCTTACAAAACTTGTTTTTCTTTCAAGTGTCAGTGAAAATACACACACTTTACAAACAATAAGTTTTCTTTCCTCAACTGTTTCACTTACTATTTATCGAAAAAAATTGTGCTTATGGAAAAGCACAGGACATAATCAGAAGTTGAGTTGTGTAGATTATGGCTTTTTCTAAATTTCATTTACAACACAAATTAGACATGGAGGAGCACACTTAAATGGATGTCTTTTAATTGAATAATCCTGTTAATTGAAAATAACTTCCAAAACACAAAACCATTTACAATACCTTCTGAACACATTTGCCCTGTTAATTGCATATAGGTAATAGAACACAAGCCTATTAATTGAATGAAAAATCTTGTAATTTGGAGAGTACTACATTTTGGAAATTACAGTGACAATTGTCAAATTCCCTTTTTATAGGCCTATTTAATCTAAATACATCCAACACAGGTTTTTACTCTACTACATGATCTCTGTCAAACAAGATATCATAGAATAAATTAACAGTTCATCTCTAAAATACAGGAATGTGATCAAATCTCTGTTAATTGAATACTACTGTTAACTGAATATTTTACATTGGTAAAGTGATTATTCAATTAACATGATTCCACTGTATATCTAAACATACCATCCATGAAATTCTTTTATCATCTCTTTTTGTGTCAAGAATCTCTGCCAATTTCCGTTTCAAGCACATGGCATCACAACTGGAAGGCTTCATATCCATCAAGATAGGTGATGGAATAATGTCAAGAGCTAACTTATCGGTGGATCCAAAGAAGGAAAGCGATTCATTGTACGTCAGAGTGGGTGGTAAAGTGGCAAACAGCAATCTGAAATTTTTTTAAAAATACTGAAAATTATAATTTTACAAACAATGAGGTAAACTTAATAAGGACCAATAAAAAAAAATGAAGAAAAAAGTCTGATTTGAAAGCTGAAAATTTCCAAGTATGTGTTAGGGTGGGTAGGTAAAGGTTTTTTTATTATTTCTTTTAAGATGACATATCAGAAATTAACCATTTAACTAACATAAAAGGCAGACAGCACTTGCAAACAAAATTACTGAATAACTAATTTTTTTTATTTTTTGCTTCAAAAACATGCTTTTAACACCTCATTGGAATGAGCTTGTGAGGGGTCATTAGCTACGTTTATGACACATAAAATGAAAAAAAATAATGAAAACTGAATGGTGATTTTTGTGAACCGAGCTGGATGGTTTTGGCCATTATGTTGGGTAAAGGGTTAACTAAGTATCATGTGGGAGATAATGTTTCTGGACAAACACCCAAATCCCCACTAATTAATTGGATAGTTATAGTACTGAAATGGTTAACCGGATAATCGGTTTGAAACCAGTTAGCTATCTAACTGATTAGAAAAAATGTCAACCGTTATCCGGAATATCGATAGTGATTGTCATTCCATGTTTAAAACATAGTAATTCTGCCGCTTCTCCTTTGTGATAGATTACACTTCAAAGCCGCATTGTATATGTTGAGAAATAATCGACTTTGGCATTCAAGACTTTGTTAATGATCGGCAGTTTCCAAGAGTAATGAGTAATCACAGAAACTACTCCATAGTGTGTATACAAATGAACATTGTCAAGTACTCGACAACGTTCGTTTGTATACACACTACGGAATAGTTTGAGTATACTGCTTTCCAATTCCTATAGTTTTGATCCCATATTTGGTGAAATAGTGGCCACGGATAACCGGTTATAGCTTTCAGTTAGTCGGTGACGAAAATGAGCCAACCGTTTCAGCCCTAGTTATGGAGTAGTTATAATTTGTTAAGGATCATTTTCTGTCACCAAGAAAGCAGATATGTTATTCAAGTCAGATGAGATTTTTTTGTTTGAAAAGAAAAACGTTTAGACACATCCTACTATAGAATCCTGGCTACGCGCCACGCCTGGTTAAAATATATCTGCCCCAAGCATTCGATCTTGTTACACAAAATTCCGCAAAAATATTGGACTCGAAGTACACCGACGCCCTTGAACCCTAACTTCTTCCCCATTTGTCACCTATGTCCATGCAACGATTCTGATCATCTTAGTTTCCGAGACAGCAGGGAGATTATTGTTACTGGTCTACTGTCTCGGTACAAGGCCCTGTTCCAAGGATTGTGGTTAAAATGACCAGGTTTTCTAGGTACTTTCTTGACAGTGACTGTTCAATTATGCATGCTGTGTACACTATACACATACTCTCAAAGTATTTATGTTTAGAGTATATTCTGTTGTAAATGTCAGTCCCCGGGATTAGTGGCGACACCCAACCACACTGCTGGTAAATGCATCCCCCAAACAAAACTGGTCAAAACATCTCCCGGCATTGGTCAAAATGCTGTAGTTATTTGCTTGTCAGTTTAACCCTTAAGGACTTAATTCAGGCTTTAATCACATTTTTCTACAACCAAACAGGTGCCCCCCAACATGCAGTTTTGGGGTAAAGCTTGCAAGTTTCATTTGAAGTGACATGGCAGTTGTTTCTAAGCAAGTCTTGGCTGCCTTTTTAGGCAGCCAAGACTTGCCAAGAAACAACTGCAAATTCATAGGATGTACATTGTCAAAGTAAACCAAAAATGTATATAAAATCTCCAGGCTCTTGAGGTTTAAGGCCTATGAAAGCAGATTTATATTTCAGAAAACACTGAACAGGATATTGCAGGTTCACAAATAGCATATTTTCTTTGGGGTGTCAAGTTTCCACTTTGGCTACAAGCGAGGAATAGATGTGTACACAGTTTCTTTTCAAGAAGTCAAATCCCATATCATCAAACTGGCTACCAATTTTCATACTTTGAACATTGTCAGCTGCTGGGAAATTTGTCTCTGCCAGACTAGTGCCAAGGATGTTATGACCAAAATTAAAGGGACGTTTTAACGAAAGTCAGGAGGGTTTTTTGTGGGAATGTTTTAGTGGGCCTGTTTTGGTTGGACCATGCTTCAGCCAACACCCATTCAGCAATTTCATCGCCAAGTAGCTTAACGACTGCATATCTTTGCCATCACAATCTATATTTACAGCCACAATAATTTTTCAATTATGTTCCAAATACTTGACTCCATCAAAAGACAAGATTCTTCAAATTCCAAACTTATAGAAAGTATATTTTAAAGTCTTTAATGATAAATGAAATCAATATTGTGCCGTGTTATCGAACATTAGTTTGAAAGTCAGTTCCTGTAAGAATGGAAAATGTTAAAATCTGTCAATATTTTGTTTATTACTCTTTGTAAAAATCCCATTGACTATTTGAGAGTTAAAAAGCCAGATTTTCTGTGGCTTCCCACTTTGATGTCGTGTGGTACTGATAGATGCATTCAATCAATGAACATGTAGGGAATTCTGTGCTAAATTTCTATCACTGCCATAATGCAGATCTTTAATTGAATTGGCTACATCTTCCTGTGTAATTAAATTGAGAAGTTGAAAAAAGCACAATTCAACAAAACCATAGCCTTTGCCCCCCCCCCCCCTGTCCCCCCCAAATTAGAACAAACTCGATCAGCTCATTTCAATGATGGGTCACATGATATGGGTTTTTTATAAAAATTTGAAAAACAAGAGGCCCCAGGGGGCCTGAAGGCGCACACCTGACATGGTAGCCTAAATATCAACCCAGAGAATTGATTTTAACAAGTTGCATCTGCTCCTCCTAAGAAAAACTTATACCAAATATCCAAAGATTCTGTCCAGTGGATCTGAAAAAAAAAGATTTTTAAAGAATATTCCTCATATTGAACTAAGTTATAATTTGGGCTCCCATGGCGAGTCCAAATATGGATCTAGGGACATGGCTTGAATAAACTTGAATCTCACCCCCTAAGGATGCTGAATACCAAATATCAAAACATTCCGACTGCTGGATCTGAAGAAGAAGAGTTTTAAAGAAAATTCCTCATTTTGACCTAAGTTATCATTCAGGCTTCCACAGTGAGCCCAAATATGGACCTAGGGACATGGCTTGAACAAACTTGAATCTAACCCCCCTAAGGATGCTGCATACCAAATATCAAAACATTCCGACCGCTGGATTTGAAGAAGATTTTTAAAGAAAATTTCTCATTTTGAACCAAGTTATAATTCGGGCTACCACAGTGAGCCCAAATATGAACTCAGGGACTTGGCTTGAACAAACTTGAATCTCACCCCCCTAAGCATGCTGCATACCCAATATCAAAAGATTCTGCCTGCTGGATCTGGAGAAGAAGATTTTCAAAGAAATTTGCCTGAAATGCACTAAGTTCAAATTTGGGCTCCTATATTGAACCCAAATATAAACCCAGGGGGCCAATTTGAACAAACTTGAATCAGATACACCCCACAATGTTGCATGCCAAATATCAAAAGATTCTGCCTGCTGGATCTGGAGAAGAAGATTTTTGAAGAAATTTGCCTGAAATGCACTAAGTTCGAAATCAGGCTCCTATACTGAGCCCAAATATGAACCCAGGGGGCCGATTTGAACAAATTTGAATCAGATCCATCCTACAATGTTGCATACCAAATATCAAAAGATTCTGCCTGCTGGATCTGGAGAAGATTTTTTAATGTTTTTCCCATTGCCTACAGTGTTAAAAAGTGCTGACTTCAAACTTGAAAAAAGTACCTTGTGATCAAACCGATAGGGATTTTTTTTTTAACCATTCTATTCTACTGGATAAAAGTAAGCTTTAGACGAAATAAGAATTCTCTGTGCTGTGTAGTTTTGGAGATATGGCAGTTTTAAGGTTTTTCCTATTTTTAGCTTCCGAGGTTCCCACGGCGCATTGCGAAAAGTTAAAAAATTTATAGTAATTTATATATTTTTTATACTTACCAATGACCCAGACATAGCTGGTGCTAACTCTTAAAATATAGGGCCAAACACAAATTTTGCCCCCCAATCCCCAAAATTTGCATCTAAAATCAAAGAAAACATGTCCTGAAAGGCCCTCCACACTTCGCCCCCACTGCGCATGCGCAGTGTCAAGGACGTTCCGAAATTGGCGCCATTAATCATTCTAATAACCAGTGCCAGGTAAGCGCTATGTACTCAGCGGGGAGGCAAGAGTTCCCAACTCCTGGGAGGGCCATCCCCGTCTGGGTCATTGGTAAGTATAAAAAATATATAAATTACTATAAATTTTTTAACATTTTTATACTGTACCAATGACCCAGACATAGCTGAATAGTAAAAAGGCTGGAGGGCCAAGGACATAGAGCAAAATGGAATACGCTCAATAAAATAAAATAGAGTCATCCCATGTAGGGAAAAAGAAGTAATAGGCCTTACATGTATCTTTCTTATTTATGATAAATTAGAAAGATACAACACCTTCCAAAATTGAGCTTCATACATCCATGTACTCTATTAATATCCAATATAATCCTTATACTAATAATTTTTAAAGTAAGCCAATAAATAAAGTAAGTCTAGAGAATAGACTCTTATACTCCTAAAAGTGTCTGAGGATTGCATAATCATGTCCGTTGACACATACAATATTCAAAAGCTATACTTTAAAAACTAAGACTTGAATGAATTTTAAAAACCTAAACTTCTCACTAAACAACCATCCCAATAACAGCTCAGAATTACTAACTCCGGAGGAGGTATCCCCTTGTTTTCATAGTAAAACAGGTGACCCAAGGGAACACCCTCCCCCCCCCTTTTTCTTGCCCTGGGTCAAATAGCCCAGAGCGAAGAGGGCAGCCGAACGGAGACACTGCCGAAACAGACAGCCTACCTAGCTATAGTAGCAACTGTTAAGTGAATGACATTCTGAGCAGTAGATAATAGACCTAACAATAGAGGCCTCCAGAAATGGACTCGATATTTCTGAGATAAAATTCATGAATGTGGATGGCTGAGCGCAATGAGCAGCCTTCAAAAATCTATAATAGCGACACTATTAATGTAAGCCCAAGAAGTAGAAGAACTCTTACTTCATGAGCCGAAATCTTAAGCACAACTGCTAAGTCAATGATATACCATAAGCAGTACCGATAGTTAATAGAATCTATTAACAATAAAATGGAGCGTAACGTCCTTCTACTAGACATCAAAGACAGAAGAGGTTTACGCCCATAGTAATAAACAGATATCTGTTTATAAATACATAAACTGTACCCGGAAAGAGTAAAGGCCTATGCCCATACGAAGACGGAAGGACCTTAAAATAATAGGTTCCGGATAATAGGAGCCTAACTCTTATGCAACAATCCAACCTAAATAGTAACGGAAGTAGTGATTCTGAAACTACGAAAGTGAAAATCATCCATCGATAGTGCATGAAACTCACTGACTCTACAGTAAAAGAGAAACCAACAGAATTACTGTCTAAAAGGTCAGAATTTGAAAACTACTGTTTCCAGAGGCTCAAATGATTACTTAGCTAAATAAGAACCGAAGTTAAAATCCATATAGGAATTTAATCTAAAGATTCTAAGTCTATTTATCAAAAAGTTACTAACTGACTTAGATAAAGAGACAAAAGACTCAATTGTAAACTATTGTAGAGTGCATAGGTATGAGGTAACATAAACCTATAACCTAAATAATAACAGGCTGCAGTAGATCTTGTGAAACAAGTATACTAAAAAATAGCAATGAGTAGTATGGAGGGATCCACAATATGAACATAATGATCCCTACACCACGACGGAAGAGCCTCTACTTTAGCCGCATAGAATAGCGAAGAAGAGGATCTCCTATATAAGAAATCGCGTCCAAAGCTCGTCCAGTACAGTGCTTACAATGCAATACGGACCACACAACGGAATACATGAAGGTTGAGACCTTGCGGGTTGTGATAAAGATGACACGATTTACCCAGTGAAAAAAAGATCCTCACATAGAGGAAGATTTCACGTTAAGACCCACAGTAGACAAGAGAGTAAATTACCCATGATCTCTGTGAAGATAGAAATGCTATCAACAGAAATGTATTGTGGTTGTTTATCTTAGCAATACCTGCTGAAACAACAGCGCCGGAGGATACGCGTTCATTCCGTCCTATAGATCAATAGAGCGTTAACAACATTAGCTCAGAGATCTGGACAAGCCAACACATACGTCTGCAATTGATTAGCAAGCTGTGTCATAAATAAATCATCATTGGGCGCTCCCATAGATAGCAAATCTGATTGAATACTTGTTTGTTGAGAGTCCATTCTGACAGCAACAAGCGACCCGTAAGAGAACGGGAGTCCGATAAAACAATCAGACGACCCGGAATATGACGGACCAAAACTGAACTTGGTGTACTATAACCAACAGACGGATTCTTTCCATTAAATTGAATAACGGAAACGAAAGAGTGTCTCTCTGGTTCCGGAGATACGCCACTACTGTCGAATTAAAGGACAGGAATTTGGGCATGCGTTTCTGAATAATGTTCATGTAATGACCTAAAGCAAGCCTAAAAAACATTATTCCGCGGAAGAAAACTGATTGCTAAGAGACTGCGGAACCCAAAGACCCTGGCACTTCGAATCCGTAGGGATCAGTATTATATCCCAATCTGTTTGACTGGCAACCGTCATAACAGCCACACTCGGGTCCGGCAACTGCGGTGGCACTCTCTGAGTCAACCACCGAATGTTTGCCCCAGTCTGAATCTCTTGTAACACTAGATAGACAAGAGAACGTGTAAATCGAGCAATTCATGGATTGCCGAAAAGTTGCCGTCGAAGAGAAGCTCCTCCGAGAACGAAGCGACTCTGAGAGAGTTCTTAACCTTACTATCCACGCGTGTGGATGTAGCTAGGGCTGCGTCACGTCTAACCAACTCCAATCAGCCACTGAAGGGCGGAGTTATACGTGAACAAACCACTGCCCTCAAAAGAAATTACATTGAGAATAATATCCCGTAAATCTTTTCTTGAAGACGTAATGATAACGCCTCAGTAAGGCGGATTACGTATGATAAAGCGTCTAAGTTAAGTCTACTATACATCATGTCGTTCCCAACATTGAAATTGGAAAAGACATAAACGGCGAAAAAGAAAATATATGCAGTCTTTAATCACACCGTCTAGACGCATATGAACTCTCGGTATGCCCTGCTCTGCCAAAATAAACTATTCGTATAAATGATAAAATGGCAGAAATGAGCAACGTGGACAAGAAACTAAACTATCATGCTTGGTAGCAAGCTTGTATATATATATATATAGCGTCGAAAAATAAAACACATGTTATAATGACAATATTGGACTGCGTCGGAAAGTCAGGGACAATGTCCCTGAACCGATCGAAAAATCCGAGTCCAATGACGCTATAAGTCTCTTATCCAAGATCGCAGCAATGAAGTCCGAAATAACAATCACTGGAAGATAATGCCAGAAGACATGAAAGGCATCTTCCGATACTACTAAAGGGAAAACTCGAAATCTTTCGAATCCCTTTCGCCATCCTGTCGGACCCTATAAAGCGTTCGGTCGTCCGTACCTGATGCAACCGCGGACCGCACCGACCCAGCGCCGTCGGATAATTCCTGATTCGACCGAGAAACAGTCAATTGCTGGGATGCTGCGAAACAACTGTGCTAACTCGGATAGCACGTCCGTCACTGAGGCCTGAGGAGAAGCGGTCTTACGATGCATTGCCGCTGGAAGCTCCGTGATCGTTACCCCGTGCATACTACCAATATGCGAGCGAACGGAGTGTATAGGCCTCGTGTCCCTTGGCTACCGGATGGCGCGACCTATTCGCCGTGGAATCACTGAATGCCGAAACTGATCGGATACTCGAGGTCACGTAGCCAATGTGCGGTCGTGTGCCCTGCTGTGAGGATGAGGAAGCATCAAGGACAGTCTCTCGGACTGTCAATATACCGGAGCGTCCCGACCGACGGACATATGCTCCGAATGTAAAATATCTGAACCACAACATGCGGTCCCCTATGTTGTTGGACGAGAGAGGGACCTCTCTCGCTCACAGCCCGGAGGGACCTGGACAAGCCAGGAACCGGACTAACAGGCTTCCTCCGATCTGTCCTCAAACTGCCGTCACTGGGTGAGTACTAAAGTAATTAAAGTGCTCGCATCACCCAAATCTCCTTCCTAGACCGCAACGGACGAACCCGGCCGCCGAACCATTCAATGAATGTACGCTACACCGGGTGAGCTAGCGAATGTCACTCCGTAGGCAATAGACATATTCCATGAGCACTTACTGCCGCTAGCTCTTCATTAACTATGACGACAGAGGCACACTTTTGAAAGACATCTCCATAACTCTTCGAACAAGAAACCAGAAATGCTTGGTTAGCAAGCATAAAATAATAATATATATAGCGTCGTTCAATAATTCGAAAGTTTGTGTGACATTATTGGACTATGTCGGAACTGAGGGACGATGTCCCTGAACCGAACCAAAAATTTCTAAGTCCACCGACGCTATCAGTTTCTTATCCGGCATCGCAGCATTCTGGTCCGACGAAAGAAGCTGTAGAAGACCAAGTCAGATGACATACACAACAGCATATGTTGTTCCGAAAGGGAAAGCTCGAAATCCTCCGAATCCCTTTCGGTATCCCGTCGGACCGGATGAAACTTTCGGACGTCCGTACCCGCTTCCGCGGAGCGTCCCGACCCAGCATCGTCGGATAAAATATATGCGACAGATTCAGTTGATGCTGGGATGCTGCGATAAACTGTGCTATTAAGGAAAGCACGTCCGTTCCCGAGGCCTGTGCAGTAGCGGTCTTACGATGCATTGCCGGCGGAAGCTCCGTGTACGTTGACTCCCGCACACTTCCTATGCGAACGTCCGGAGTCTGCAGGCCTCGTGTCCCTGGCTACCGGATGGTGTGACCTGGTCGCCGAAGAATCCTTGATCGGCGAAGCTGGTAATATATCGGCGGTCACGCAGCCAAGGTGCGGTCGTGTGCGCTGACGAGAAGAGGAAGCCTTAGCAGTCTCCGCGGACTGCCTATACAACGGAGCGTCCCGAGCGACGGACGTATGCTCCGCTTGCGACACATTTTGTACCACAACATCTGGGGCCAGATGTTGTTGAACGAGAGAGGGGCCTCTCTCGCTTGCCATCCGGATGGACCGGAACGAGCTATGAACCGGACTAAAAGGCTTCCTCCGTTCTCCCTCCGATCCGCTGTCACTGGGTGTGCATTAAGTTAATTTATAGTGCTCGCATCACCCCAAAATTCCTTCTAGACCGCAACGGACGAACCCGGCTGCCGAACCATTCGGTGAATGGACGCTACACCGGGCGAGCTAGCGGACGTCAAAGGCCGTCGAACCTACTAGGGTCCTCTTAGGCAATTGGCGTATTTACATGAGCACTTTTCCGCTAGCCCTTCATTAATTGTGACGACGGAGGCACACTGTTGGAAGACATCACGGATACATCACCCTAATCTTGATCGTCTGAAATAGAAATTGATAAAGTAGAGTGACCCTGCGGGGAAAGGACCGGAGTGTCCAAATCCCCAATAACATACCGTGACATACGCTTCCCATATTGTCATCGAAATCATACGATACAGAACAGGAGTTAATGCGAGTACAATGACCACATATAGAATGATAATAAAGTCAGAGGAAGACTTCCTCTTAAAACAATTGATCAATATCCTTTCAATGTGAAAAGAAAACAAGTCCTGGAACTCGCACTAACCCCTGGCAATCAAAATACATAATAATAATATGATCCATTAATATAGAAAAAATAATTGAAATCAAAATATTTTGAAAAAATATTTTTTCAGAACAGCCCAAGTTTCTGAAAAGTAACATTGAGCCCCAATGGATCCCAAGCCTAAGTGTGGACAAAAATTTTAAAAATATTTTAAACAATTTATTCAACACTTACGAACAATAATAATGTATCTAGTTATGATTAAAATAACATCAAGATATTATTTTTTAGAAATCCCCCCCTCACACAGAGGGCTGTTGAAAATGTAAACAATGAGTGTAAAAACACTAAAATAAGACTCCAGGCACCCAGGCCCGAAATCAGTTACCAAAAATACACTATCTGATGCAAAACAGAGACTTCCAGGGAAGAAACTGCAGAACATCAGATGGTAGATGCAGAACACAACGCCTAACCACTCGTAGGTGAAGACGTAAACATGGGGAAAGAACAGAATTCATTCTGTTATTGAGCTAAAACTCCCAAGAAAATTTAGTAATAATAATTACAAAAACTATGCCAAAAGCATGGGAGAATAGCAAGGGGGGACTTAAAGGACAGGGAGAGAGGAAAACACTTAAAAAACAGTGTAACTAAATAACCAGAATGACAACAAAATGGCTGCTGCCTCGAAAATAGGTAACTTAACATAATTTCATTAAAAAATTTTAAGTTACAGCCCTGATAATATTCTGTCACACATTTTTTTCCTCTCCTCCTTCTCTATCCTCCTTAGAATCACCATTTCACTAATATTTATGTGTCTGGCATCATTTAAACTGAGATTTATAAGCACAAAGATCAGTCAGATGTTAACTGATGAAGGGCCAAACTTAGAATGATTAATGGCGCCAATTTCGGAACGTCCTTGACACTGCGCATGCGCAGTGGGGGCGAAGTGTGGAGGGCCTTTCAGGACATGTTTTCTTTGATTTTAGATGCAAATTTTGGGGATTGGGGGGCAAAATTTGTGTTTGGCCCTATATTTTAAGAGTTAGCACCAGCTATGTCTGGGTCATTGGTACAGTATAAAAATATAATTTTTGCATCAATCAACCACTTATGACCCATTATCATCTCATATCAAATTTGGTTCAAATCGACCTCACTGTTCTGAAAATAGAAATTTTAGGCGTGGCCAAAATTTTTGCCCTTCCTATAACGAAGGCAAATAATGCCCGACAAACTTCTCTTGAACAAACTTGATTCTAAACCTCAAAAGGACTCTGCATACCAAATATCAAGTCTCTGCTGTTGCTGGTTCATGAGAAGAAGATTTTTTAATATTTTGGGCATTTTGGCCCCACCCCGTCCTCAAAATGAGTCGCAACTTAATTTGAAGAAAAATCAAAATGCCCCTATATAACTAACTCTCACATGAAATTTCATTAAAAGATGGACAGTGGTTTGGGAGAAAAAGACCCAAACACCACCTTCACGACGTACGGCGGACAAAAAGTGATCAGAATAGCTCACCCTGACTTTCAGTCAGGTGAGCTAAAAACTGAAATAACAAATTTTGATATGGTTTGCATTGTGTAAAGGGTTAATAACTACCAATTTCCACTTTTTGCACCCCCCCCTCCCACAAAAACCAACCCAAAAACAGTTTTTAAACCCTCATTGGAATAAGTTCAACAAGCTACAAAGCCTTTGTGTAGGCCTGAAATTATTTCATAATGCAAGGCCTATGCAGGGCTGGCATTTTAGAACCGTGGCCAGGCTGATGAATAGGCCAGGTAAAAAGGGCCACCAGGCCTGATTTGTACTGTTCAGGGCTGATTTGGCAGATTACATAAACTGTGGGAGATGCATTTGCCGGCTTGATAGATTGGCGATCAAGCTGACTGATCAGCCTGCTGAGAAATGTTTTGAGGCTGATTACCAGGCCTGGGCTGATAGGCCGAGTGAAAATGCAAGCCCTGCCTAGGGGCAGAGGTACACAACTAACTGTAACAGAAAATCTAAATCATAATCATTCAAATTTTATTCCATGAGTCAAGAAAGCACAAGAGGTTGATCCCAAGCAATAAAGGAAATGAGGGGGAACTGGCGCAAGGTACATGCAGGGACCAGCCGTGAGGGCGACTAGGGCGATTAAGTCGCCCTTCTAAGCCCAAAGTCGCCTAGAAAAATAGTCGGGGCGATTACAAGTCGCCCTCTAAAAATTGGCCAAAATGAGAAAAGGCTGAACTGAGTGATGCGAGGTTTACATGAAAACGAGTATTTTCAAAAATCGAATGTGCTCGAGTGTGATAAATGGGCATTTTAATTCGTCAAATAAACGTCCATTTATTTGAAATCACACGACAAGCAATTGTCCATTGTCGCTTTTGGCGGATTTTTTTATTTCTATTTTGTTGCGTTCCAGTCGGAGCTTCAAGTATCGAAACGAAAATAGCTGACTTACGCGACTCAACAAATAACCCAGTTTGAAAGTAGGTTACGTCGCTTAGGATGCCGAAAATGTATACACAACGGACGTATTTTATAACACATTATTTTCATTTCGATTTGCTGACGACTGTTAACTGTTGGGCTGTCTATTCCCAGAAAAACACGAATGGAATTGAAACACATGAAAAAAAGCTTTAGTGATGTCAAGAAAAGCTTTGTACAGGACACAAGTGTGCATGTGGACGATCTTGAAAAAGGGTCCTCCTAAACATCGGAATGACATGAAATGTCGCGGAATGACACCGGAATGCCATAAAAATGATGCGGAATGACATTTCTTTTACAAAATACTCGACCCCAGAATGTATTTTGTTTATTAACTAACAAAGTACCTCCCAAGCAACCTTCTTACATCTGTTCCTGTTCACAGTTTCAGACTTAGGAAATTATTAGCTTAGTAGACTTTGTTGAAAGGCAACCACAGGAGGGTGATGGGGGATTGGCACGAATAAGAGGTGAGTGTCATGAAGGAGAAGGTAGCAGTGGGGGATTTTCAGTCAATAATTACATTGTGATTTTTTAACCTGGCACAGATGCATCATAGACAACTGGACCTGGATTATTTGTACGTTCATGGAGGACCATAAATTGAAAATATGAAGGGGCGGCGGGGGTGGTACATGAATATTCTTAATTTTCCCCACTTGCCTATGAAGTCTCCCTACATGACTCTGCAGTCTCCCTATTTTCTCTGGAGGGAGACTTGAAGTCTCCCTAAAATTCCCCCCTAGGCTGGTCCCTGGGTACATGTATTCCAATCATCCAAGAAAATACTTTCAAGTCTTTGGTCAATGAGCACCAACAGAACTGCCTAACTTTAATGAGATATGTCTTTTCCCTTCATAAATACGACCTGTAGACCGTGCTAAAGGTTTTCGAGTTTTGGGCGCCAGCCATCACGGTTGACTCCAGGGACCAAAGGGGGACGTTCTCATCTAGACATGACATCGAAGCTGCTTATGAAATTTTGTGATGATCGGACAAGAACTACGGCATGTAGCCTATACTAAAGAAATTGTGGACATACTGACAGACACACAGACTTCTGCATGTGTGATGGCAATAGCTTATCTTGACTTTGTCAAGTTAAGCCAATAAAAATTAAACGGTTTATGTTTATATTTTACCCAAATTTATAAAATTGATCAATTTGTCCCTTGAGTGCAACAAGGCTTTGCAATGCTTTAGCTTTGCAAAGTCTTCTTGCACTGAAAGGACAAAATACACCACCACCCATGCTATTCTGTAGATTATGAGGCTTAAAATGCAAAACAAACCAAGAATTATGAACTTCTGAGCGCAAAGAAATAATTACAAAAAAAATTAAAATAAAATAAAAACTGCCCGCCCGCATGCAACTTTACAAACAAAATGGCCAGAGAAACAGAAGATCTACTTTGTGGGGCCTTATGCAACATTTTTTTTTTTACCAAAAATGTTGCTTATAATTTTCACCTTTCTAGTTTTCAAGCATGGCTCTCACCAACCAATTAATACATCCTTTTCCTGATCAATTTTGGGGAAATATGTAATGCTCATTTCTTAATCACATAAATAATCACTGATAAGAAAAAAACAGTACTTTTCTCTTCCAGGCTTGGTATTATAGCTATCTGTAATGGAACGCAACTTCTGAATAATGGAAATACTGGCACTGGTATCTCGATCACCTGAAGCACTGAATACTAAATCTCCAGCATTATTCAAATTAAAACCACTAACACCCATATCCAACCAATATCTCATAGTTTTCTGAAAGAAAAAAAAAGAAAAATAAATTAGGTCACTGAAACTCCCAAATCTCAGAGTAAGCCTTATTTGGTTTATTGTTTACTGTAGAGGGCAGATTTGTTCAAACAAAATATTTAAAATTCAAGTTGGGTTAAGAACACCAAAGACAAACATAGTTCACTCTGTTTAGAAACTGCATGATTAGACTGACCATCTTCTGAAGTGCAGCCTCTCGTTTTATCCTTCCGGGTGTGTGTCATTCTTTGTTTATTACATGACTTCATGTCTATGAAAGCACTTATTAGAATTTTCATTTTTTGCATCAGAACACATGGTTCATGGCCCTCACTGGCACAAGCTCAACCTCATTCTGATGTAGGGTCATAGGCTATGTTCTGGAGGCAAAGTTGAAATAATAACAAAATTTGAATGAGGGTTTTTGTAAATAGCGCTGGCCAAAATCAGCTATTATGTTAGGTAAGGAGTTAAAATTTGAGGGTTAATCTCTTGTTTTATCAAGCAATTGCATAATTTAAATATATTGACTGGAATTATAAAATGTTTTGCAGTTTAGTGGTTTCCAGCATTTAAACAGTTTAAGATGTATGCAACCACCATCTTTGTACTGCAAAAGCATACAAGAAGATAACTTTCACCAACCTGGATCTCTTTGAGAACATCTTCATTCTTAAGATTAATAACAGGTGTTGACTCTGACTTCTTGTACAAGTAGTATGCATTCCTGGTTGGTTCCAAATGCCATTTATAATGTGAATTAACAGGATCAGCCTGAAAAATATAGTAAAAATGTTGTCTTAAACCTATACCCAACACAAAATGCAGACGACATGAGTAAAAAAAAAAAAACACAAACCAAAACCAAAACTGACAACTAAAAATTAGCCATTTTTGTATTAAAAACATATCTTATGAGCCCTCAATGAAACAAACTCAATGAGCTTGTTCAATGAGGGGTCATGACCCCAAAAAATAAAATATGAATGGTGATTTTTGCAGATAGTGCTGGTCCAAGGTTTCCATTGATATCAAGCACTATTTAGGCATTTTTCAAGGACTCTGCAGGCCCTAGTTTCAAGGACTACTATAATTTCAACACTTTGAACAACACAAAGAATTTCAACCTTGACCTGATTCCTGGAAAACTCAACTAGCTAGATATATATAGTCCCTTGAGTGCAACAAGGTGCCATCTGCAATGCTTCAAAATCCTCTTTAACCCTTCCCCTAACGCAGACGATTTCAAAATTTATTATTTTAATTACCGTTTTTTCTATTTTTAAAAAAAATTTCAACAAAACATATCATGTGACCCCTCTTTGGAACGAGCTCAACGAGCTCGTTCCAAAGAGGGGTCACATGATATGGTTTTGTAGAAATTTTCCGAAAAATAATATTTTTTCAGCTGCTGAATTTGCAAATTACGCAGGTGGCTGCGGGCGATTCCTTGGGTAAAGGGTTAAAAATCTTGATCAATTCCCTGATAACAGAGTTAATATCTATATTGCTCCACCAGCCAGTAGCTCTGGACTCACCTTACCCATACTCAAGGAGTGATTACTATTGCAGAGACTGCTGGGAAGAGAATGAGGGCGAGTGAACAATCACTCTCCTCATTTCGAGTGAACAATCACTCTCCTCATTTTGATTTTGCAACAGTGAAAAATTCAGGAGAGTGATTTTAACCCGTTGCCTACTATGAAAGCTCAAATTGGCAAGCACTATACATGAAAATGACCATACAAATTCTGTTATTTTTTTTCATTTTTTGCTCTAAAAACATGGCTGATAACCCCTCATTGAGCTCATTCCAATGAGGTGTCATACCTATGGTTTAAGCAAAAAAATGAAACATTTCAGTTGTGCGAGATAATGTTTTGAAAGTATAGTCTCTAAGTTGGGTCATGTAATGGGTGACTGAAATCCAATATATAACTTGATGTTCAGACATAATTTCTACATACATCATGAAGGCAAGTGTTTAATTGCTCCCCTAGTGAAAAGTTTAGGAGAGTGATGGCGAGTGAGAGTGATCACTCTACTTTCCCTTCAGTCCCTGCTATTAGACCTTAATTCTTCTACCTACTTAGTAAATGAGATCAAACAATAGAAGATCCCTCCAAATGGGAAATTTCTGTCAGTAGGAAAAATCAGGAAATTAGAAAAAATCAATGAAACATCAACCTTTCTGTTATATGTACAAACTACCCTTGAGGGTCTATTTGTCAAGAACTTTGTCAAGAAGACTTCATTTATTCCAAGTAAGAGGATTTGGAACTTGTGGCTGAAAAAGCAGAATGAATTCCTAACCAGAACCTACACATCATTTGGAAAATACACCTCAACTCACCACCAAAACAAAAATCTCCTTTTTTTAAAAAGTCAGGAAAAACTGTTGGGTCTCTATTTTGTTAGAAGGATCTGGCTTATTTTGATCTGCCAGAACGCTCTCATTCAGAGAAACCTTCCTCTAAGCCATCATATCAATTGTAAAAAACAGTCATCTGTTGGACATCTAGTTTTCACGTTTTTGCTTGGACAAGCAAAAGTTGATGGACATACAGATGGATGGACGGCCACATCCAAATCATAATATGGCCATAATCCTTTGTTTTAAGTCAGTCATTTTGAATCATTGGTTTGGTGGTAGTAGATGCAAAATACATTATTAAACATTTGCAGGCAAGTATGCAAACATTCAGTATGAGGATCGTTGGTAGAGGGTGTCCCAGTCATCAATCATGTGAAGTTTCAAAACATTTGGCCTTGTAGTTTCAGAGGAGATTTTTCATAATGAGAATCGCTTCTCGATGACCTTCCATAGACCATTCTTGACAAGTCTGGTTCACATTGGCTCAGTAGTTCCAGAGAAGAAGATGAAAATGTGATTTCCCATATGGTTTCTATGGAAACTATAAACTGCAATTGTGGCCATATTTGATACCCTATCAGCATTAAATGAGGATCGTTGGTAGAGGGTGTCCCAGTCATCAATTATGTGAAGTTTCAAAACATTTGGCCTTGTAGTTTCAGAGAAGATTTTTGAAAACTGACCAATGAAAATCAAAGAATGCCTCTGGCGGCCATGTTTTTCAACTGACGGAAATAAATGAGGAACGTTTGTAGACGACCTCCCATAGACCATTCCTGCCAAGTTTGGTTCACATCGGCTCAATAGTTCCAAAGAAGATGAAAATGTGATTTCTCATAGGGTTTCCATGGTAAGTATGAGCTGCAATGGCAGACATGTTTGCAAACCAATCAACATTAAATGAGGATCGTTGGTAGACGGTGTCCCAGTCATCAACCATTTGAAGTTTCAAAACATTTGGCCTTGTAGTTTCAGAGGAGAAGATTTTTTAAAATTGACCAATCAGAATCAAAGAATGCCTTTGGCGACCATGTTTTTCATCAGATGGGAACAAAATGATGATCATTTGTAGAGGACCCACCATCGGCTATTCCTGTCAAGTTTTGTTCACATTGGCTCAGCAGTTCCAGAGAAGATGAAAATGTGAAAAGTTTACGGACGATGGATGCCAAGTGATGGCAATAGCTCACATGGTCCTTTGGGCCAGGTGAACTAAAAACAACATCCTGATATATTCCTTGTCATACATACAATGCTAATTCAAAACCCAAGTGTCTACGGTGGATACATCCATACATACATGTTGTAAGTGACCTTTAGCACCAATAAATAAATGTATAAATTTTATAGTAAATTTCCTTTCTTATTATACCTATGGAAATTGTTTACTACAGGCTTGCTCTACAGTGGAAGAACCTAACTCGGATAAAATACTCTCTATTTTAATCTTTCCCAAGATTTGGGAAAGAAAAGTGGTGTAAAAACACCACAAAAAAATAAGCCAAAACTGGGTCGAGCGCCATCGGCGCACACCCAGTATGGGACGCTCTTCCATAGTACAAATCCACGACTTCCGTAACACAGTGTGCAATGCGTCAATTCGTCATTCTTTTGATTCCGAACAACACAGGAGTTATGTGATCAGCGGGGAGGAAGAATTCTTACCCGAATAAGAAGACGGGAGGGCCTCCATGTAAACAATTTCGGTAGGTATAATAAGAAAGGAAATTTACTATAAAATTTATACTTCTTATCAACCTACCTCAATTGTTTACTACAGGCTGAATAGACAAAAGGCTGGAGGGAATCACATAACCAACCCACACATAACTCAATAGCACTGGGACCGTGGACAGAGGAAGAGATCCCTAGGCCTATCAAACCATAGCATCACAAACATTAGAAAAGACAATGAAAGATGAGGCGTATGGTGAAGTGCAACGCACAGACAGAAAGGGCAGTAACAGCACAAAGCTGGAACTGACCCTGAAAAAAGCTGAAAGGCTGGAATAGACAAAAGCCTGAGCCGAAGAAAGAGGGCCCCAAGGTTCTCTGTCGGCTCCTGCAACTGTCGAAGATAAAAGGAGAATGTAGCATTTCTCCAGAAGGCTGCCAGTATAACATCAGCCATCCGACAACATGACAGAGTTATTAAAAGAGGAAGACAATGCACGCACCTCGTGGCAGAAAAAACAATTGGTAATACAATCACCAGTAGCTAGACGAGCGGAAGCTGCACGAATAGCAAGACAAGTCCATCAAGAAATGGATGCAGGAGAGATCTGGCATGTGGGAAAACGCATATTCATCCAGGAGAAAGGCCCCAAGCAGAGCAGCGCCCAAGAAAGTGACCATCTTGGAGTAAACTGCAAAGTCCTAGGCCTTTTCAAGGAAAAGAGCTGAACAAGCTTGGAGAGGCAAGGATGAGTGTCGAAACAATGCGGTATCACATAGGAACAAATGTCTCCGAAGCATGGACATGTACCCATTGCTTGAGACCCCCAGAAACAAACATATACCAGAAACTCCGCAAGCGGTGTGATCGAAGGAGTGACAGAAGCAACAGAGTGATCGCACACCATCGACAGAAGAACCTTCCACTTGGCCACAGAGGCTAAACCAGTGGAGTGAGTGCCTCCTTGAAGAAGAAAAGCAACTCCACTGCGTGTCTCGAAAAACCACTACGGAGGAGACAGGACCCGATAAAAGACATGTGCGAAGGCACAATGAAGTCGGGTCAACTTGAAAACCTCCTCAGGCGACTTTGGCAAAGAAAGTCGCGAGGTAGAGGGAGACATGCCGGAACCGCCGCTAACACAGAGCGGAGCAGATTGATCCACACCCACCGAGGCGATGGGTGTGATCTAAAGGATTCGACGACGGCAGGTTCATATCTGTGTGAGAACCTGAGGCGGAATCGGAACCGGTAGGAAGGCGTAGCCGACAAGACCATCCCAAAGGAGGGCCAGAGCGTCCACGGCGAAAGCCAGAGCATCTGAACACGGGACACGAAAGTGTCCACCAGATGGTTCCAACGAGTCACAATGGAACCCGCCATGTTGAGCATCCACCTGGTGGAAATGACCCTGCCCCGACGGGACAGGGAGTCGGCTAGGATGTTCAGGCGACCGGGAATGTGACGAACAGCCACCTCGGCGTGGACATCCTGAGCGAGCAGTATAAGATCCCAAGCCAATTCGTACATTGGAACAGAGTGCTTGCCGCCCTGGTTCCGAATGTAAGCAACCAACGTCGAATGGTTGGACAACAGAAGGACCTGGCGATTCGACAGGTGAGGGATCCACTGCCTGAAACGCAGAAGAAGAGCAAGAAGCTCCTTCTGGTTTATGTGTAGAGCTGCATAATCCTGGTCCCACATCCCGTGAATGGAAAGACCTAGAGGATCCAACGTCGCACCCCATCCGAGATCGCTGGCATCTGCCGTCAGAACGCGATTGGACGTGGGTAAGTCCAACGGAACACCCTGCGAAAGCCACTGGACATCCGCCCAGAGGAGAAGGTGAGGATAAAGATATTCTGGAAACTGAAGCACCAGATCCAGAAAATCTACATTCGGCCTCCAATGACTGAGCAGAAAGTGTTGGAGAGGTCTGACACGCAGCCGACCTAGAGAAATGTGATCTGTCACCGAACAGCAGAGACCGATTAGCTGGAGAATACTCCCGAGCCGTCGTGGATGTGGACTGGGACAGAGTCGGAGCAAAAGCTGAGAGAATCACAGCCTTGGCCTGGGGAACCGCCACCAAATTGAATTATGTGTGGAAAGCCATCCCCAGATGATAAAACGACTGAGAAGGGACCTGGTCCGACTTCTCCTCGTTGACTCTGAAACCTAGCGACGTGAGCAAGCTCAACAGAGTGGCGACATCCGACTCCAGTAAGGCAGCATTGGAATGCCCCTG
The DNA here is from genome assembly GCA_031216915.1 of Pictodentalium vernedei. Lineage (NCBI taxonomy): Eukaryota > Metazoa > Mollusca > Scaphopoda > Dentaliida > Dentaliidae > Pictodentalium > Pictodentalium vernedei. The sequence continues at coordinate 392,898,844 of CM062292.1, read as the reverse complement.
GAGGATATCGTCCAGATATGCCGAATAGTCACCCTGGACTGTGTGCGATGGAAAGCTATCACATGCGACATCAGTCGGGTGAAGGCCCAAGGAACCAGGTTGAGGCCGAAAGGCATGGCCTTGAACTGGTAAACTCGCCCCAGAAAAACGAACCTGAGATACTTCCGTAATGCCCAATGAATCGGAACGTGAAAGTAAGCGTCTCGCAGGTCGAAGCTGGAAGCGAAATCTCCCTGGTGAATTGAACGGAGGACCGACCTGAAAGTCTCCATGCTGAACTTGGGAGTAATGATAGACTGGTTCAGGAAACTCAGATCGATAACCGGTCGGAGTCGGCCGTCCTTCTTCGGCACCAAGAACAGGCGGGAATAGAAACCCACTGACCTAATGTTCTTGATGACCTCAATCGCCCCCTTTGTCAGGAGATTGTCTATCTCCGTGGACAAAAGTTCCCGACGTAAAATGTCTGAAGGAACTGTGGTTAGAAGAGGCACCCTGGACAGAGTGGGGAGCCGTCGGAAGGATATTCGCAGCCCGGACCAAACAACATCTAACAACCAAGGATCGGATGTGATGGTGGCCCAACGGTCTGCGAACTCTGCTATCCTTCCTCCAACCTGGGACGAGTCGAGGTGAGGACCTTCATTTCGAACCCCGACGAGGCTCGCGAGAGGAGAAAACACCTTCTCTACTGAATGAAGAATCCTGGGACTTCCCTCAAGACTGCCGATGCTTACCCTTACCCCTTGAGTAAGAAGTAGAAGCGGTGGCAGAAGGATCAGCCCCTTTGCTTCGCAGAGGAAGCAGAGGGTACTTGTTAGGCTTGGAACGGCCCGTGCCTACCCTAGAAGGCTGATCAAGCTGAAGAAACAGCAGCTGATCGTTGGAATGACGTAGGACGTCATCCCGGACCGTCAACACAGAACCATGGAAAAGTTGCGGACCTGCCAAAAAAGCAGATCGAAAGTAGCGCACTGCTCCTCAGCAAGGGATTGGTCTGTGTCCAGCACAGAGTCCCTTCGAACTAATTCCAAATTAGCCGTGTTACAGGCATGCGTGTGAGTAAGAAGCATGAGCGCCTTGGACAGCACACGCAAAGGAGCCTGTACCTCGTCAGACTTATCTGGAGGCAGATAAGCAGCTAAAGCTGAGACAACGTGATCGGAGAGAGAAAGCATACCAAGCATCTCTCTCGATAAGCCCAATGTGGACTCCAGAGTCGTCATCGGAATGACGGCAGACTTGGACTTGGAAAGCCCGAGGGAATTGGAGTCCTGATCCAAAACCGTCAAAGTCTGGTAGACCGACAGATTGGCGGAATCGTAGGAACGATAATGTGCCGGAGGCAAAAAGGTGCCAACCCTGGAGAAGAATGGAGACTTCATAGCCTTGGAACTTAGCTTAGAGTCCAAGGCTGAAAATGCTTCAACCAACTGTACCGACTGGCACGGTCGAAGACGTCCAGAAGCGGGTTGCTCCAGAGGATGTTGGCGCGTGACCGATGATCGCAGCCTGGCTGACACTGTCGACTGGTTAGATGGTTTGAGATCTGGAAGGAACCCAAACACGAAATCAAGAGCTGCCCACAAGTCCGAAGACTGCTGGCTCTTGACATCAAGCATGTCTGACTCTTCCCCTGAGTCGGAAGACACATAGCCCATCGTGAGCAAACCAGCCGACGCCTCCCATGGTGTCGGAACACCAGGGGATCAGAAAGCGGCCTGTTTCCAATCCCGGGAGGCGGCGCCATAAGGGGTGCCTGGAAACCACTCGCTGCCTCGCTGGAAGCAACGGGAAGGCTCCTTGACATAACCTGAGTGAGTAAGGAGAGGGCCTCCCTAAGCTCACTGCCCGTACTGGCCGGTTCGACAGGGGAACGAACCGGCAAAGTGGCTTCACCTCTGACCCTCTTAACCAGCGAAGGGTCACGATCCTCCAAAACACCCGACGTGGGACGACGGGCGGCAGGCGAAACGTCTGAAGGCAGACGTGTATAGGGGTGTGACACACCCCGAGGATCAACATAGCGGGAACTCATGAGAGTCACCGCGGACCTCTGCAGGGCAGAAGGTCCAGGCTGCACAAAAGACGTTGGTCCCTCAAAACTGGTCATGTGGCCAGAATGAGTGGACGGAAACGCCACAGAGTTCATAGTGTCCCACTAAGAACAACCGAATCCAATGACAACTGTGGTGCTCAACGGCGCAGAGACCACAGGAGAGGGTCCGGCCGGCAGCCACTTCCAACTTCGCCGAGTTGAAGTCAGGGAAGGCTGAGGCCGATACCCCCACGTCTACACAACCAGACACCGCAGCAGACCACTGCAGGTATAAAACTACTGTGCTCATTGGCTGAGAGGACACAGTAGGGGGTTCAGTCGGCAGCCCCCATCTGACTTCGCCGAGTGGAAGTCTGAGGCCGAAACCCCACAACCACACTACAGACATCCCTGCAGACCCTGGCAGGGAGAAGCCGAGGCTGGCTAAAAACGGTGCCCAATGACGTTGTAGACGGAACAGCAGTAGCAGCAGATACGACGGGAGCTGTTGGAACTGGCGGAAAAGCAGAGAGAGCCACCAAGCTCGGCCTCCAAAGGAGGAGTCACAACCCTAGTGACAGCCTCAGATGTCGACTGGAGAGGACGCATAGTCTCGGAACCAGGCATCTCTACACCAGAAATCCAACAGCTCCCGCAGTATCCACCACGGTAAAACACTGCACATTCCCCACGGAAGGGGAATAACTCTCACCAGACATGGTCGAATCAGTGGAATTTGTAATAGTTTACAAATCTCGTTTAACTAAGGTAAGGATTTTTATTTTATTTTTTTTATATTTGATAATTTGATCTGGAGATAACGCAATCGTTCTGTGGGTGATGTGCAGCTCCCCCCCCCCCCACCCCCCCTGATGCGGGAGGAGCTGCACATCACCCACGGAACGATTGCGTTATCTCCGGATCAAATTATCAGATTTACATAAAAAACTATACAGCACAGCACATCAGTAACCTGGATAAATATATAGAGTAACATGACAATCGGATTGATATTTTTTTTAGTTATCTCATGCCAAAGGGATTGGAGGAATTTTCAATTTGAAGGATAAATAAGGGTTAATATCTCCAGATCATATTATCAGATTAACACCAAAAAGCATACAGCTCAGCACATCAGTAACCTGAACACAAATATAAAGTAACTTGGCAATCCAAGCAATATTTTTCAAGTTATCAAATGCCAAAGGGATTGGAGGAATTTTCAATTTGAAGGATAAAGGGTTAATATCTCAGGATTAAAATAACAGATTTACACCAAAAACTATACAGCTTGGTACATCAGTAACCTGAACACAAATATAAAGTAACTTGACAATCCAAGCAGTATTTTTCAAGTTATCAAATGCCAAAGGGATTGGAGGAATTTTCAATTTGAAGGATAAAGGGTTAATATCTCAGGATTAAATTATCAGATTTACACGAAAAACTATACAGCTCGGCACATCAGTAACCTGAACACAAATATAAAGTAATTTGACAATCCAAGCAATATTTTTCAAGTTATCGAATGCCAAAGGGATTCAGGCCTGGCATTCTGAAAAATGCAGGAGGGCAAAAAATCGCTCTCCTCAATCAGCTTAAGAGAGCAATTAGCTTTACACAGCATTTTAAGTATCCAGTTGAACGAACTGATTGAAAATGAAACCAACAGACTATTACATCAGTGATTTTCTTAACTTTACTGAGGTAAAGCGAAATCTCTTAGGCATCTAGATGTGTCACTCAGCAACCGAACACACTCTTGACAAGACCTGTGTGTGCCCAAGTTGGGGTGGGTGGGTGGGTTGAAGGTGGTAGTGGTAGGCGTATGACTTTCATGGAGAACAGGTCTGCTTGAATCTACAGTCACATCCTGGTGCACGTGTTTCAAGTGACAGGATAGTAGTAATGGTAGTATATTATAGTGTCAATATTCCTTGAATAATTACCCTTCAAACTGTGATGTCAGTTGTTGAAACTGAGAGAAAAAAAAAAATATTGCTGTGACCCATTTTGCTTCAAATGATTGCAACTGTGTTTGGGTATGTACAAAGAACATACCCAAACACGGTTGCAGCCATTACCTTTTACCACTAAACCACTTTCAAAATGAAATTACATGATGTTATGTGACTTCGAAGTTAAATTACATTTTTGCTTTACAACAAAAATTTAATGTGAGCATAATACATGTAATCTCAATCATCCCAGACCAAAATATTTAGGAGGGCAATTTTTCGCTCTCCTTAATTCTTTCAGGGGGGCAGTAAGGAGAGCTAAAAAATCGCTCTCCTGAAATTGCCAAGCCTGGGGATTGGAGGAATTTTCAATTTGAAGGGTAAAGGGTTAATATCTCAGGATCAAAATAACAGATTTACACCAAACTATACAGCTCGGCACATCAGTAACCTGAACACAAATATAAAGTAACTTGACAATCCAAGTAATATTTTTCAAGTTATCGAATGCCAAAGGGATTGGAGGAATTTTCAATTTGAAGGATAAAGGGTTAATATCTCTGGATCAAATCATCAGATTTACACCAAAAACTATACAGCTCGGCACATCAGTAACCTGAACACAAATATAAAGTAACTAGACAATCCAAGCAATATTTTTCAAGTTATCGAATGCCAAAGGGATTGGTGGAATTTTCAATTTGAAGGATAAAGGGTTAATATCTCAGGATCAAATTATCCGATTTACACCAAAAACTATACAGCTCGGCACATCAGTAACCTGAACCCAAATATAAAGTAACTTGACAATCCAAGCAATATTTTTCAAGTTATCGAATGCCAAAGGGATTGGAGGAATTTTCAATTTGAAGGATAAAGGGTTAATATCTCAGGATTAAATTATCAGATTTACACGAACAACTATACAACTCGGCACATCAGTAACCTGAACACAAATATAAAATAACTTGACAATCCAAGCAATATTTTTCAAGTTATCGAATGCCAAAGGGATTGGAGAAATTTTCAATTTGAAGGATAAAGGGTTAATATCTCAGGATCAAAATAACAGATTTTCACCAAAAACTATACAGCTCGGCACATCAGTAACCTGAACACAAATATAAAGTAACTTGATAATCCAAGCAATATTTTTCAAGTCATCGAATGCCAAAGGGATTGGAGGAATTTTCAATTTGAAGGATAAAGGGTTAATATCTCATGATCAAATTATCCGATTTACACCAAAAACTATACAGCTCGGCACATCAGTAACCTGAACACAAATATAAAGTAACTAGACAATCCAAGCAATATTTTTCAAGTTATCGAATGCCAAAGGGATTGGTGGAATTTTCAATTTGAAGGATAAAGGGTTAATATCTCAGGATCAAATTATTCGATTTACACCAAAAACTATACAGCTCGGTACATCAGTAACCTGAACCCAAATATAAAGTAACTTGACAATCCAAGCAATATTTTTCAAGTTATCGAATGCCAAAGGGATTGGAGGAATTTTCAATTTGAAGGATAAAGGGTTAATATCTCGGGATTAAATTATCAGATTTACACGAACAACTATACAACTCGGCACATCAGTAACCTGAACACAAATATAAAGTAACTTGACAATCCAAGCAATATTTTTCAAGTTATCGAATGCCAAAGGGATTGGAGAAATTTTCAATTTGAAGGATAAAGGGTTAATATCTCAGGATCAAAATAACAGATTTACACCAAAAACTATACAGCTCGGCACATCAGTAACCTGAACACAAATATAAAGTAACTTGATAATCCAAGCAATATTTTTCAAGTCATCGAATGCCAAAGGGATTGGAGGAATTTTCAATTTGAAGGATAAAGGGTTAATATCTCATGATCAAATTATCCGATTTACACCAAAAACTATACAGCTCGGCACATCAGTAACCTGAACACAAATATAAAGTAACTAGACAATCCAAGCAATATTTTTCAAGTTATCGAATGCCAAAGAAATGGATACGGACGCCGGACGGACAGACGGACGGACGGATGGACGGACGGACAAAGGATGGACGAACGATGGATGGTCACCCCGGATGCCGGCATTATGTGTACCATACATAGTATGGGTACACATAAAAAGGAGGGCAATTTTTTGCTTCTGGAATCCCAGACCTGTTTGGGACTGCTTTTAAAATCTATTATCATTTGGTCCCCTGAGTACCAATGTGTTCTCTGTGCCTACTGGCACAGAGAACACATTGGAACTCAGGGGACGATTTGTCAATGTTGCACTGATTCGCAATAATACATGACCCATTCTGTGTCGCATTTCGATATATTTTGAGTGTAGAAGGCAGTCACATAAGAATTGAATGCAACATTTTGAATAATGAGATGTGTGTGCCAATTTGTCCACTATATAGCTGAATGTGGTACAATATTAATACCTTGAAGTGAATATAACCAAAATAGCAAACAAGTTTTTGCATTGAAAATATCAGGTGCGATTGCACTCCGAAGCAATCTGAGGAGGGCAACTGTTTTGTACTCCTTGATTTTCCAGATTGCCAGGCCTGATTATTTGACATAAAGAAATGAACTGCGAGACTGGTGTAAAATGAAGCATTTATTAACAGAGGCCTCTGTCATCTCACCAACTTTTCATTTTATTGTTGGCTCAAGTGTCAACTTACTGGTTTAGTTGTAGAGTTACTCCAAACATAGTAGTGCTTGTAGGTGGTATCCTGCAATATACTCTTCTTGAACCATTCATGATTGACACTGGTGTGTGATATGATGAAATCCAGAAGCAACTTCTTATCTGAAATACACCAATTTGAATGCAGTTCCAATACTTCAGCAAGGTTGTTAATTCTGGGAGAATAAACATCTATGCCAACAGGTGAATTGTATTATCATGAAATTGGTAATCATTTTCCTAAGTACATGTATTTATTTATTGGGGTTTTAATGACACTTTCATCGTGTCAGACAATTTTACAGATGGGGAAAACAGTTTACAGATGGGGCAAACTGGAGTACCAAGAGAGAACCATTGAACAGTTTTGAGTATCAGTCAGATTCTCCAACTTATTATTTAAAAAAATTCTTGAATAACTTTACACTTTCATTTTTTGCCTACAAAACATAGATTATGACAACCCCATCCTCCCACTGGAATGACTCAAAGAGCTCACCACAAAGAGCAGTTATAAGCTATTTTTTCGACAATAAAAAAGTAAAAATTTGAATTGTGATTTTTTGAGAACCTCTGAGCGGTTTGGGCTGTTATGCAGGGTAAAGGGTTGAGAAACTGAATCAACAACAATATCAACAGAACTGATGGATGCTCCCTGAATATGGACTAAATGAAGTCAGACCACACAAATGGTCAGTGATCTTTACCTTTGAGTTATGACCTTACATTAAGGTAATGACACACCAGTGAGTGCTAAGCAACCATTGTGTGAAGTATGAACAAACCTGGTCCATTGAATAATTATTTATGGGCCAGACAAAGTTGGAATGGAGGAACAAACAGACTGATGGTAGGTGTCCTCGAACTTGGAGGTATTAACCTGGATCAAGGTCAGGTTTCTGTTCCTCCATTCTTTCCGGTCCATAAAAAATTATCCAATGGACCAACCTTGTTCATACTACATACAATGACTGCTTATGACTCACACCATTTTGCCCTAATGTGGGCACATTAAAACCAGAAACAACAACCTTATTCTGTCATGTTTTATTGCCATGCCTTTCTTTGTGTTTCTATGATCATATTATGATTGAAGTTTTTCTCAAATGTAGAAGAGGCACATAAAATTTATAAAATTTATATATTTTTCTTGATGTCTTCACACTTTCTCTAATTTGGGCACACCCATATACTGTGTGAAATTGGGGTAAGCTAAAGGCCTGGGTGAAACAATCCATTCAGGTTACAAGAGTAAAATTTGATCAAATGTGCCAAAATTATACTTATTTCAGTGACAAGAGAAATCCTGTCCTGGCAGGAATATCTGCCGGCAGCATGCAAGGAGTTAATTTACTTCAAAAGCTTTGTCCTGGCTATACCATTTAATTTCGCCCACACATACTATTAGTTCCATTTAAAATATCCGCAGCATCTTGGCCATTGAAGCAAAATTGCACAAGATATCATTGTCAAGAATATAATAATATTTATTCATCATTTATGTACCAATGGATAATATATTCAAATATTCACATTTTACTTTATGACACTAGTGTTTTTCAAACTAGAAAAAAAATGTAGAGAACAAAAATAAAAAATCTCAACCAACCAACCCTATTTTCAATTCCATGTAACATGAACCAAATCATATAATTTTTTCCACCTGAACATGTGGTTTTCAAAATTTTCCAGGTCCTATTCTCAGAAAGTCAGATTTTCAAGCATTGTCAAGGTCCTGGAATTTAAGTTTTAAAAAAGTATTCTTGAATGACTAAACATTTTAACTTTTGGACTTAAAAACCATATGCAACCTCACTGGATGGCGCTCGTTCCAATGAGGGTCACAAGTTATGTGGGTTCTTTTTTTTAGACAAAAAATGAAAAGATAAGAAAATTTGAATGGCCATTTTTGTGAAGATCTCTGGACGGTTTTGTCTGTTGCGTTGGGTAAAGGGTTAAATGAACTGCCACAGGCAAAATTGCTATTTAATCAACAGGGTTCCACTGTTCAACTTTACTAAAACAATAAACAAGTACCTTGATTCTTAAATTTCTTCAGAAGACTAGTTATATCTGCTTTGGTTCCAATCTTTTCATTAACATCCTTTAAATCAAGAACACCATGCTTATCAGCTTTATAAATGGAGTTCAGCCATAAGATATTGACCTTCAGATCATCCAAATAGCCAATCTTGCTTTCAATACCTAAAAAAAGAAAAAAATAATGGTAAGGCCCCAGAAAGTAGATCTTCTGTTTCCCAGGCTATTTTTTTGCAAAATTACATGTGGGTGGGCATTTTTTTATTTTATTTTTTATTTTTGTCATTATTTTTTTGCATTCAAGTCTGTGTTCTTGTTTGTTTATGTTTTAGGCCTCATAATCTACAGAATAGCATGGGTGGTGGTGTATTTCATCCCTTGGGTGCAAGAAGGCTTTGCAATGCTAAAGCATTGCAAAACCTTGTTGCACTCAAGGGACAAATTTATCAACTTTATTAACTTGAGTAAAATATCAGACATAAATCATTTAATTTTTATTTTTTTTAAAGTTTGCATTGGTTATAAAAGGAAAGCATGCAGTAGCCAAAAGGGCTATGCGGGAGGGCCAGAGAAACAGATTTTTTACTTTTTTTAGCCCAAACAAAAAAGTCAATCTCATTCATGAAACAGGACAGCAAAGTCCCCAAATTTCTGTTTTCTGTTCCAAAAATACAAATGTAACATGTGAATGTAAAACTTTGAAACCTCCCCCATTGATCATTCTTATGACTTGTCATAGTAACTAAACACCTGAAAACTGAGACAAATATCTGATATAAGAGAAGAAAAATGTAACAGCACTTGTTAATAAGTTATTACATTTTTTAAAAAGCTTTTCTCAATCTTTTCGGGAAATTGTCAGAATCAAAAGAAAAACATAGGTTATGACCCCTCGTTGGGAGGAGCTCGACGAGCTCGTTCCACTGAGGGGTCATAACCTATGTTTTTGAGACAAAAAATGAAAAAAAATAATGAAAATTAATAGGCGATTTTTGAGAATAGCGCTGGCCGGTTTTGGCCGTTACGTTAGGTAAAGGGTTAAAAGGTAGAAAAATGCATAAATATCTTCAATATTTTATTTTTATAAGAACAATTTATTTAATGAGATTAGAGCCTGATCATAATTTCATGCAACTGTTTGTTTAAAACTTACATGTATTATAGAAGTAGTATCTTCTGTATTAATTTATTAATTTTCTCGGAACAATATGAAGGTAACATTTCTTATTCTTTGTGTTTCTTCTCCCAAATAAATTCCCAAATGGAGCCTTCATGACGCCGGTTTTCCCAATTGCATGGGCCCCGGACCCTTTCCGAAAGAGGGCAGAATAATCCCTGAATAACATTTGAAATAATAAATAATGATATTGTCTGTGTTGGGTAAAGGGTTAAGGGCCAAATAAACTGGTGATACACACGCACAGCTATGATTAAATGGATATCTTCTATCATGAAAGTAACAGTGCAGAAAGTAACAGCAGTAGAAGAGTTAATATAAAAATGTTACTGGTATGTCTTTTAACCCTTTACCCAACGTAACGGCCAAAACCGGCCAGCGCTATTCTCAAAAATCGCCAATTAATTTTCATTATTTTTTTCATTTTTTGTCTCGTCGAGCTCGTTCCAACGAGGGGTCATAACCTATGTTTTTGAGACAAAAAATGAAAAAAAATTAGTTATTCAAGAATTATTTTTGCAAGTGTCGTCTGCTTTCTACGTTAGGTAAAGGGTTAAACTGGAGCCACCTCACATAAGTAATAAAAAACCAGTTCACTTCAGTAGGCAATTATCTTCATGTTTAAGGTTTCAAATGGGATAAGACATCAAACAGGTGAAGAAAATTACTGAATATTGGATTACAACATTCCTGTTCAAACATTTTCACTCTCTGAAGTGTGTAACTAGAGAAGCTCAGTCATGGTAGCACTGTGCTTAGTTTTCTCAAACAAGAAAACATACTATAATAACTTGGAAAATTACATCTGCATGTATATGAAACAGGGTTTGTACATGTACATCACTGGGAGAAAAAATAGCCAGAAGTTTATTTGAACATTTTCAAAGTCTTTCAAGGACCAGGGTATTTTTTGTTTTCAACTTTTTTATTAGCATTTTTAGGGGTAAGATGAAATTGGTATGTAGATCCTTGAAATTGATTAACATTTTTTGGCAAGGGGTTTAACTTTTGTCCTTTACCTGATGAATCAGTCGCTTCCACCTGCATGTAATATACAAAATTCAGCAGTTGAAAAAATATTATTTTTCAAAAAATTTCAACAAAACCATATCATGTGACCCCCCTCATTGGAACGAGCTTGTTTTTGTTGAATTTTTTTTTTAACCCTTTACCTAACATGAAACGCAGACGACACTTGCAAAAAAAATTCTTGAATAACTAAATTTTTTCATTTTTTGTCTCAAAAACATAGGTTATGACCCCTCGTTGGAACAAGCTCGACGAGCTCGTTCCAACGAGGGGTCATAACCTATGTTTTTGAGACAAAAAATGAAAATATTTTGAAAATTAATTGGCAATTTTTTAGAATAGCGCTGGCCGGTTTTGGTCGTTACGTTGGGTAAAGGGTTAAATAATATTTAAACTAATGAATTTTGATATCATCTGCATTGCGTAAAGGGTTAAGTGATTTACAACATATTTTTAAATGTGTTTACTTGTCTCTAAACCAACCCCTTGTCAAAAAAACTGCTATAAATTGATTTCAGGGAATTTTTGAAGGAAACAGACATATTTTCAGGAAAATCAGAACACAGGTTGAGAAAATCAGCTAATAAAACAATATATCTAATGGGGTTTAAGGTCATATATTTCTGGGCTATGGCTGATCATGACCATGACAGTTTTACGGGTGAGGAAGCCGGAGTACCTGGAGAGAACCACCGAGCAACTGTCAGCACCCCAACATACTAACTCCACACCAGCAGGGTTAGTGTTGGTTGAAGACAAGTGCACCATCGACGTGCAGTACGCCTTAGTCCACGACGTCACCGTGCCCCCAGATAGGCAATGGGGGTGAAGTGTCTTGCCCAAGGACAACGCAGTTGCCGCAGGTGGGATTCGAACCAAGACCTCTCGACTTGCAGCCTGTACCTCTACCTACTGAGCCACCGCGCCCCCGCTAATAAAACAAAGCGCTGTCAGTGGGATTACTCTCTGTCATCATGACAGGTACATGTACCAACAGTTTTGTGTCCATTATTATTATTGGTGCTGTCACAAAGTTTCTGACCCATCAGAGTGGTGAACCATTACTATAATAATGTTATATATTTCTGTGTAGATATACGAAGCAACATTAATCTATTGGGTACTGGGTAGAACACCTTGAAGAACGAACACTAGAGTCAAAAAATATGTTTGAAATACTATCTATCATAGTGAGAGGCCAAGAATAGTTAATGTTTATCAAAGCCAGCTGATCACTTTCTCTTCCCAAATTCCAAGGGGGAATTCTACAGTAATCAACCTGACTCATTATTTATTGGCAAGCTCTCTTGCAGAGAGCTTTCAAACAAATAATAAGGCCAGACTTGGTATCAACTTGTAGAGCCTACAAAAACTGGGACAGGTTTTCAAGTTGCACTCATATTTCAGTTCAAAGAAATTGTATGGGTCATTATGTCAGGCACAATTTGGAACCTGTCATGTATGAAAACTGAGCATATCAGTGACCAAAACAGGCTGCTTTTTTGTAGGCTTGATGATGGGTCAAGGGTCTAATCTATTTGCAGTTTACCATGATCAGTCCTGGAAATGAGACAGGTGTGAGTGCAATTGCTCCCGTCAGCACCTGTATTTTCTATTTTACGGGAGTTAAAAAATGCACTCGCTGAAAAATATTGTGGAGCACTAATATAATGTGAGTGCATATAAATGTGTGTTGTTTTGAGAAAGCAGCACTCTGTGGCCAGTGGCAAGTTACTGTCATAATTCAGCAATTCCTTATACATTTAACCCTTTGAACCCGATCGGCCGCTTTTCTTGCCAGGAACATGATACGTCATAATGTCATTAAATGGGATGGCTGTTCAGTAAATGTGTGAGGCAGAGCAATCAATATTTTCAACGTCCAGCCCCGAGGCTGCACGTTGAAAATATTGATTTATCTACCCAAAATAATGAATATGGACTCTTCTAAATAATGAATATGGACTCTTCTACATGTAATTGCTGCCAATGAACTGGAATGGAAGATACCACTAGACTTAAAAGGGTTAAGGTTTCTGGTGTTTTGTGACAGTATTCCCTTGAAAATTCATTTACTAGCATTTTACAAGTGCAATTTATTCCTGTCTCTGAATTCACAGGATCTTAAAACTGCACCCGTCAATTTTGTTCCTTTCCAGCTGCTTGCAAAAAAATCGATACAATGCAATTACTGATTAAAAACAATAATGGTTGGAGCAAATGTCAAGTTTGAGCTTACCATTTCTGACTTTAATCAAAAATATCTATAGGCATTCTTTTAAAACGTGTTGCAAACTTAAGTTAATGATTAAAAACAGTCATTTTACCCAACAAAACTCCCAAATTGGTCAGTAACACAGGTATACCACAAAATTTACAATTCTTGACTTGCGTATTTATGGAGCAAATGTGAAGTTTAAGCTTCACATTTGAGAACGTTTTCAAAACCATCTATGCTCATTCTTCAAAAGATGTTGTGAACTTAGAATATTATGATTAAAAACAATCCCTTAAGTTCACCCAATGAAACTCCCAAATTGTTTTACAAAAAACATAAAAACCACAAAATGCAACAACTCGGAGTTGTTTTCATTTTGACATTCAAAGTGAATCATGTGGCATCTTTTAGAATGAACTGTTCTGACTCATTCCGAAACAGTGTCACTTGACTGGCATTTTTAAAGTCTGCCAACTTCACAGCAATGCTCATATAGGAAGCGGCTCATTTTTGGGGGATGCCAGGGGTATATTTATTTCCAGGTGATTTGTCCTTGAACTCAGCAATTGTGACTGGACTGTGCTGTTCTGGTTGATTCATGGCACAGCACACAAGTGTGCCGTCTGTGCTGTGCCGTGCAGGGTTGTCATTTTCAGGCGAGCGATCACCCCGGGCCGCAGTCGCCCATCTAAAGTCAAAATTCTGCAGACAGTAAACGTCCAACTAACCCCTATTTCTGCAGACCATGATTAATTTAATCAAAGGCACCTCAAAATACGCCTTCTCAAACGACAATCTTTGCAGATAGAAGGGGCCAACAATGCACAATTCCTCCTGGGCTGGAGATAATTCATTAGTGTGAAAGAATAACTGACAAAATGGAAAAAAGAAATAATTCTGTAAAAAAACAAACCTCTACAGTCGAAATTAGAAGAGATGTTGGTGAAAACACTGAAGTGAGTAATTAACAAAAGTGATTCAAATATCATGACTACCTTCAATAAATGTTCACAAAATCACAAGAAATATGATTTGTGTTGTGTTTCTTTTATTTCACTGGCATTTGAAGTGGGAAATATAAAGACGTTTTTGTAAATTTGGAGGGATGTCTAATTACCAAAATAAACAACAATTGTATATTATCTCTGAAAACCATGGTAAGAGCTTAGTGACACCTAAAATAAAATAAAAAAATAAAGAAATGTTGATTTTTGTTAAAATGTAGCCTTTCTTATTAAATTGTGCATCTTGACAAAGCCCCCCACCAAATCTGACAGTACAAGGCAGATCCCACCAGTGGTGGCTCCATGGCATGGTCTGAAATCCTAGGGGGGGGGGGGGGGGGGGGGGGGGAGGGGAGATGGGTGGGTCATAGTTAAGAGTGGGAAGGAAGTGGATTCTGACAATTTGGGGGGTGGGGGGGGGGGGGCTGTATTTATATTAAGGAAAGGAAATCAAAAAAAAGTATTTTCCAATTTGGGGATGGGGAGGAGCCAACTGGTGGAATTGGGGGGGGGGGGGGTTAGGGTGCTGGGGCCACTAACTTGATTTTCAGTGTTTGACAGGGTCTATAGACAAATTTTTGGCCAGTGTATATTTCCTTATCATGATGGCCCATTAACTGAAACTGAATTCAACGCATTCACATAGTTTTCAACTTTCTAATTGCCTGTATGGGTAAACTTGCACAGCTGGAAATATATCACTCTTGTAATTTTGTCTCGCAGACTACTGTTGTGTAATGCACATACAAACTTTATCTCCTGGTCTCCTTAAACCAAAAATGACCCTCGGGAACAAAAATGACCCCTGGGGTCATTTGAGGTGAAACAAAAATGGCCCTCCTAGTCATTTAAGAACCATAATGGCCCTCCTGGAATTTTGAAAATGACATGCCTGGCCGTGAGTGAATCAACCTGGCCCCAGGTGTATTAGAAAAGGAGATAACTCATCTTTGTCACTAAAATGGATCCACACCAAGGAGCTTTACACAAAAGCCAAATCTGTTGGCAGACATACAGTAAATGTAACAATCTAAAACATCACAGTCATATTCGGAAGAGATGTTACTGAATACCTGGGAGGAATGGTTATAGCAATAATTGCACTCTGCAAATTACTATTTTTTATCAAGCGCTGCCATTTTGAATAATGCTACTTCCAGAAAAACTTGCTCCCAAACCATATCATTCTTTACCTGCCAATGCGTGATCAGATCACTCTGCTCAGTGCTGAATAGAATAGGTCCTTCACACCTCACAGTCAGCCTAGTTCAGCGATCTGAACGTAATGGCTACCCCTCTACATTCAGATTCTTTCCATTCAATTATGTAGAAAAAGTTTCCATCAAGTTTTTTATGGGAAACTCAAAACTCGAAAATAGGAATATCAAGCTTTTGCCCTAATTTACCGGCTGCAATTGATAGTACACGTATTTCCTTACATTTGGGCAGAGTTGGGCAAGCTTGATATACATTCCTATTTTCGAGTTTTTGAGTTCCATAAAAACTTGATCAGGGCTCGCAAATAGGGTCGCCTGATGTCCCGGGGACAACCAGAAATTTTCTCGGGGCAACCAAAAATGCTATTCCCTCTGCCTGACGGGCAACCAGATTTTTTCTGTCCGATTTTAAAAGACAATTCTTTGAGAATACTAAAATATAAAAAAATAAGCGGGAATTAATGATTAAACAACTGTTAAAATGGTTGAATACGTGTTCCGCTGGTTAGGGGAAGTACTTTTCAGACAGTTTGCGGGCAGCTCATAAACTTCAGCAGTCAACAGGTACATAATTGGTTTTGTTCATTAATGCTCATGAGTGGAGTCTGGTTGTATTTGAATCAATGTTCCCAGATATGGGGTGTCCACTGGTACGATAAGCAACCGAGAACTGCGTGATGTCCATATCCCTGTAGAGACAATACGGTGCACTCATAATGTCCTGAACAACGATTCAAACACAACCATTACCTTTCCCAGAAATCGTTTTTCCGAAAGTGACAGTGGATGTTGCGCTCATTCAGCATTGCAACGGTCTCTGTTGCTGATCTTCCTCTTGGTCAGGTACTTATTTATTTTTTTGTTTACTGTGTTCACTAAACGATATATGTTTTGAGATTAGGTCTCATTTGAGATAGGAAGTTAACACAGTTAATGCAGTGAACCAGGGCATTTTCCATGCCGTGATAGGGGGGGGGGGGGGGGGGGGGGGGGGGGGGGGTTATTATGGTGCCGTATCCAACAGGTCAGTTGTCATGACGCATGGCTTTTTTTTTGCACAAACTGAATCTTGATCTGTCCCCGGCTTTCAACACCTGTTGTTTATACATCGTTTGCTATCATATCAGATCGACTCACATCGAAATGTGTATAAATTGAGCAATCAAATATCAGTCCTAATGCCGGGCCACCATTTTCTGGGGCGGGCAACCAGATCTCAAAAGAAGCCTGCCCGACGGGCATTCACATTTTTTCACTATTTGCGAGCCCTGTTGATGGGAACTTTTTCTACACAATTGAATGAGAAGAACCTGGAACCTGAACGTAGAGGGGTAGCCACTACGTTCAGATCGCTGAACTATAGTATTTTCCGAAACATACTTGGCGAAAGACTGTATCGCGTATCTCCTGTTCTGTTTGTTATTCAATTATAATCAACCACTCAAATTAAAGAATAGATGAAGGAGACAATTTTCGCATTACTACCTTATCGGTGGATCTTCATTTTCCCTTGATTTCACTCAAAAAGCTCACCGTTGTTGTCATTTTACGCCAGCAGCCGACGATGTTTGTTTACCAATGACGTAACGGATAGCATAATCTATTTTTACCTGAGGGTTTCGAGGTTGTTGCAAGGAGTTGTGTTTTGATGGATTTGGATACAGATCAAAACATAAATCTGAACTGTTCCACAACATCGGTACGTTTGTTGCGAAATTCGGGCCCAAG
>CM062292.1:392541504-392881643 GCA_031216915.1 Pictodentalium vernedei | reverse complement strand
AAGGGGTGAATAGAAAGTGCAGATGTTCCGAACCAAAATCCAGAACATCTCAATAAAGAGAAAGACTCTTTTTACCCGTTAAAAATATTGTTTGTAAAAAAGCGCATTTTCGAAAATTTGTGAAATTTTACAATATTGGCACTCATTTTTTACCCCTGTCCATATTCTTGTCCAAGCATTCAATCAGTTCTCAGTCACGTTACGTATGTTTCCGTGGTATAGAATCACCCATATATCTATAACAATGACATTAATGAAAATGCGAGGACCCTCCGATGTAGGAAGCACACCTATTAGGAAAAAGCAATTCAAAGTGCCAAAGATTCAGCATTTGACCACCACCTAATTGTTTACTGTTTTTTGGGACACACCCACCCAGTATTTATGCCTAAATCATTGCTATTAAACATAACAAAATGAAGTTTAGGCTATTGTTTGCAATGAAGTGGCCTCTTCAGAGAAGAAGCACACAAGTCTTTAAATCCTGGGCCATATTAAAGCAGTAAAGCATAACGTGGCCACCCCAGTTTCCAGAGACCCTACAAGAATACACCCATGCGCACCCATATAAAATATACATCCATCGGCTGCAGCGTAAATGCACTCCCTTGTCTATAGGTCCTATGTGTTTGTGTGTGTGTGTGTGGGGGGGGGGGGGGGGCAGGGACGAAAGGGTTGGAGTAATCAAACATTGTTTAGCCAAGCCCTCCACTGAAAGGCATTAGTCATGATATTCTGAGATTTTGGGTATAAGCACACATATCGAAAATCTGCGCCCCTGATAAATCTAAAAGAAATTGATAATTTGATTTGTTCAAAACGTTCTCTCATAACTCTAAATGGCTATTGATAACCTTTGTGTGGTAGCTGGACAATATAATTGAAAGCTCATCCCATAGCACTGAACAAATATGGGAGTATACTTGGGGGTATCCAAAGCAAATCCACCCTCATCACTTCACTCACCGTTACACGTCTTGATCGTCATTTTGAATGTAGAAATATCTATCGGGCCACAAAATAATTGGCCTCCCGTTAAATAAGTGTCTTAGATGCCTCAAATGACTGATATTTAAGCGAGTGCCATTGCTTTTCGGGGTTTGCTCAGTTGTATATAAGGAAGGCCTTTCCCGTTTCAAAAGGGAACAATCAAAATCAGCTTCTGAAAGCACCATTTGATTTTAGACACACTTACCTCCCTCCGTCTTTCTGGTAAGAAGACGCTGTGGAGGTATAATCGAAAATATGGCAGTCTTCCAAATCGCAGAGGTTGCTATCCTATAGGAGCACTGAAAAACAAACGATTGGAATTGACAAGTTTCTTTCGGTCGGCTGTAACAGCTATATTTTGAATAGATAGAACACTAAAAACGCGAACAGAAGATCATTCATTCAGTCTGTTTAGAAAGAATATGGATGGATTCTCCTTGAAGAGTTTGCCTCGTGTTTCATATATCTAACGAGTGAAACTCCGAGTCATGATTTTATAATGTACAGAAAATTGACACTTTGCGTCAACCTACGGCTGTCATTGCCGGAAAAAAATGAATTTAGGCCTACCCATTGTTTACTTCAAGTTGATTTATTCTGTCAGAACAAGCATTTCAGCAAAAGGAAATGTGAAAATTATGTTATTTTTATATGTAGAACATTTCTTCATCATAAAATGGGCAAAAAAAAATATTGAGGTTTTTGATGAATTGCTTAAGGGTAACCATAGGCAAAAATTGAAAAAAAAAATTTTTTTAGTTGACTAAACCAATAAATAGCACACGTACAATTTTCCATTGTTCATGATTTTATTCTTGTGAAATATTATCTTCTGAATTATAGAAGACATTTTAACAGTTACTGTGTGGTGAGTGAACACCTCATTCACGTTATCATAATTCTTAATTGGAACACTGGCTTATACAAGGTCTCAAATTAGAATAGAAGGAGTCTATGGTTTCGACCTTCGGCTGTTACGTGAAATGCTTGAACGTTCCAACGAATTCCAATTTCTCTGTGCGATTTACCTGAATTAATAATGACACAGAATTAATTTGCTCAACACAGAACATGACCTGCTCTTAAAGCTTGTAATCACACAAATCGGATACCAGTTCTTCACCATAATAAATCTGGGAAGTTTGAAAAGTGACTCTTCTTAAACTGTACATAACTTTCTTAGGGCTACAATATGAACCAACGTTACCACTCGCTTGTTTGAAACAAAGAGTCTTAAAGGACAGCCGATCAAGACCACGAGCAGAGTGTTGAGGTACCCAATGCCCACCAAATGCTGAAACAAGTCGAATCTGAACCTAAAACACAAATCATATGGTTCCCATCTAAAATATTCATTCACATTTAATATGATACATGAACTTAAGGCTGACCCGGGATAAACAGAGAAAGAGGTAGAAACCCAGAATGTCCCACGTGGATGCTTGTAGGAATGTAAACTTCATCTGTGACACACTAATTATTGTAACGTGAATGCTTTCCTTACCCATCGTGACTCCCCGTTCTCCATATCCGTATCGAAAAACCGCGAGCGGCAAATCAAGACGAAAAGACAATTTAGAGGTCGAAAATTTAAAACTGAAATGAAATGCCCCCTCCACCCCCCGACCAAACTATGCCATACAGACGCTTTGAAAGTAAGCTATCCATAAATGACAGACACTCTAGCATATGGAATCAAGACACCGGTCCGCCGCCCCTGTTTAGCTCCAAAAGTTGTCTAACTTGTAAGTAGAGCCAATACACCACCAGTCATTCTGTGAAGGATATATTTTTAGCTCAAAATACACAGTATATTTAACGTTTGTAGTATTGGATTGCATTTATTTGTTTACTATTACGGTATCGCGACTCTTTCCTCAACCTAATTTGTGTTCTGTTGGATGAAAGTGGACGGATAGCACAGAGAGAACCATCCTACGCCAGCTATCTACCCATTACATATCCTCCTAACTTATTAAACCGGTACACGAAGGGCTAGCATTGGTTGAAGGCAAGTGTACCATCAACGTGTTGTACGCATTTGCACAATGCGCAGATTGCTCCCACATGGGAAGCTGAAATTAAGGGCCTCACCACTGACACAACGGTGGAGAAGAAATGCATTGCTTATGGTGGTAATTAAACAGTGTCAGTGCATATACTCTAAGTTAGTCACAGAGCTATTTATTAAGTGGAGTAGAAAATATTTGGAATCTTTCATTTCAAGGAAACATTAAATCTGGCAGACAGTGGTACTGAGCAGACAAAAGCCATCATCAGACATTGATTATCGTTTCGTTATTTGACTTAATTTTTGTAACATAACAGCGTCCATTATACAATATGACCTGCAGAGAATTGGTCTGTCTCTTTGGGGCAAATGGTTGTTTACCAACATTTTTGTTTAAATATACTGATTGTGGAGTATTCCAGCCTTTTGACCGGCTAGTTTGCATACACATGCACTGTAGATGAATGTGCAACCAGCACAAAGCGAAAAATGTATGTTTAAGAATAATGAGCAAAATCTAAGAACAGGTGGGTTTTGAACTCACATCGCATTGAATGCGCACTTTTAATACAGCAATGTGAACGCCCGTACTAACTGAGCTACCGCCCGATTCGTTCTCTTGTGGTAAAATATAAATAAAGAACTTTAAATCATAAGACCTCCATCGTTCTGTTTCCAGAGGAGAAAATATCGTTCATTTTCGAGTAATGAAGGGGTATAGGAAGAATATGCTAGTGCTAGTTTTTAATAAAAAATGAACAGAAAAAAGCAGCTGTGATAAGTTACGCTATAAACCAGCTTAACGACTGAGCAGACGATTTTTTTGGTAGGGATCTGTTTTGTTGTTCAGACCGGAGTAACATTGTCATAACATCCACAGTTACTATAAATAGTAACAATTGACTGATGTTGGCACTTATTTTGGTACAAAATATCATCACCAGATATCAAAATTTGAACACAAATATCCCAAAAAGGGGTGAATAGAAAGTGCAGATGTTCCGAACCAAAATCCAGAACATCTCAATAAAGAGAAAGACACTTTTTACCCGTTAAAAATATTGTTTGTAAAAAAGCGCATTTTCGAAAATTTGTGAAATTTTTCCAAATTGGCACTCATTTTTTACCCCTGTCCATATTCTTGTCCAAGCATTCAATCTATTCTCAGTCACGTTACGTATGTTTCCGTGGTATAGAATCACCCATATATCAATAACACTGACATTTCTGAAAATGCGAGGACCCTCCGATGTAGAAAGCACACCTATTAGGAAAAAGCAATTCAAAGTGCCAAAGATTCAGCATTTGACCACCACCTAATTGTTTACTGTTTTTTGGGTCACACCCACCCAGTATTTATGCCTAAATCATTGCTATTAAACATAACAAAATGAAGTTTAGCCTATTGTTTGCAATCAAGTTGCCACTTCAGAGAAGAAGCACACAAGTCTTTAAATCCTGGGTCATATTAAAGCAGTAAAGCATAACGTGGCCACCCCAGTTTCCAGAGACCCTACAAGAATACACCCATGTGCACCCATATAAAATATACATCCATCGGCTGCAGCGTAAATGCTCTCCCTTGTCTATAGCTCCTATGTGTTTGTGTGTGCGTGTGTGTGTGGGGAGGGGGGGGGGGCAGGGACGAAAGGGTTGGAGGAATCAAACATAGTTTAGCCAAGCCCTCCACTGAAAGGCATTAATCATGATATTCTGAGATTTTGGGTATAAGCACACATATCGAAAATCTGCGCCCCTGATAAATCTAAAAGAAAGTGATAATTTGATTTGTTCAAAACGTACTCTCGTAACTCTAAATGACCATTGACAACCTTTGTGTGGTAGCTGGACAATATAATTGAAAGCTCATCCCATAGCACTGAACAAATATGGAACTATACTTGGGGGTATCCAAAGCAAATCCACCCTCATCACTTCACTCACCGTTACACGTCTTGATCGTCATTTTGAATGTAGAAATATCTATCGGGCCACAAAATAATTGGCCTTACCGTTAAATGAGTGTCATAGATGCCTCAAATGACTGATATTTAAGCGAGCGCCATTGCTATTCGGGGTTTGCTCAGTTGTATATAAGGAAGGCCTTTCCCGTTTCAAAAGGGAACAATCAAAATCAGCTTCTGAAAGGCACCATTTGATTTTAGACACACTTACCTCCCTCCGTCTTTCTGGTAAGAAGACGCTGTGGAGGTATAATCGAAAATATGGCAGTCTTCCAAATCGCAGATGTTGCTTTCCTGTAGAAGCACTGAAAAACAAACGATTGGAATTGACAAGTTTCTTTCGGTCGGCTGTAACAGCTATATTTTGAATAGATAGAACACTAAAAACGCGAACAGAAGATCATTCATTCAGTCTGTTTAGAAAGAATATGGATGGATTCTCCTTGAAGAGTTTGCCTCGTGTTTCATATATCTAACGAGTGAAACTCCGAGTCATGATTTTATAATGTACAGAAAAGTGACACTTTGCGTCAACCTACGGCTGTCATTGCCGGAAAAACTTAATTTAGGCCTACCCATTGTTTACTTCAAGTTGATTTATTCTGTCAAAACAAGCATTTCAGCAAAAGGAAAGGTGAAAATTATGTTATTTTTATATGTAGAACATTTCTGCATCATTAAATGGGCAAAAAAAAATATTGAGGTTTTTGATGAATTGCTTAAGGGTAACCATAGGCAAAAATTAAAAAAAAATTTTTTTTAGTTGACTAAAGCAATAAATAGCACACGTAAAATTTTCCATTGTACATGATTTTATTCTTGTGAAATATTATCTTCTGAATTATAGAAGACATTTTAACAGTTACTGTGTGGTGAGTGAACACCTCATTCACGTTATCATAATTCTTAATTGGAACACTGGCTTATACAAGTTCTCAACTTAGAATAGAAGGAGTCTATGGTTTCGACCTTCGGCTGTTACGTGAAATGCTTAAACGTTCCATCGAATTCTAATTTCTCTGTGCGATTTACCTGAATTAATAATGACACAGAATTAATTCTGCCCAACACAGAACATGACCTGCTCTTAAAGCTTGTAATCACTCAAATCGGATACCAGTTCTTCACCATAATAAATCTGGGAAGTTTGAAAAGTGACTCTTCTTAAACTGTACATAACTTTCTTAGGGCTACAATATGAACCAACGTTACCACTCGCTTGTTTGAAACAAAGAGTCTTAAAGGACAGCCGATCAAGACCACGAGCAGAGTGTTGAGGTACCCAATGCCCACCAAATGCTGAAACAAGTCGAATCTGAACCTAAAACCCAAATCATATGGTTCCCCTCTAAAATATTCATTCACCTTTAATATGATACATAAACTTAAGGCTGACCCTGGATAAACAGAGAAAGAGGTAGAAACCCTAGAAACCCAGAATGTTCCACGTTGATGCTCGTAGGAATGTAAACTTCATCTGTGACACACTAATTATTGTAACGTGAATTCTTTCCTTACCCTTCGTAACTGCCCGTTCTCCATATCCTTATCGAAAAACCGCGAGCGGCAAATCAAGACAAAACAGACAATTTAGAGGTCGAAAATTTAAAACTGAAATGAATGGCCAACCCTCCCCCCCCCCCCCCCCGACCAAACTATGCCATACACACGCTTTGAAAGTAAGCTATCCATAAATGACAGACACTCTAGCATATGGAATCATGACAACGGTCCGCTGCCCCTGTTTAGCTCCAAAAGTTGTCTAACTTGTAAGTAGAGCCAATACACCACCAGTCATTCTGTGAAAGATACATTTTTAGCTCAAAATACACAGTATATTTAAAGTTTGTAGTATTGGATTGCATTTATTTGTTTACTATTACGGTATCGCGACTCTTTCCTCAACCTAATTTGTGTTCTGTTGGATGAAAGTGGACGGATTGCACAGAGAGAACCATCCTACGCCAGCAATCTACCCACTACATATCCTCCTAACTTACTAAACCGGTACACGAAGGGCTAGCATTGGTTGAAGGCAAGAATACCATCAATGTGTTGTATGCATTTGCACAATGCGCAGATTGCTCCCACATGGGCAGCTGAAATTAAGGGCCTCACCACCGACACAACGGCGGAGAAGAAATGCATTGCTTAGGGTGGTAATAAAACAGTGTCAGTGCATATGCTCTAAGTTAGTCACAGAGCTATTTATTAAGTGGAGTAGAAAATATTTGCAATCTTTCATTTCAAGGAAACATTAAATCTGGCAGACAGTGGTGCTGAGCAGACAAAAGCCATCATCAGACATTGATTATCGTTTCGTTATTTGACTTAATTTTTGTAACATAACAGCGTCCATAATTATACAATATGACCTGCAGAGAATTGGTCTGTCCCTTTGGGGCAATTGGTTGTTTACCAACATTTTTGTTTAAATATACTGATTGTGGAGTATTACAGCCTTTTGACCGGCTAATTTGCGTACACATGCACTGTAGATGAATGTGCAACCAGCACAAACCGAAAAATGTATGTGTAAGAATAATGAGCAAAATCTAAGAACAGGTGGGTTTTGAACTCACATCGCATCGAATGCGCACTTTTCATACAGCAATGTGAACGCCTGTACTAAATGAGCTACCGCCCGATTCGTTCTCTTGTGGTAAAATATAAATAAAGAACTTTAAATCATAAGATCTCCATCATTCTGTTTCCAGAGGAGAGAATATCGTTCATTTTCGAGTAATGAAGGGGTATAGGAAGAATATGCTAGTGCTAGTTTTTAATAAAAAATGAACAGAAAAAAGCAGCTGTGATAAGTTACGCTATAAACCAGCTTAATGATTGAGCAGACGATTTTTTTGGTAGGGATCTGTTTAGTTGTTCAGACCGGAGTAACATTGTCATAATATCCACAGTTACTATAAATAGTAACAATTGACTGATGTTGGCACTTATTTTGGTACAAAATATCATCACCAGTTATCAAAATTTGAACACAAATATCCCAAAAAGGGGTGAATAGAAAGTGCAGATGTTCCGAACCAAAATCCAGAACATCTCAATAAAGAGAAAGACTCTTTTTACCCGTCAAAAATATTGTTTGCAAAAAAGCGCATTTTCGAAAAATTGTCAAATTCTACCAAATTGGCACTCATTTTTTACCCCTGTCCATATTCTTGTCCAAGCATTCAATCTATTCTCAGTCACGTTACGTATGTTTCCGTGGTATAGAATCACCCATATATCAATAACACTGACATTTCTGAAAATGCGAGGACCCTCCGATGTAGGAAGCACACCTATTAGGAAAAAGCAATTCAAAGTGCCAAAGATTCAGCATTTGACCACCACCTAATTGTTTGCTGTTTTTTGGGTCACACCCACCCAGTATTTATGCCTAAATCATTGCTATTAAACATAACAAAATGAAGTTTAGCCTATTGTTTGCAATCAAGTTGCCACTTCAGAGAAGAAGCACACAAGTCTTTAAATCCTGGGTCATATTAAAGCAGTAAAGCATAACGTGGCCACCCCAGTTTCCAGAGACCCTACAAGAATACACCCATGTGCACCCATATAAAATATACATCCATCGGCTGCAGCGTAAATGCTCTCCCTTGTCTATAGCTCCTATGTGTTTGTGTGTGTGGGGGGGGGGGGGGCAGGGACGAAAGGGTTGGAGGAATCAAACATAGTTTAGCCAAGCTCTCCACTGAAAGGCATTAATCATGATATTCTGAGATTTGGGGTATAAGCACACATATCGAAAATCTGCGCCCCTGATAAATCTAAAAGAAATTGATAATTTGATTTGTTCAAAACGTACTCTCATAACTCTAAATGGCCTCCCGTTAAATGAGAGTCTTAGATGCCTCAAATGACTGATGTTTAAGCGAGCCCCATTGCTATTCGGGGTTTGCTCAGTTGTACATAAGGAAGGCCTTTCCCGTTTCAAAAGGGAACAATCAAAATCAGCTTCTGAAAGGCACCATTTGATTTTAGACACGCTTACCTCCCTCCGTCTTTCTGGTAAGAAGACGCTGTGTAGGTATAATCAAAAATATGGCAGTCTTCCAAATCGCAGAGGTTGCTTTCCTGTAGAAGCACTGAAAAGCAAACGATTGGAATTGACAAGTTTCTTTAGGTCGGCTGTAACAGCTATATTTTGAATAGATAGAACACTAAAAACGCGAACAGAAGATCATTCATTCAGTCTGTTTAGAATGAATATGGATGGATTCTCCTTGAAGAGTTTGCCTCGTGTTTCATATATCTAACGAGTGAAAATCCGAGTCATGATTTTATAATGTACAGAAAAGTGACACTTTGCGTCAACCTACGGCTGTCATTGCCGGAAAAACTGAATTTTGGCCTACCCATTGTTTACTTCAAGTTGATTTATTCTGTCAGAACAAGCATTTCAGGAAAAGGAAATGTGAAAATTATGTTATTTTTATATGTAGAACATTTCTGCATCATAAAATGGGCAAAAAAAAATATTGAGGTTTTTGATGAATTGCTTAAGGGTAACCATAGGCAAAAATTTAAAAAACAATTTTTTTAGTTGACTAAACCAATAAATAGCACACGTAAAATTTTCCATTGTTCATGATTTTATTCTTGTGAAATACATGTGTATTATCTTCTGAATAATAGAAGACATTTTAACAGTTACTGTGTGGTGAGTGAACACCTCATTCAGGTTATCATAATTCTTAATTGGAACACTGGCTTATACAAGTTCTCAACTTAGAATAGAAAGAGTCTATGGTTTCGACCTTCGGCTGTTACGTGAAATGCTTGAACGTTCCAACGAATTCCAATTTCTCTGTGCGATTTACCTGAATTAATAATGACACAGAATTAATTCTGCCTAACACAGAACATGACCTGCTCTTAAAGCTTGTAATCACACAAATCGGATACCAGTTTTTCACCATAATAAATCTGGGAAGTTTGAAAAGTGACTCTTCTTAAACTATACATAACTTTCTTAGGGCTACAATATGAACCAACGTTACCACTCGCTTGTTTGAAACAAAGAGTCTTAAAGGACAGCCGATCAAGACCACGAGCAGAGTATTGAGGTACCCAATGCCCACCAAATGCTGAAACAAGTCGAATCTGAACCTAAAACCCAAATCATATGGTTCCCCTCTAAAATATTCATTCACCTTTAATATGATACATAAACTTAAGGCTGACCCGGGATAAACAGAGAAAGAGGTAGAAACCCAGAATGTCCCACGTGGATGCTCTAACTTTTAAGTAGAGCCAATACACCACCAGTCATTCTGTGAAAGATACATTTTTAGCTCAAAATACACAGTATATTTAAAGTTTGTAGTATTGGATTGCATTTATTTGTTTACTATTACGGTATCGCGACTCTTTCCTCAACCTAATTTGTGTTCTGTTGGATGAAAGTGGACGGATTGCACAGAGAGAACCATCCTACGCCAGCAATCTACCCACTACATATCCTCCTAACTTACTAAACCGGTACACGAAGGGCTAGCATTGGTTGAAGGCAAGAATACCATCAATGTGTTGTATGCATTTGCACAATGCGCAGATTGCTCCCACATGGGCAGCTGAAATTAAGGGCCTCACCACTGACACAACGGCGGAGAAGAAATGCATTGCTTATGGTGGTAATAAAACAGTGTCAGTGCATATACTCTAAGTTAGTCACAGAGCTATTTATTAAGTGGAGTAGAAAATATTTGCAATCTTTCATTTCAAGGAAACATTAAATCTGGCAGACAGTGGTGCTGTGCAGACAAAAGCCGTCATCAGACATTGATTATCGTTTCGTTATTTGACTTAATTTTTGTAACATAACAGCGTCCATAATTATACAATATGACCTGCAGAGAATTGGTCAGTCTCTTTGGGGCAATTGGTTGTTTACCAACATTTTTGTTTAAATATACTGATTGTGGAGTATTCCAGCCTTTTGACCGGCTAATTTGCGAACACATGCACTGTAGATGAATGTGCAACCAGCACAAAGCGAAAAATGTATGTGTAAGAATAATGAGCAAAATCTAAGAACAGGTGGGTTTTGAACTCACATCGCATTGAATGCGCACTTTTCATACAGCAATGTGAACGCCTGTACTAACCGAGCTACATCCCGATTCGTTCTCGTGTGGTAAAATATAAATAAAGAACTTTAAATCATAAGACCTCCATTTTTCGGTTTCCAGAGGAGAAAATATCGTTCATTTTCGAGTAATGAAGGGGTATAGGAAGAATATGCTAGTGCTAGTTTTTAATAAAAAATGAACAGAAAAAACCAGCTGTGATAAGTTACGCTATAAACCAGCTTAATGATTGAGCAGACGATTTTTTTTTGGAAGGGATCTGTTTAGTTGTTCAGACCGGAGTAACATTGTCATAACATCCACAGTTACTATAAATAGTAACAATTTACTGATGTTGGCAATTATTTTGGTACAAAATAGCATCACCAGATATCAAAATTTGAACACAAATATCCCAAAAAGGGGTGAATAGAAAGTGCAGATGTACCGAACCAAAATCCAGAACATCTCAATAAAGAGAAAGACTCTTTTTACCCGTTAAAAATATTGTTTGTAAAAAAGCGCATTTTCGAAAATTTGTGAAATTTTACCAAATTGGCACTCATTTTTTACCCCTGTCCATATTCTTGTCCAAGCATTCAATCTATTCTCAGTCACGTTACGTATGTTTCCGTGGTATAGAATCACCCATAGATCAATAACACTGACATTTCTGAAAATGCGAGTACCCTCCGATGTAGGAAGCACACCTATTAGGAAAAGGCAATTCAAAGTGCCAAAGATTCAGCATTTGACCACCACCTAA
This sequence comes from Pictodentalium vernedei, assembly GCA_031216915.1. NCBI lineage: Eukaryota > Metazoa > Mollusca > Scaphopoda > Dentaliida > Dentaliidae > Pictodentalium > Pictodentalium vernedei. The sequence goes on along the minus strand of CM062292.1, from coordinate 392,869,820 downwards.
TTGTTTACTGTTTTTTGGGTCACACCCACCCAGTATTTATGCCTAAATCATTGCTATTAAACATAACAAAATGAAGTTTAGCCTATTGTTTGCAATCAAGTTGCCACTTCAGAGAAGAAGCACACAAGTCTTTAAATCCTGGGTCATATTAAAGCAGTAAAGCATAACGTGGCCACCCCAGTTTCCAGAGACCCTACAAGAATACACCCATGTGCACCCATATAAAATATACATCCATCGGCTGCAGCGTAAATGCTCTCCCTTGTCTATAGGTCCTATGTGTTTGTGTGTGTGTGGGGGGGGGGGGGGAGGGGGGGCAGGGACGAAAGGGTTGGAGGAATCAAACATAGTTTAGCCAAGTCCTCCACTGAAAGGCATTAATCATGATATTCTGAGATTTGGGGTATAAGCACACATATCGAAAATCTGCGCCCCTGATAAATCTAAAAGAAATTGATAATTTGATTTGTTCAAAACGTACTCTCATAACTCTAAATGGCCATTGATAACCTTTGAGTGGTAGCTGGACAATATAATTGAAAGCTCATCCCATAGCAGTGAACAAATATGGGACTATACTGGGGGGTATCCAAAGCAATTCCACCCTCATCACTTCACTCACCGTTACACGTCTTGATCGTCATTTTGAATGTAGAAATATCTATCGGGCCACAAAATAATTGGCCTCCCGTCAAATGAGTGTCTTAGATGCCTCAAATGACTGATATTTAAGCGAGCGCCATTGCTATTCGGGGTTTGCTCAGTTGTATATAAGGAAGGCCTTTCCCGTTTCAAAAGGGAACAATCAAAATCAGCTTCTGAAAGGCACCGTTCGATTTTAGACACGCTTACCTCCCTCCGTCTTTCTGGTAAGAAGACGCTGTGGAGGTATAATCGAAAATATGCCAGTCTTCCAAATCGCAGAGGTTGCTTTCCTGTAGAAGCACTGAAAAGCAAACGATTGGAATTGACAAGTTTCTTTAGGTCGGCTGTAACAGCTATATTTTGAATAGATAGAACACTAAAAACGCGAACAGAAGATCATTCATTCAGTCTGTTTATAAAGAATATGGATGGATTCTCCTTGAAGAGTTTGCCTCGTGTTTCATATATCTAACGAGTGAAACTCCGAGTCATGATTTTATAATGTACAGAAAAGTGACACTTTGCGTCAACCTACGGCTGTCATTGCCGGAAAACTGAATTTAGGCCTACCCATTCTTTACTTCAAGTTGATTTATTCTGTCAGAACAAGCATTTCAGCAAAAGGAAATGTGAAAATTATGTTATTTTTACATGTAGAACATTTCTGCATCATAAAATGGGCAAAAAAAAATATTGAGGTTTTTGATGAATTGCTTAAGGTTAACCATAGGCAAAAATTTTAAAAAAATTTTTTTTTAGTTGACTAAACCAATAAATAGCACACGTAAAATTTTCCATTGATTTTATTCTTGTGAAATATTATCTTCTGAATTACAGAAGACATTTTAACAGTTACTGTGTGGTGAGTGAACACCTCATTCACGTTATCATAATTCTTAATTGGAACACTGGCTTATACAAGTTCTCAACTTAGAATAGAAAGAGTCTATGGTTTCGACCTTAGGCTGTTACGTGAAATGCTTGAACGTTCCAACGAATTCCAATTTCTCTGTGCGATTTACCTGAATTAATAATGACACAGAATTAATTCTGCCCAACACAGAACATGACCTGCTCTTAAAGCTTGTAATCACACAAATCGGATACCAGTTCTTCACCATAATAAATCTGGGAAGTTTGAAAAGTGACTCTTCTTAAACTGTACATAACTTTCTTAGGGCTACAATATGAACCAACGTTACCACTCGCTTGTTTGAAACAAAGAGTCTTAAAGGACAGCCGATCAAGACCACGGGCAGAGTGTTGAGGTACCCCATGCCCACCAAATGCTGAAACAAGTCGAATCTGAACCTAAAACCCAAATCATATTGTTCCCCTCTAAAATATTCATTCACCTTTAATATGATACATAAATTTAAGGCTGACCCGGGATAAACAGAGAAAGAGGTAGAAACCCTAGAAACCCAGAATGTCCCACGTTGATGCTCGTAGGAATGTAAACTTCATCTGTGACACACTAATTATTGTAACGTGAATTCTTTCCTTACCCTTCGTAACTGCCCGTTCTCCATATCCTTATCGAAAAACCGCGAGCGGCAAATCAAGACGAAACAGAATATTTAGAGGTCGAAAATTTAAAACTGAAATGAAATACCCCCCCCCCCCCCCCCCCCCCCCGACCAAACTATGCCATACACACGCTTTGAAAGTAAGCTATCCATAAATGACAGACACTCTTGCATATGGAATCATGACAACGGTCCGCTGCCCCTGTTTAGCTCCAAAAGTTGTCTAACTTGTAAGTAGAGCCAATACACCACCAGTCATTCTGTGAAAGATACATTTTTAGCTCAAAATACACAGTATATTTAAAGTTTGTAGTATTGGATTGCATTTATTTGTTTACTATTACGGTATCGCGACTCTTTCCTCAACCTAATTTGTGTTTTGTTGGATGAAAGTGGACGGATAGCACAGAGAGAACCATCCTACGCCAGCAATCTACCCACTACATATCCTCCTAACTTACTAAACCGGTACACGAAGGGCTAGCATTGGTTGAGTGCAAGAATACCATCAATGTGTTGTATGCATTTGCATAATGCGCAGATTGCTCCCACATGGGCAGCTTAAATTAAAGGCCTCACCACTGACACAACGGCGGAGAAGAAATGCATTGTTTATGGTGGTAATAAAACAGTGTCAGTGCATATACTCTAAGTTAGTCACAGAGCTATTTATTAAGTGGAGTAGAAAATATTTGCAATCTTTCATTTCAAGGAAACATTAAATCTGGCAGACAGTGGTGCTGAGCAGACAAAAGCCATCATCAGACATTGATTATCGTTTCGTTATTTGACTTAATTTTTGTAACATAACAGCGTCCATAATTATACAATATGACCTGCAGAGAATTGGTCTGTCTTTTTGGGGCGATTGGTTGCTTACCAACATTTTTGTTTAAATATACTGATTGTGGAGTATTCTAGCCTTTTGACCGCCTAATTTGCGTACACATGCACTGTAGATGAATGTGCAACCAGCACAAACCGAAAAATGTATGTGTAAGAATAATGAGCAAAATCTAAGAACAGGTGGGTTTTGAACTCACATCGCATTGAATGCGCACTTTTCATACAGCAATGTGAACGCCTGTACTAACTGAGCTACCGCCCGATTCGGTCTCTTGTGGTAAAATATAAATAAAGAACTTTAAATCGTAAGACCTCCATCATTCTGTTTGCAGAGGAGAAAATATCGTCCATTTTCGAGTAATGAAGGGGTATAGGAAGAATATGCTAGAGCTAGTTTTTAATAAAAAATGAACAGAAAAAAGCAGCTGTGATAAGTTACGCTATAAACCAGCTTAATGATTGAGCAGACGATTTTTTGGTAGGGATCTGTTTAGTTGTTCAGACCGGAGTAACATTGTCATAACATCCACAGTTACTATAAATAGTAACAATTGACTGATGTTGGCACTTATTTTGGTACAAAATATCATCACCAGATACCAAAATTTGAACACAAATATCCCAAAAAGGGGTGAATAGAAAGTGCAGATGTTCCGAACCAAAATCCAGAACATCTCAATAAAGAGAAAGACTCCTTTAACCCGTTAAAAATATTGTTTGTAAAAAAGCGCATTTTCGAAAATTTGTGAAATTTTACCAAATTGGCACTCATTTTTTACCCCTGTCCATATTCTTGTCCAAGCATTCAATCTATTCTCAGTCACGTTACGTATGTTTTCGTGGTATAGAATCACCCATAGATCAATAACACTGACATTTCTGAAAATGCGAGTACCCTCCGATGTAGGAAGCACACCTATTAGGAAAAGGCAATTCAAAGTGCCAAAGATTCAGCATTTGACCACCACCTAATTGTTTACTGTTTTTTGGGTCACACCCACCCAGTATTTATGCCTAAATCATTGCTATTAAACATAACAAAATGAAGTTTAGCCTATTGTTTGCAATCAAGTTGCCACTTCAGAGAAGAAGCACACAAGTCTTTAAATCCTGGGTCATATTAAAGCAGTAAAGCATAACGTGGCCACCCCAGTTTCCAGAGACCCTACAAGAATACACCCATGTGCACCCATATAAAATATACATCCATCGGCTGCAGCGTAAATGCTCTCCCTTGTCTATAGCTCCTATGTGTTTGTGTGTGGGGGGGGGAGGGGGGGCAGGGACGAAAGGGTTGGAGGAATCAAACATAGTTTAGCCAAGTCCTCCACTGAAAGGGATTAATCATGATATTCTGAGATTTGGGGTATAAGCACACATATCGAAAATCTGCGCCCCTGATAAATCTAAATGGCCATTGATAACCTTTGTGTGGTAGCTGGACAATATAATTGAAAGCTCATCCCATAGCACTGAACAAATATGGGACTATACTTGGGGGTATCCAAAGCAAATCCACCCTCATCACTTCACTCACCGTTACACGTCTTGATCGTCATTTTGAATGTAGAAATATCTATCGGGCCACAAAAAATTTTCCATTGTTCATGATTTTATTCTTGTGAAATATTATCTTTTGAATTACAGAAGACATTTTAACAGTTACTGTGTGGTGAGTGAACACCTCATTCACGTTATCATAATTCTTAATTGGAACACTGGCTTATACAAGTTCTCAACTTAGAATAGAAAGAGTCTATGGTTTCGACCTTCGGCTGTTACGTGAAATGCTTGAACGTTCCAACGAATTCCGATTTCTCTGTGCGATTTACCTGAATTAATAATGACACAGAATTAATTCTGCCCAACACAGAACATGACCTGCTCTTAAAGCTTGTAATCACACAAATCGGATACCAGTTCTTCACCATAATAAATCTGGGAAGTTTGAAAAGTGACTCTTCTTAAACTATACATAACTTTCTTAGGGCTACAATATGAACCAACGTTACCACTCGCTTGTTTGAAACAAAGAGTCTTAAAGGACAGCCGATCAAGACCACGAGCAGAGTGTTGAGGCACCCAATGCCCACCAAATGCTGAAACAAGTCGAATCTGAACCTAAAACCCAAATCATATGGTTCCCCTCAAAAATATTCATTCACCTTTAATATGATACATAAACTTAAGGCTGACCCGGGATAAACAGAGAAAGAGGTAGAAACCCAGAATGTCCCACGTGGATGCTCGTAGGAATGTAAACATCATCTGTGACACACTAATTATTGTAAGGTGAATGCTTTCCTTACCCATCGTGACTCCCCGTTCTCCATATCCTGATCGAAAAACCGCGAGCGGCAAATCAAGACGAAAAGACAATTTAGAGGTCGAAAATTTTAAACTGAAATGAAGAAGTGTGTGGAGGGGGGGGAGGGGGGGGGCAGGGAAGAAAGGGTTGGAGGAATCAAACATAGTTTAGCCAAGCCCTCCACTGAAAGGCATTTATCATGATATTCTGAGATTTTGGGTATAAGCACACATATCGAAAATCTGCGCCCCTGATAAATCTAAAAGAAATTGATAATTTGATTTGTTTAAAACGTACTCTCATAACTCTAAATGGCCATTGATAACCTTTGTGTGGTAGCTGGACAATATAATTGAATGCTCATCCCATAGCACTGAACAAATATGGGACTATACTTGGGGGTATCCAAAGCAAATCCACCCTCATCACTTCACTCACCGTTACACGTCTTGATCGTCATTTTGAATGTAGAAATATCTATCGGGCCACAAAATAATTGGCCTCCCGTTAAATGAGTGTCTTAGACGCCTCAAATCACTGATATTTAAGCGAGCGCCATTGCTATTCGGGGTTTGCTCAGTTGTATATAAGGAAGGCCTTTCCCGTTTCAAAAGGGAACAATCAAAATCAGCTTCTGAAAGGCACCATTTGATTTTAGACACACTTACCTCCCTCCGTCTTTCTGGTAAGAAGACGCTGTGGACGTATAATCGAAAATATGGCAGTCTTCCAAATCGCAGAGGTTGCTTTCCTGTAGAAGCACAGAAAAACAAACGATTGGAATTGACAAGTTTCTTTAGGTCGGCTGTAACAGCTATATTTTGAATAGATAGAACACTAAAAACGCGAACAGAAGATCATTCATTCAGTCTGTTTAGAAAGAAAATGGATGGATTCTCCTTGAAGGGTTTGCCTCGTGTTTCATATATCTAACGAGTGAATCTCCGAGCCATGATTTTATAATGTACAGAAAAGTGACACTTTGTGTCAACCTACGGCTGTCATTGCTGGAAAAACTGAATTTAGGCCTACCCATTGTTTACTTTAAGTTGATTTATTCTGTCAGAACAAGCATTTCAGCAAAAGGAAATGTGAAAATTATGTTATTTTTATATGTAGAAGATTTCTGCATCATAAAATGGGCAAAAAAAAATATTGAGGTTTTTGATGAATTGCTTAAGGGTAACCATAGGCAAAAATTAAAAAAAACAATTTTTTTTTGTTGACTAAACCAATAAATAGCACGCGTAAAATTTTCCATTGTTCATGATTTTATTCTTGTGAAATATTATCTTTTGAATTATAGAAGACATTCTAACAGTTACTGTGTGGTGAGTGAACACCTCATTCACGTTATCATAATTCTTAATTGGAACACTGGCTTATACAAGTTCTCAACTTAGAATAGAAAGAGTCTATGGTTTCGACCTTCGGCTGTTACGTGAAATGCTTGAACGTTCCAACGAATTCCGATATCTCTGTGCGATTTACCTGAATTAATAATGACACAGAATTAATTCTGCCCAACACAGAACATGACCTGCTCTTAAAGCTTGTAATCACACAAATCGGATACCAGTTCTTCACCATAATAAATCTGGGAAGTTTGAAAAGTGACTCTTCTTAAACTATACATAACTTTCTTAGGGCTACAATATGAACCAACGTTACCACTCGCTTGTTTGAAACAAAGAGTCTTAAAGGACAGCCGATCAAGACCACGAGCAGAGTGTTGAGGCACCCAATGCCGACCAAATGCTGAAACAAGTCGAATCTGAACCTAAAACCCAAATCATATGGTTCCCCTCAAAAATATTCATTCACCTTTAATATGATACATAAACTTAAGGCTGACCCTGGATAAACAGAGAAAGAGGTAGAAACCCAGAATGTCCCACGTGGATGCTCGTAGGAATGTAAACATCATCTGTGACACACTAATTATTGTAACGTGAATGCTTTCCTTACCCATCGTGACTCCCCGTTCTCCATATCCTGATCGAAAAACCGCGAGCGGCAAATCAAGACGAAAAGACAATTTAGAGGTCGAAAATTTTAAACTGAAATGAAGAAGTGTGTGGAGGGGGGGGGGAGGGGGGGGCAGGGAAGAAAGGGTTGGAGGAATCAAACATAGTTTAGCCAAGCCCTCCACTGAAAGGCATTTATCATGATATTCTGAGATTTTGGGTATAAGCACACATATCGAAAATCTGCGCCTCTGATAAATCTAAAAGAAATTGATAATTTGATTTGTTCAAAACTTACTCTCATAACTCTAAATGGCCATTGAAAACCTTTGTGTGGTAGCTGGACAATATAATTGAATGCTCATCCCATAGCACTGAACAAATATGGGACTATACTTGGGGGTATCCAAAGCAAATCCACCCTCATCACTTCACTCACCGTTACACGTCTTGATCGTCATTTTGAATGTAGAAATATCTATCGGGCCACAAAATAATTGGCCTCCCGTTAAATGAGTGTCTTAGACGCCTCAAATGACTGATATTTAAGCGAGCGCCATTGCTATTCGGGGTTTGCTCAGTTGTATATAAGGAAGGCCTTTCCCGTTTCAAAAGGGAACAATCAAAATCAGCTTCTGAAAGGCACCATTTGATTTTAGACACACTTACCTCCCTCCGTCTTTCTGGTAAGAAACGCTGTGGACGTATAATCGAAAATATGGCAGTCTTCCAAATCGCAGAGGTTGCTTTCCTGTAGAAGCACAAAAAAACAAACGATTGGAATTGACAAGTTTCTTTCGGTCGGCTGTAACAGATATATTTTGAATAGATAGAACACTAAAAACGCGAACAGAAGATCATTCATTCAGTCTGTTTAGAAAGAATATGGATGGATTGTCCTTGAAGAGTTTGCATCGTGTTTCATATATCTAACGAGTGAAACTCCGAGCCATGATTTTATAATGTACAGAAAATTGACACTTTGTGTCAACCTACGACTGTCATTCCTGGAAAAACTGAATTTAGGCCTACCCATTGTTTACTTCAAGTTGATTTATTCTGTCAGAACAAGCATTTCAGCAAAAGGAAATGTGAAAATTATGTTATTTTTATATGTAGAACATTTCTGCATCATAAAATGGGCAAAAAAAAATATTGAGGTTTTTGATGAATTGCTTAAGGGTAACCATAGGCAGAAATTAAAAAAAAAATTTTTTTTAGTTGACTAAACTAATAAATAGCAGACGTAAAATTTTCCATTGTTCATGATTTTATTCTTGTGAAATATTATCTTTTGAATTATAGAAGACATTTTAACAGTTACTGTGTGGTGAGTGAACACCTCATTCACGTTATCATAATTCTTAATTGGAACACTGGCTTATACAAGTTCTCAACTTAGAATAGAAAGAGTCTATGGTTTCGACCTTCGGCTGTTACGTGAAATGCTTGAACGTTCCAACGAATTCCAATTTCTCTGTGCGATTTACCTGAATTAATAATGACACAGAATTAATTCTGCCCAGCACAGAAGATGACCTGCTCTTAAAGCTTGTAATCACACAAATCGGATACCAGTTCTTCACCATAATAAATCTGGGAAGTTTGAAAAGTGACTCTTCTTAAACTATACATAACTTTCTTAGGGCTACAATATGAACCAATGTTACCACACGCTTGTTTGAAATTAAGAGTCTTAAAGGACAGCCGATCAAGACCACGAGCAGAGTGTTGAGGTACCCAATGCCCACCAAATGCTGAAACAAGTCGAATCTGAACCTAAAACCCAAATCATATGGTTCCCCTCTAAAATATTCATTCACCTTTAATATGATACATAAACTTAAGGCTGACCCGGGATAAACAGAGAAAGAGGTAGAAACCCAGAATGTCCCACGTGGATGCTCTAACTTTTAAGTAGATCCAATACACCACCAGTCATTCTGTGAAAGATACATTTTTAGCTCAAAATACACAGTATATTTAAAGTTTGTAGTATTGGATTGCATTTATTTGTTTACTATTACAGTATCGCGACTCTTTCCTCAACCTAATTTGTGTTCTGTTGGATGAAAGTGGACGGATAGCACAGAGAGAACCATCCTACGCCAATTTCTACCCACTACATATCCTCCTAACTTACTAAACCGGCACACGAAGGGCTAGCATTGGTTGAAGGCAAGTGCACCATCAACGTGTTGTACGCATTTGCACAATGCGCAGATTGTTCCCACATGGGCAGCTGAAATTAAGGGCCTCACCACTGACACAGCGGCGGAGAAGATTGTTTGTTTGTTGGTGGTTAACGTCACATATTTCTGCACCATGGCTAATCGTGACACAACATGGAGATGAAGTCAAGCTTAGTCCATCGTTGATCAACATGTTGCCCATTTTAGAGGACTTTCACCCCAAGCATTGGTGACTGGGTCCTATTTTACTAGTAAAGCGGAACTGGTTTACCACAGTAAACAAGTGCTGCTTACTTCCCGGGGTTCCCACGGGGAGCGGCGGAGAAGAAATGCATTGCTTATGGTGGTAATAAAACAGTGTCAGTTCATATACTCTAAGTTAGTCACAGAGCTATTTATTAAGTGGAGTAGAAAATATTTGCAATATTTCATTTCAAGGAAACATTAAATCTGGCAGACAGTGGTGCTGAGCAGACAAAAGCCATCATCAGACATTGATTATCGTTTCGTTATTTGACTTAATTTTTGTAACATAACAGCATCCATAATTATACAATATGACCTGCAGAGAATTGGTCTGTCTCTTTGGGGCAATTGGTTGCTTACCAACATTTTTGTTTAAATATACTGATTGTGGAGTATTCCAGCCTTTTGACCGGCTAATTTGCGTACACATGCACTGTAGATGAATGTGCAACCAGCACAAAGCGAAAAATGCAAGTGTAAGAATAATGAGCAAAATCTAAGAACAGGTGGGTTTTGAACTCACATCGCATTGAATGCGCACTTTTCATACAGCAATGTGAACGCCTGTACTGACCGAGCTACAGCCCGATTCGTTCTCTTGTGGTAAAATATAAATAAAGAACTTTAAATCATAAGACCTCCATCATTCGGTTTCCAGACGAGAAAATATCGTTCATTTTCGAGTAATGAAGGGGTATAGGAAGAATATGCTAGTGCTAGTTTTTAATAAAAAATGAACAGAAAAAAGCAACTGTGATAAGTTACGCTATAAACCAGCCTAATGATTGAGCAGACGATTTTTTTTTGGTAGGGATCTGTTTAGTTGTTCAGACCGGAGTAACATTGTCATAACATCCACAGTTACTATAAATAGTAACAATTGACTGATGTTGGCAATTATTTTGGTACAAAATATCATCACCAGATATCAAAATTTGAACACAAATATCCCAAAAAGGGGTGAATAGAAAGTGCAGATGTACCGACCCAAAATCCAGAACATCTCAATAAAGAGAAAGACTCTTTTTACCCGTTAAAAATATTGTTTGTAAAAAAGCGCATTTTCGAAAATTTGTGAAATTTTACCAAATTGGCACTCATTTTTTACCCCTGTCCATATTCTTGTCCAAGCATTCAATCTATTCTCAGTCACGTTACGTATCTTTCCGTGGTATAGAATCACCCATATATCAATAACACTGACATTTCTGAAAATGCGAGGACCCTCCGATGTAGGAAGCACACCTATTAGGAAAAAGCAATTCAAAGTGCCAAAGATTCAGCATTTGACCACCACCTAATTGTTTACTGTTTTTTAGGTCACACCCACCCAGTATTTATGCCTAAATCATTGCTATTAAACATAACAAAATGAAGTTTAGCCTATTGTTTGCAATCAAGTTGCCACTTCAGAGAAGAAGCACACAAGTCTTTAAATCCTGGGTCATATTAAAGCAGTAAAGCATAACGTGGCCACCCCAGTTTCCAGAGACCCTACAAGAATACACCCATGTGCACCCATATAAAATATACGTCCATCGGCTGCAGCGTAAATGCTCTCCCTTGTCTATAGCTCCTATGTGTTTGTGTGGGGGGGAGGGGGGGAGGGACGAAAGGGTTGGAGGAATCAAACATAGTTTAGGCAAGCCCTCCACTGAAAGGCATTAATCATGATATTCTGAGATTTGGGGTAAAAGCACACATATCGAAAATCTGCGCCCCTGATAAATCTAAAAGAAATTGATAATTTGATTTGTTCAAAACGTACTCTCATAACTCTAAATGGCCATTGATAACCTTTGTGTGGTAGCTGGACAATATAATTGAAAGCTCATCCCATAGCACTGAACAAATATGGGACTATACTTGGGGGTATCCAAAGCAAATCCACCCTCATCACTTCACTCACCGTTACACGTCTTGATCGTCATTTTGAAGGTTGAAATATCTATCGGGCCACAAAATAATTGGCCTCCCGTTAAATGAGTGTCTTAGATGCCTCAAATGACTGATATTTAACCGAGCGCCATTGCTATTCGGGCTTTGCTCAGTTGTATATAAGGAAGGCCTTTCCCGTTTCAAAAGGGAACAATCAAAATCAGCTTCTGAAAGGCACCATTTGATTTTAGACATACTTACCTCCCTCCGTCTTTCTGGTAAGAAGACGCTGTGGACGTATAATCGAAAATATGGCAGTCTTCCAAATCGCAGAGGTTGCTTTCCTGTAGAAGCACAGAAAAACAAACGATTGGAATTGACAAGTTTCTTTCGGTCGGCTGTAACAGCTATATTTTGAATAGATAGAACACTGAAAACGCGAACAGAAGATCATTCATTCAGTCTGTTTAGAAAGAATATGGATGGATTCTCCTTGAAGAGTTTGCCTCGTGTTTCATATATCTAACGAGTGAAACTCCGAGTCATGATTTTTAAAATGTACAGAAAAGTGACACTTTGTGTCAACCTACGGCTGTCATTACTGGAAAAACTGAATTTAGGCCTACCCATTGTTTACTTCAAGTTGATTTATTCTGTCAGAACAAGCATTTCAGCAAAAGGAAATGTGAAAATTATGTTATTTTTATATGTAGAACATTTCTGCATCATAAAATGGGCAAAAAAAAATATTGAGGTTTTTGATGAATTGCTTAAGGGTAACCATAGGCAAAAATTTAAAAAAAAAATAAATTTTTTTAGTTGACTAAACCAATAAATAGCACACGTAAAATTTTCCATTGTTCATCATTTTATTCTTGTGAAATATTATCTTTTGAATTATAGAAGACATTTTAACAGTTACTGTGTGGTGAGTGAACACCACATTCACGTTATCAAAATTCTTAATTGGAACACTGGCTTATACAAGTTCTCAACTTAGAATAGAAAGAGTCTATGGTTTCGACCTTCGGCTGTTACGTGAAATGCTTGAACGTTCCAACGAATTCCGATTTCTCTGTGCGATTTACCTGAATTAATAATGACACAGAATTAATTCTGCCCAACACAGAACATGACTTGCTCTTAAAGCTTGTAATCACACAAATCGGATGCCAGTTCTTCACCATAATAAATCTGGGAAGTTTGAAAAGTGAATCTTCTTAAACTATACATAACTTTCTTAGGGCTAAAATATGAACCAACGTTACCACTCGCTTGATTGAAACAAAGAGTCTTAAAGAACAGCCGATCAAGACCACAGGCAGAGTGTTGAGGTACCCAATGCCCACCAAATGCTGAAACAAGTCGAATCTGAACCTAAAACCCAAATCATATGGTTCCCCTCTAAAATATTCATTCACTTTTAATATGATACATAAACTTAAGGCTGACCTGGGATAAACAGAGAAAGCGGTAGAAACCCAGAATGTCCCACGTGGATGCTCGTAGGAATGTAATCATCATCTGTGACACACTAATTATTGTAACGTGAATGCTTTCCTTACCCATCGTGACTCCCCGTTCTCCATATCCTTATCGTAAAACCGCGAGCGGCAAATCAAGACGAAAAGACAATTTAGAGGTCGAAAATTTAGAACTGAAATGAAATGCCCACCACCCCCCCCCCCCCCCCTCGACCAAACTATCCATACACACGCTTTGAAAGTAAGCTATCCATAAATGACAGACACTCTAGCATATGGAATCATGACACCGGTCCGCCGCCCCTGTTTCCCTCCAAAAGTTGTCTAACTTGTAAGTAGAGCCAATACACCACCAGTCATTCTGTGAAAGATACATTTTCAGCTCAAAATACACAGTATATTTAAAGTTTGTAGTCTTGTATTGCATTTATTTGTCTACTATTACGGTATCGCGACTCTTTCCTCAACCTAATTTGTGTTCTGTTGGATGAAAGTGGACGGATAGCACAGAGAGAACCATCCTACGCCAGCTATCTACCCACTACATATCCTCCTAACTTACTAAACCGGTACACGAAGGGCTAGCAGTGGTTGAAGGCAAGTGGACCATCAACGTGTTGTACGAATTTGCACAATGCGCAGATTGCTCCCACATGGGCAGCTTAAATTAAGGGCCTCACCACTGACACAACGGCGGAGAAGAAATGCATTGCTTATGGTGGTAATAAAACAGTGTCAGTGCATATACTCTAAGTTAGTCACAGAGCTATTTATTAAGTGGAGTAGAAAATATTTGCAATCTTTCATTTCAAGGAAACATTAAATCTCGCAGACAGTGGTGCTGAGAGGACAAAAGCCATCATCAGACATTGATTATCGTTTCGTTATTTGACTTAATTTTTGTAACATAACAGCGTCCATAATTATACAATATGACCTGCAGAGAATTGGTCTGTCTCTTTGGGGCAATTGGTTGTTTACCAACATTTTTGTTTAAATATACTGACTGTGGAGTATTCCAGCCTTTTGACCGGCTAATTTGCGTACACATGCACTGTAGATGAATGTGCAACCAGCAGAAAGCGAAAAATGTACGTGTACGAATAATGAGCAAAATCTAAGAACAGGTGGGTTTTGAACTCACATCGCATTGAATGCGCACTTTTCATACAGCAATGTGAACGCCTGTACTAACTGAGCTACCGCCCGATTCTTTCTCTTGTGGTAAAACGTAAATAAAAAACTTTAAATCATAAGATCTCCATCATTCTGTTTCCAGAGGAGAAAATATCGTTCATTTTCGGGTAATGAAGGGGTATAGGAAGAATATGCTAGTGCTAGTTTTTAATAAAAAATTAACAGAAAAACGCAGCTGTGATAAGTTACGCTATAGACCAGCTTAATGATTGAGCAGACGATTTTTTTGGTAGGGATCTGTTTAGTTGTTCAGACCGGAGTAACATTGTCATAATATCCACAGTTACTATAAATAGTAACAATTGACTGATGTTGGCACTTATTTTGGTACAAAATATCATCACCAGATATCAAAATTTGAACACAAATATCCCAAAAAGGGGCGAATAGAAAGTGCAGATGTTCCGAACCAAAATCCAGAACATCTCAATAAAGAGAAAGACTCTTTTTACCCGTTAAAAATATTGTTTGTAAAAAAGCGCATTTTCGAAAATTTGTGAAATTCTACCAAATTGGCACTCATTTTTTACCCCTGTCCATATTCTTGTCCAAGCATTCAGTCTATTCTCAGTCACGTTACGTATGTTTCCGTGGTATAGAATCACCCATATATCAATAACACTGACATTTCTGAAAATGCGAGGACCCTCCGATGTAGGAAGCACACCTATTAGGAACATGCAATTCAAAGTGCCAAAGATTCAGCATTTGACCACCACCTAATTGTTTACTGTTTTTTGGGTCAAACCCACCTGTATTTATGCCTAAATCATTGCTATTAATCATAACAAAATGAAGTTTAGCCTATTGTTTGCAATCAAGTTGCCACTTCAGAGAAGAAGCACACAAGTCTTTTAATCCTGGGTCATATTAAAGCGCTAAAGCATAACGTGGCCACCCAAGTTTCCAGAGACCCTACAAGAATACACCCATGTGCACCCATATAAAATATACATCCATCCGCTGCAGCGTAAATGCTCTCCCTTGTCTATAGCTCCTATGTGTTTGTGTGTGGGGGGGGGGGGGGGAGGGGGGCAGGGACGAAAGGGTTGGAGGAATCAAACATAGTTTAGACAAGCCCTCCACTGAAAGGCATTAATCATGATATTCTGAGATTTGGGGTTAAAGCACACATATCGAAAATCTGCGCCCCTGATAAATCTAAAAGAAATTGATAATTTGATTTGTTCAAAACGTACTCTCATAACTCTAAATGGCCATTGATAACCTTTGTGTGGTAGCTGGACAATATAATTGAAAGCTCATCCCATAGCACTGAACAAATATGGGACTATACTTGGGGGTATCCAAAGCAAATCCACCCTCATCACTTCACTCACCGTTACACGTCTTGATCGTCATTTTGAAGGTTGAAATATCTATCGGGCCACAAAATAATTGGCCTCCCGTTAAATGAGTGTCTTAGATGCCTCAAATGACTGATATTTAACCGAGCGCCATTGCTATTCGGGGTTTGCTCAGTTGTATATACGGAAGGCCTTTCCCGTTTCAAAAGGGAACAATCAAAATCAGCTTCTGAAAGGCACCATTTGATTTTAGACATACTTACCTCCCTCCGTCTTTCTGGTAAGAAGACGCTGTGGACGTATAATCGAAAATATGGCAGTCTTCCAAATCGCAGAGGTTGCTTTCCTGTAGAAGCACAGAAAAACAAACGATTGGAATTGACAAGTTTCTTTAGGTCGGCTGTAACAGCTATATTTTGAATAGATAGAACACTGAAAACGCGAACAGAAGATCATTCATTCAGTCTGTTTAGAAAGAATATGGATGGATTCTCCTTGAACAGTTTGCCTCGTGTTTCATATATCTAACGAGTGAAACTCCGAGTCATGATTTTTATAATGTACAGAAAAGTGACACTTTGTGTCAACCTACGGCTGTCATTACTGGAAAAAACTGAATTTAGGCCTACCCATTGTTTACTTCAAGTTGATTTATTCTGTCAGAACAAGCATTTCAGCAAAAGGAAATGTGAAAATTATGTTATTTTTATATGTAGAACATTTCTGCATCATAAAATGGGCAAAAAAAAATATTGAGGTTTTTGATGAATTGCTTAAGGGTAACCATAGGCAAAAATTTTTAAAAAAAATTTTTTTAGTTGACTAAACCAATAAATAGCACACGTAAAATTTTCCATTGTTCATCATTTTATTCTTGTGAAATATTATCTTTTGAATTATAGAAGACATTTTAACAGTTACTGTGTGGTGAGTGAACACGACATTCACGTTATCAAAATTCTTAATTGGAACACTGGCTTATACAAGTTCTCAACTTAGAATAGAAAGAGTCTATGGTTTCGACCTTCGGCTGTTACGTGAAATGCTTGAACGTTCCAACGAATTCCGATTTCTCTGTGCGATTTACCTGAATTAATAATGACACAGAATTAATTCTGCCCAACACAGAACATGACTTGCTCTTAAAGCTTGTAATCACACAAATCGGATGCCAGTTCTTCACCATAATAAATCTGGGAAGTTTGAAAAGTGACTCTTCTTAAACTATACATAACTTTCTTAGGGCTAAAATATGAACCAACGTTACCACTCGCTTGATTGAAACAAAGAGTCTTAAAGAACAGCCGATCAAGACCACAGGCAGAGTGTTGAGGTACCCAATGCCCACCAAATGCTGAAACAAGTCGAATCTGAACCTAAAACCCAAATCATATGGTTCCCCTCTAAAATATTCATTCACTTTTAATATCATACATAAACTTAAGGCTGACCCGGGATAAACAGAGAAAGCGGTAGAAACCCAGAATGTCCCACGTGGATGCTCGTAGGAATGTAATCATCATCTGTGACACACTAATTATTGTAACGTGAATGCTTTCCTTACCCATCGTGACTCCCCGTTCTCCATATCCTTATCGAAAAACCGCGAGCGGCAAATCAAGACGAAAAGACAATTTAGAGGTCGAAAATTTAGAACTGAAATGAAATGAAAACCACCCCCCCCCCCCCCCCGACCAAACTATCCATACACACGCTTTGAAAGTAAGCTATCCATAAATGACAGACACTCTAGCATATGGAATCATGACACCGGTCCGCCGCCCCTGTTTCGCTCCAAAAGTTGTCTAACTTGTAAGTAGAGCCAATACACCACCAGTCATTCTGTGAAAGATACATTTTCAGCTCAAAATACACAGTATATTTAAAGTTTGTAGTCTTGTATTGCATTTATTTGTCTACTATTACGGTATCGCGACTCTTTCCTCAACCTAATTTGTGTTCTGTTGGATGAAAGTGGACGGATAGCACAGAGAGAACCATCCTACGCCAGCTATCTACCCACTACATATCCTCCTAACTTACTAAACCGGTACACGAAGGGCTAGCAGTGGTTGAAGGCAAGTGGACCATCAACGTGTTGTACGAATTTGCACAATGCGCAGATTGCTCCCACATGGGCAGCTTAAATTAAGGGCCTCACCACTGACACAACGGCGGAGAAGAAATGCATTGCTTATGGTGGTAATAAAACAGTGTCAGTGCATATACTCTAAGTTAGTCACAGAGCTATTTATTAAGTGGAGTAGAAAATATTTGCAATCTTTCATTTCAAGGAAACATTAAATCTCGCAGACAGTAGTGCTGAGAGGACAAAAGCCATCATCAGACATTGATTATCGTTTCGTTATTTGACTTAATTTTTGTAACATAACAGCGTCCATAATTATACAATATGACCTGCAGAGAATTGGTCTGTCTCTTTGGGGCAATTGGTTGTTTACCAACATTTTTGTTTAAATATACTGACTGTGGAGTATTCCAGCCTTTTGACCGGCTAATTTGCGTACACGTGCACTGTAGATGAATGTGCAACCAGCACAAAGCGAAAAATGTACGTGTACGAATAATGAGCAAAATCTAAGAACAGGTGGGTTTTGAACTCACATCGCATTGAATGCGCACTTTTCATACAGCAATGTGAACGCCTGTACTAACTGAGCTACCGCCCGATTCTTTCTCTTGTGGTAAAATATAAATAAAAAACTTTAAATCATAAGATCTCCATCATTCTGTTTCCAGAGGAGAAAATATCGTTCATTTTCGGGTAATGAAGGGGTATAGGAAGAATATGCTAGTGCTAGTTTTTAATAAAAAATTAACAGAAAAACGCAGCTGTGATAAGTTACGCTATAAACCAGCTTAATGATTGAGCAGACGATTTTTTTGGTAGGGATCTGTTTAGTTGTTCAGACCGGAGTAACATTGTCATAATATCCACAGTTACTATAAATAGTAACAATTGACTGATGTTGGCACTTATTTTGGTACAAAATATCATCACCAGATATCAAAATTTGAACACAAATATCCCAAAAAGGGGCGAATAGAAAGTGCAGATGTTCCGAACCAAAATCCAGAACATCTCAATAAAGAGAAAGACTCTTTTTACCCGTTAAAAATATTGTTTGTAAAAAAGCGCATTTTCGAAAATTTGTGAAATTCTACCAAATTGGCACTCATTTTTTGCCCCTGTCCATATTCTTGTCCAAGCATTCAGTCTATTCTCAGTCACGTTACGTATGTTTCCGTGGTATAGAATCACCCATATATCAATAACACTGACATTTCTGAAAATGCGAGGACCCTCCCATGTAGGAAGCACACCTATTAGGAACATGCAATTCAAAGTGCCAAAGATTCAGCATTTGACCACCACCTAATTGTTTACTGTTTTTTGGGTCAAACCCACCTGTATTTATGCCTAAATCATTGCTATTAAACATAACAAAATGAAGTTTAGCCTATTGTTTGCAATCAAGTTGCCACTTCAGAGAAGAAGCACACAAGTCTTTTAATCCTGGGTCATATTAAAGCGCTAATGCATAACGTGGCCACCCAAGTTTCCAGAGACCCTACAAGAATACACCCATGTGCACCCATATAAAATATACATCCATCGGCTGCAGCGTAAATGCTCTCCCTTGTCTATAAATCCTATGTGTTTGTGTGTGGGGGGGGGGGGGGAGGGGGGGCAGGGACGAAAGGGTTGGAGGAATCAAACATAGTTTAGACAAGCCCTCCACTGAAAGGCATTAATCATGATATTCTGAGATTTGGGGTAAAAGCACACATATCGAAAATCTGCGCCCCTGATAAATCTAAAAGAAATTGATAATTTGATTTGTTCAAAACGTACTCTCTTAACTCTAAATGGCCATTGATAACCTTTGTGTGGTAGCTGGACAATATAATGGAAAGCTCATCCCATAGCACTGAACAAATATGGGACTATACTTGGGGGTGTCCAAAGCAAATCCACCCTCATCACTTCACTCACCGTTACACGTCTTGATCGTCATTTTGAATGTAGAAATATCTATCAGGCCACAAAATAATTGGCCTCCCGTTAAATGAGTGTCTTAGATGCCTCAAATGACTGATATTTAAGCGAGCCCCATTGCTATTCGGGGTTTGCTAAGTTGTATATAAGGAAGGCCTTTCCCGTTTCAAAAGGGAACAATCAAAATCAGCTTCTGAAAGGCACCATTTGATTTTAGACACACTTACCTCCCTCCGTCTTTCTGGTAAGAAGACGCTGTGGAGGTATAATCGAAAATATGGCATTCTTCCAAATCGCATAGGTTGCTTTCCTGTAGAAGCACTGAAAAACAAACGATTGGAATTGACAAGTGTCTTTCGGTCGGCTGTAACAGCTATATTTTGAATAGATAGAACACTAAAAACGCGAACAGAAGATCATTCATTCAGTCTGTTTAGAAAGAATATGGATGGATTCTCCTTGAAGAGTTTGCCTCGTGTTTCATATATCTAACGAGTGAAACTCCGAGTCATGATTTTATAATGTACAGAAAAGTGACACTTTGCGTCAACCTACGGCTGTCATTGCCGGAAAAAACTGAATTTAGGCCAACCCATTGTTTACTTCAAGTTGATTTATTCTGTCAGAACAAGCATTTCAGCAAAAGGAAATGTGAAAATTATGTTATTTTTATGTGTAGAACATTTCTGAATCATAAAATGGGCAAAAAAAAATATTGAGGTTTTTGTTGAATTGCTTAAGGGTAACCATAGGCAAAAATTTTTAAAAAAAATTTTTTTAGTTGACTAAACCAATAAATACCACACGTAAAATTTTCCATTGCTCATGATTTTATTCTTGTGAAATATTATCTTCTGAATTATAGAAGACATTTTAACAGTTACTGTGTGGTGAGTGAACACCTCATTCACGTTATCATAATTCTTAATTGGAACACTGGCTTATACAAGTTCTCAACTTAGAATAGAAAGAGTCTATGGTTTCGACCTTCGGCTGTTACGTGAAATGCTTGAACGTTCCAACGAATTCCAATTTCTCTGTGCGATTTACCCGAATTAATAATGACACAGAATTAATTCTGCCCAACACAGAACATGACCTGCTCTTAAAGCTTGTAATCACACAAATCGGATACCAGTTCTTCACCATAATAAATCTGGGAAGTTTGAAAAGTGACTCTTCTTTAACTATACATAACATTCTTAGGGCTACAATATGAACCCCTAGGGGGGTTTGATCATCCCCTACTAGGCGGGTCCTCAGGTGGCGGATAGAGGACGGCCTGCTCAATTGGGCAGGTTTGCTAATTTCTAATTGGCAGGTTTGCTCAATTGAGTTGGTTCGCTGCGAAATACATAAATACGCAGCCCCGGACCAAAATGATCAATCCTGCTAATACCATCTGGCAGGCACCTTGTTCTCCCGTGAGGTGCATTCCGAAGGCCCCGGAAGAAGGAATCCTGGCAGTTGAGGACTTGTGGCCCCGGTTAGGGCAGTCTCCGGGATGGAGCCCTGGTCTCCATTTCGGAGATAATCTTGTTCAACACACTGCTTTGGCCCCAATTTCGGGAGTAGAAGGATGGTCGGATGGTCCGTTCTGGCCAATCGGGAGCCCCCACCCCAAAAAGTACTGGGTGTCACGTCGGGGGGCATTTGGTGACCATTCATTCAATCATTTCTTTTATTCACATAACATAATTGCCATTGTGTACTGTTTTTAAACACTTTATATTTTAATAGCCACTTAGTTTTGCTGCACTGTCTGTTTCGGTTATGCATGGCAACCTTTTATTACGGTGTTTTATACAGTGATTGATTGGATGGCCGCCATCCGAAGACCTGGCACTTCCACACACGGGCCAATCAGCCAGTGGCATACTTCGGTATCAACACTGGCTGAGTATACTGCCCCATACCAGGTATGTGGGAATACCGGCAACCCGGTGGGTTCACTGCATGGCAGTAACCCTACCCCTTGTTGGACTCCGTGGTGGGTGGGAGCCGGGGCAGTGAACGCCTTAAAAATCAAATATGGACTCCACAAATAAAAAACAAAAACGAGGTCGGGCATTACTTTCTACTGACTCGGATTCTGACTCAGATTTTGAACCTACGACACATACTTGGCCAAAATTCATTATAATGTATGCAGCTGACGAAAATAAAAGACTATCAGATATGAACCCATTTCTAATAGAAAAATCAATTAAAGGGATTGCTGGAACAGTTAAAGACGCCAAGAAATTAAGATCTGGCGCTTTACTGATAGAATGTCAAAGGGAAGTTCAAGCGACAAATTTACTTAAAACACAAAAACTAGCAGATATTGAGGTGAATACTTTTCCACATAAAATTTTAAACAGCAGCAGAGGTGTAATAAGAACCAGAGAATTAAATGGCATTGATATAATGGAAATAAAAAAGGAATTAGAACCCCAAGGAGTGACCGATGTTAAAAATATACAGATTAAAAAGGATAACACAATAATTAAAACAAATACTTACATTTTGACTTTCAATTCTACTCAACCGCCTAAAGCTATTAAAGTTGGATATATGAACGTCAAAGTGGATTTGTATATTCCAAATCCACTTCGATGCTTCAAATGTCAGAAATATGGACATGGACAGAACAATTGTAGAGGTCAACAAATATGTTTCCGATGTGGCCTGCAACATCAAGAGCCATGCAGCAATCCCATCAAGTGTGTTAACTGTCAGGGCAATCACATGTCATCGTCCAAAGATTGCCCTGTCTGGAAACGGGAGAAAACTATTCACAAAGTCAAATGTGAAAAACAAATAAGTTTTAAAGAAGCCAGGGAAATCGTGTCATCAATGCCAGGTATGTGTGCATCATCACCATCATATGCCACAAAATTATCCCAAAAATTACCAACTCAATCAGTAGCATGCCAAACACAATATACATGGCTCAAAGGTACAATACCATCTTCAGTACAGTCATTTACAATAGAACCTCCATCCACTCAAAAGAATACAGCTGCCCAAACAACAGAAAAAATAACAACAGACAAAAAGGAACACCACCCTAAAAATCCACCTCAAGCAGAACAAAATAAAGAACCAAAACACAAACCTGAAAAAAATAAGTCAATTAAACCAAACCAAGACATACAACATAGCTCTCAACAAAATCTGAGTCAGAGAAGGAAACAGTCACAACAAGATAAGAATAAAGAAAAGGAAAAACAGAAACTAGAATCCAACAGAATATCTAAACGTCTTCAAAATGTTGTCACAAGCAACATGTTTGAAGGCATTGAGGCAATGTCAGTTGATGAGTGCATCGATGACACGTTCTCAAACAAACCACCCCTGAGTTCGTCTCAGGGAAAATCCCCACGTAAACCATCACCTAGAAGAAACACTGGGGCAATTTCGCCCATACGTCCACCTTCTAATTCACCACTCAAACATGGATAATACATCCAAACAAAATATTATACAGTGGAATTGTCGAGGTTTTAGAGCGAATTTTAATGAACTGGGCCTTTTGAGCCAAAAGTATAAACCTGCTGCTTTTTGCCTGCAGGAAACTCTTTTAAAGAAACCCGAGTCTCAAGATTATTCAGTCTTTAAGCATTATACTTCGTATAATGCCTGGGCAGATGAAACTGATCTTCATATTCGTGGAACATCCGTCTTAGTTAGAAACGACATTATTCACAGTTCTGTATCTTTGCAATCAAATTTACAGGCTGTAGCGGTACGCCTAACTTTAGACAAGACAATTACATTATGTTCTGTATACGTTTCACCAAGTAAACCCCTACAACTGAATGATCTTGAGCTGCTAGTCCAACAGCTCCCAACCCCATACATTTTGTTGGGTGATTTTAATGCACATAGCCCCCTTTGGGGTAATTCCTGCAGTCAAGAGGATGCAAAAGGTAAAACTGTAGAAGAGTTCATGACAAAATATGATTTGTGTTTGTTTAATGATGGTTCAGACACTTATCTGCATCCCGCATCTGGTTCGTATACATCGATTGATCTTTCAATTGCATGCCCTTCTACCTTCCTCGATTTTTCTTGGAAGGTAGAAGATGACTTGTGCGGGAGTGACCACTTTCCAATTGTGTTGGAAAGCGTTGTTCCGGCAGATGATGAGAGGGTGCCCCAGTGGAACTTTAAAAAGGCTGACTGGGACACTTTCTCGTCGCTTTGTTCTGAACGCCTCACACGGGAGAAATTTCAGGACAGTACTGACCAGATTGAACACTTCACCACAGAGTTGATTGACATTGCAAGCCAAGTCATTCCTAAAACCTCGGCAAATCCAAAACGTTTCATTAAACCATGGTTTGATACCGAGTGCAAACAGGCTATAAAAGATCGCAAGAAATTTGAGAGGGAATTTAATAAGTCACCAACTACACAAAATTTGGATAGATTACGTATAAATCGGGCAAAAACAAGACGACTTTTAAAACATAAAAAGAAAAGTTCATGGGAAACTTACGTTTCGAAACTGAATCAAAACACCCCCATCACTAAAATTTGGAAAATGATTAAAAAAATTAAAGGAAAAGAAACAAAATCAGCTGTACAACACCTAAAAGATAACAACACACTCATAACATCAAAACAGGAAATTTCAAACAAGTTGGCCTCTACATTTTCTAAACATTCGTCGTCTGAAAATAGTAACCCAGAGTTCCTCAAACTTAAAAAACAACAAGAAAAACAAAAGATTAAATTTACATCCAATAACTTAGAGGAATACAACGAACCTTTCTCTATGGAAGAGTTAAGTAACTCTTTGCATAGAGCAAAGGATTCTGCCACTGGACCTGATCAAATACACTATCAACTTTTAAAACATCTGCCTCAAACTTCACTTGCACTTTTATTATCTATTTTTAATGACATTTGGGTGACTGGCCAGTTTCCACCTTCCTGGCGAAACGCTACTATAATTCCTATTCCTAAGCCTGATAAAGATCACAGCAACCCAAGCAATTACAGGCCTATTGCCTTAACCAGTTGTCTGTGTAAAACCATGGAGAGGATGATCAATGATCGACTTGTCTGGTTTCTGGAATCGAACAATCTGCTTGCAGATGTTCAGTGTGGTTTCCGAAACCAGAGAAGTACTGTGGATCATTTGGTCAGACTTGAAACGTTTATAAGAAATGCCTTTGCTAGAAAAGAACATGTGGTCGCCATCTTCTTTGATCTAGAGAAGGCATATGATACAACGTGGACGTATGGGATTTTAAAAGATCTTTTTAAAATGGGGTTGAGAGGGCGTATGCCTCTTTTTATTGAAAACTTTTTGAGGGACCGCCAGTTTCAGGTTCGTGTTGGGTCAACGTTATCTGATCCTCACGGGCAGGAATTGGGGGTTCCTCAGGGTAGTATTTTATCCGTTACCCTGTTTTCGGTAAAAATTAACAGCATCATCGATGCAATTGAAAATATGGTAGACTCTTCATTGTATGTCGATGATTTTTTAATCTGTTATAGCAGTAAAAATATGAATGCTATCGAGCGCAAACTTCAGCTGTGTTTGAATAGGATTCAAAAATGGGCCACAGAACATGGTTTTAAATTTTCAAAGTCAAAAACGAACTGTGTTCATTTTTGTAAACTTCGGAAACATCACCTCGATCCGGAGTTAAAAATCGATGGGAGTCCTATTAAAGTTGTTAAGGAAGTGAAATTCTTAGGTTTGTTGTTTGACAACAAACTGAATTTCACTTCCCACATAAAACAACTAAAAGTTAAATGTAAGAAAGCTCTGAACCTGCTGAAAGTTGTTGGTAGCGCCGATTGGGGTGCTGACCAAAAAACTTTGCTCCATCTGTATAGATCACTTGTTCGGTCAAAATTAGATTACGGTTGTGTAGTTTACGGTTCTGCAAGGAAATCATATCTGAAATCACTTGATGCAATTCATAATAGTGGTATTAGAATTAGTCTAGGGGCTTTTCGAACATCCCCAATAGACTCGATGCTTGTTGAAGCAGAGGAACCTTCTCTTGAGAAGCGTAGAATTAAATTGTCTCTTCAATATGTGTCTAAACTTTTGGCCAATCCTTCAAATCCTGCTTATAATTGTGTTACAGACCCTCAAAATGTTGATTTCTTTAACCGCCACCAGAAACATATTCCTCCATTGGGAATTAGAATTAAACCCCACATGGAGTCCACCAAAATTGAACCACACACAATAAAGGAAAATCGTAAAACACATATTCCTCCTTGGCATCTTAAAAAACCTACAGTCATTTTGGACCTTGCTTCTACCAAAAAATCTGATACCAATTCCTTACAGTTCAAACAAAAATATGCCGAAATAAAGTCCAAGTATAGTACATATACAAGGATCTATACGGATGGATCTAAGGATGGTGATAAAGTATCATCAGCTGCTGTTACTGGTGGTCATGTCACCTCAATCAGAATACCGAATCAGTGTTCTATTTTCACAGCTGAAGTTAAAGCTTTACAACTCGCTCTTGAACATATCGAGAATTTTCAGGAAAAGAAGTCGATTATTTTTTCCGACTCTCTTTCCTCTTTACTTGCTTTACTCAACCCTAAGTTGAAGAACCCTCTAGTTTTGGAACTTCGTGAGAAGTTAACAACTCTCATGTCTGACCAATGTGATATCGTGTTTTGCTGGTTACCCGGACATGTAGGTATCGCTGGTAACACCAGGGCAGACAGTGCAGCAAAACAGGCTTTAACAAAGCCTCTTACTGATTTTAACATCCCTTTCAGTGATTTCAAACCACATATTAGTAGCTACATCAAATCTATGTGGCAGGCGGAATGGAATGGGGCAACTAATAACAAGCTTCATCGCTTCCGACCAACTGTTTTTGATCACTACCCATCTAGTAACCTTTGTAGGAAAGATCATGTTATTCTGACACGATGTCATATTGGTCATACAAGACTAACACATTCCTTTCTGTTAGAGGGTAATTTGCGACCAGAGTGTGTTCCATGTCAGCAGGTGTTGTCAGTGGAACACATTCTTTTACATTGCACTGATTTTAATCTTGTTAGAGGGCAGTACTTCACAGCTGGATCCCTTAGAGATCTATTTTATAATACGAGCCCACACAAAATTGTGTCATTTCTAAAAGTAATCAACCTTTTTACAAAATTTTAAAATTGTTTTTATTCTTTTAATCTCGAATCATCAAGTCTCAGTTCTATAGGTTGATTTATAATGTTTTTTCTCATCTCATTACTCTTTGCTTTTCTAATCATTTTTGTCTCTGAAATGATTTTTTTGGTTATTTTCATTTCATTCAATTTTTACTTCATTCTTGATAATGACATTTTATATACCTCTGTTTTTTCGCCACGATATAGCCCTAGCTGCTGATGTGGCGTTAAGCACCAATAAATAAATAAATAAATAACAATATGAACCAACGTTACCACTCGCTTGTTTGAAACAAAGAGTCTTAAAGGACAGCCGATCAAGTCCACGAGCTGAGTTTTGAGGTACCCAATGCCCACCAAATGCTGAAACAAGTCGAATCAGAACCTAAAACCCAAATCATATGGTTCCCCTATAAAATATTCATTCACCTTTAATATGATACATAAACTGAAGGCTGACCCGGGATAAATAGAGAAAGAGGTAGAAACACAGAATGTCCCACGTGGATGCTCTAACTTTTAAGTAGAGCCAATACACCACCAGTCATTCTGTGAAAGATACATTTTTAGCTCAAAATGCACAGTATATTTAAAGTTTGTAGTATTGGATTGCATTTATTTGTTTACTATTACAGTATCGCGACTCTTTCCTCAACCTAGTTTGTGTTCTGTTGGATGAAAGTGGACGGATAGCACAGAGAGAACCATCCTACGCCAGCTATCTACCCACTACATATCCTCCTAACTTACTAAACCGGTACACGAAGGGCTAGCATTGGTTGAAGGCAAGTGTACCATCAACGTGCTATACGCATTTGCACAATGCGCAGATTGCTCCCACAAGGGCAGCTGAAATTAAGGGCCTCACCACTGACACAACGGCGGAGAAGAAATGCATTGCTTATGGTGGTAATAAAACAGTGTCAGTGCATATACTCTAAGTTAGTCACAGAGCTATTTATTAAGTGGAGTAGAAAATATTTGCAATATTTCATTTCAAGGAAACATTAAATCTGGCAGACAGTGGTGCTGAGCAGACAAAAGCCATCATCAGACATTGATTATCGTTTCGTTATTTGACTTAATTTTTGTAACATAACAGCGTCCATAATTATACAATATGACCTGCAGAGAATTGGTCTGTCTCTTTGGGGCAATTGGTTGTTTACCAGCATTTTTGTTTAAATATACTGATTGTGGAGTATTCCAGCCTTTTGACCAGCTAATTTGCGTACACATGCACTGTAGATGAATGTGCAACCAGCACAAAGCGAAAAATGTATGTGTAAGAATAATGAGCAAAATCTAAGAACAGGTGGGTTTTGAACTCACATCGCATTGAATGCGCACTTTTCATACAGCAATGTGAACGCCTGTACTAACCGAGCTACAGCCCGCTTCGTTCTCTTGTGGTAAAATATAAATAAAGAACTTTAAATCATAAGACCTCCATCATTCGGTTTCCAGACGAGAAAATATCGTTCATTTTCGAGTAATGAAGGGGTATAGGAAGAATATGCTAGTGCTAGTTTTTAATAAAAAATGAACAGAAAAAAGCAGCTGTGATAAGTTACGCTATAAACCAGCTTAATGATTGAGCAAACGATTTTTTTTTGGTAGGGATCTGTTTAGTTGTTCAGACCGGAGCAACATTGTCATAACATCCACAGTTACTATAAATAGTAACAATTGACTGATGTTGGCAATTATTTTGGTACAAAATATCATCACCAGATATCAAAATTTGAACACAAATATCCCAAAAAGGGGTGAATAGAAAGTGCAGATGTACCGAACCAAAATCCAGAACATCTCAATAAAGAGAAAGACTCTTTTTACCCGTTAAAAATATTGTTTGTAAAAAAGCGCATTTTCGAAAATTTGTGAAATTTTACCAAATTGGCACTCATTTTTTACCCCTGTCCATATTCTTGTCCAAGCATTCAATCTATTCTCCGTCACGTTACGTATGTTTCTGTGGTATAGAATCACCCACATATCAATAACACTGACATTTCTGAAAATGCGAGGACCCTCCGATGTAGGAAGCACACCTATTAGGAACATGCAATTCAAAGTGCCAAAGATTCAGCATTTGACCACCACCTAATTGTTTGCTGTTTTTTGGGTCACACCCACCCAGTATTTATGCCTAAATCATTGCTATTAAACATAACAAAATGAAGTTTAGCCTATTGCTTGCAATCAAGTTGCCACTTCAGAGAAGAAGCACACAAGTCTTTAAATCCAGGGTCATATTAAAGCAGTAAAGCATAACGTGGCCACACCAGTTTCCAGAGACCCTACAAGAATACACCCATGTGCACCCTTATAAAATATACATCCATCGGCTGAAGCGTAAATGCTCTCCCTTGTCTATAGCTCCTATGTGTTTGTGTGTGGGGGGGGGGAGGGGGGGCAGGGACGAAAGGGTCGGAGGAATCAAACATAGTTTAGCCAAGTCCTCCACTGAAAGGCATTAATCATGATATTCTGAGATTTGGGGTATAAGCACACATATCGAAAATCTGCGCCCCTGATAAATCTAAAAGAAATTGATAATTTGATTTGTTCAAAACGTACTCTCATAACTCTAAATGGCCATTGATAACCTTTGTGTGGTAGCTGGACAATATAATTGAAAGCTCATCCCATAGCACTGAACAAATATGGGACTATACTTGGGGGTATCCAAAGCAAATCCACCCTCATCACTTCACTCACCGTTACACGTCTTGATCGTCATTTTGAATGTAGAAATATCTATCGGGCCACAAAATAATTGGCCTCCCGTTAAATGAGTGTCTTAGATGCCTCAAATGACTGATATTTTAGCGAGCGCCATTGTTATTCGGGGTTTGCTCAGTTGTATATAAGGAAGGCCTTTCCCGTTTCAAAAGGGAACAATCAAAATCAGCTTCTGAAAGGCACCATTTGATTTCTGACACGCTTACCTCCCTCCGCCTTTCTGGTAATAAGACGCTGTGGAGGTATAATCGAAAATATGGCAGTCTTCCAAATCGCAGAGGTTGCTTTCCTGTAGAAGCACTGAAAAACAAACGATTGGAATTGACAAGTTTCTTTCGGTCGGCTGTAACAGCTATATTTTGAATAGATAGAACACTAAAAACGCGAACAGAAGATCATTCATTCAGTCTGTTTAGAAAGAATATGGATGGATTCTCCTTGAAGAGTTTGCCTCGTGTTTCATATATCTAACGAGTGAAACTCCGAGTCATGATTTTATAATGTACAGAAAAGTGACACTTTGCGTCAACCTACGGCTGTCATTGCCGGAAAAACTGAATTTAGGCCTACCCATTGTTTACTTCAAGTTGATTTATTCTGTCAGAACAAGCATTTCAGCAAAAGGAAATGTGAAAATTATGTTATTTTTATATGTAGAACATTTCTGCATCATAAAATGGGCAAAAAAAAAATATTGAGGTTTTTGATGAATTGCTTAAGGGTAATAATAGGCAAAAATTAAAAAACATTTTTTAGTTGAATAAACCAATAAATAGCACACGTAAAATTTTCCATTGTTCGTGATTTTATTCTTGTGAAATATTATCTTCTGAATTATAGAAGACATTTGAACAGTTACTGTGTGGTGAGTGAACACCTCATTCACGTTATCATAATTCTTAATTGGAACACTGGCTTATACAAGTTCTCAACTTAGAATAGAAAGAGTCTATGGTTTCGACGTTCGGCTGTTACGTGAAATGCTTGAACGTTCCAACGAATTCCAATTTCTCTGTGCGATTTACCTGAATTATTAATGACACAGAATTAATTCTGCCCAACACAGAACATGACCTGCTCTTAAAGCTTGTAATCACACAAATCGGATACCAGTTCTTCACCATAATAAATCTGGGAAGTTTGAAAAGTGACTCTTCTTAAACTGTACATAACATTCTTAGGGCTACAATATGAACCAACGTTACCACTCGCTTGTTTGAAACAAAGAGTCTTAAAGGACAGCCGATCAAGACCACGAGCAGAGTGTTGAGGTACCCAATGCCCACCAAATGCTGAAACAAGTCGAATCTGAACCTAAAACCCAAATCATATTGTTCCCCTCTAAAATATTCATTCACCTTTAATATGATACATAAACTTAAGGCTGACCCGGGATAAACAGAGAAAGAGGTAGAAACCTAGAATGTCCCACGTGGATGCTCGTACGAATGTAATCATCATCTGTGACACACTAATTATTGTAACGTGAATGCTTTCCTTACCCATCGTGACTCCCCGTTCTCCATATCCTTATTGAAAAACCGCGAGCGGCAAATCAAGACGAAAAGACAATTTAGAGGTCGAAAATTTAGAACTGAAATGAAATGCCCACCCCCCCCCCCCCCCCCGACCAAACTATCCATACAAACGCTTTGAAAGTAAGCTATCCATAAATGACAGACACTCTAGCATATAGAATCATGACACCGGTCCGCCGCCCCTGTTTCGCTCCAAAAGTTGTCTAACTTGTAAGTAGAGCCAATACACCACCAGTCATTCTGTGAAAGATACATTTTCAGCTCAAAATACACAGTATATTTAAAGTTTGTAGTCTTGTATTGCATTTATTTGTCTACTATTACGGTATCGCGACTCTTTCCTCAACCTAATTTGTGTTCTGTTGGATGAAAGTGGACGGATAGCACAGAGAGAACCATCCTACGCCAGCTATCACCCACTACATATCCTCCTAACTTACTAAACCGGTACACGAAGGGCTAGCAGTGGTTGAAGGCAAGTGGACCATCAA
Organism: Pictodentalium vernedei; assembly: GCA_031216915.1. Classification (NCBI taxonomy): domain Eukaryota; kingdom Metazoa; phylum Mollusca; class Scaphopoda; order Dentaliida; family Dentaliidae; genus Pictodentalium; species Pictodentalium vernedei. The sequence goes on along the minus strand of CM062292.1, from coordinate 392,838,274 downwards.
CGTGTTGTACGCATTTGCACAATGCGCAGATTGCTCCCACATGGGCAGCTTAAATTAAGGGCCTCACCACTGACACAACGGCGGAGAAGAAATGCATTGCTTATGGTGGTAATAAAACAGTGTCAGTGCATATACTCTAAGATAGTCGCAGAGCTATTTATTAAGTGGAGTAGAAAATATTTGCAATCTTTCATTTCAAGGAAACATTAAATCTCGCAGACAGTGGTGCTGAGAGGACAAAAGCCATCATCAGACATTGATTATCGTTTCGTTATTTGACTTAATTTTTGTAACATAACAGCGTCCACAATTATACAATATGACCTGCAGAGAATTGGTCTGTCTCTTTGGGGCAATTGGTTGTTTACCAACATTTTTGTTTAAATATACTGATTGTGGAGTATTCCAGCCTTTTGACAGGCTAATTTGCGTACACATGCACTGTAGATGAATGTGCAACCAGCACAAAGCGAAAAATGTACGTGTAAGAATAATGAGCAAAATCTAAGAACAGGTGGGTTTTGAACTCACATCGCATTGAATGCGCACTTTTCATACAGCAATGTGAACGCCTGTACTAACTGAGCTACCGCCCGATTCTTTCTCTTGTGGTAAAATATAAATAAAAAACTTTAAATCACAAGATCTCCATCATTCTGTTTCCAGAGGAGAAAATATCGTTCATTTTCGGGTAATGAAGGGGTATAGGAAGAATATGCTAGTGCTAGTTTTTAATAAAAAATTAACAGAAAAACGCAGCTGTGATAAGTTACGCTATAAACCAGCTTAATGATTGAGCAGACGATTTTTTTGGTAGGGATCTGTTTAGTTGTTCAGACCGGAGTAACATTGTCATAATATCCACAGTTACTATAAATAGTAACAATTGACTGATGTTGGCACTTATTTTGGTACAAAATATCATCACCAGATATCAAAATTTGAACACAAATATCCCAAAAAGGGGCGAATAGAAAGTGCAGATGTTCCGAACCAAAATCCAGAACATCTCAATAAAGAGAAAGACTCTTTTTACCCGTTAAAAATATTGTTTGTAAAAAAGCGCATTTTCGAAAATTTGTGAAATTCTACCAAATTGGCACTCATTTTTCACCCCTGTCCATATTCTTGTCCAAGCATTCAGTCTATTCTCAGTCACGTTACGTATGTTTCCGTGGTATAGAATCACCCATATATCAATAACACTGACATTTCTGAAAATGCGAGGACCCTCCGATGTAGGAAGCACACCTATTAGGAACATGCAATTCAAAGTGCCAAAGATTCAGCATTTGACCACCACCTAATTGTTTACTGTTTTTTGGGTCAAACCCACCTGTATTTATGCCTAAATCATTGCTATTAAACATAACAAAATGAAGTTTAGCCTATTGTTTGCAATCAAGCAAGTTGCCACTTCAGAGAAGAAGCACACAAGTCTTTTAATCCTGGGTCATATTAAAGCGGTAAAGCATAACGTGGCCACCCAAGTTTCCAGAGACCCTACAAGAATACACCCATGTGCACCCATATAAAATATACATCCATCGGCTGCAGCGTAAATGCTCTCCCTTGTCTATAGCTCCTATGTGTTTGTGTGTGGGGGGGGGGAGGGGGGGCAGGGACGAAAGGGTTGGTGGAATCAAACATAGTTTAGACAAGCCCTCCACTGAAAGGCATTAATCATGATATTCTGAGATTTGGGGTAAAAGCACACATATCGAAAATCTGCGCCCCTGATAAATCTAAAAGAAATTGATAATTTGATTTGTTCAAAACGTACTCTCTTAACTCTAAATGGCCATTGATAACCTTTGTGTGGTAGCTGGACAATATAATGGAAAGCTCATCCCATAGCACTGAACAAATATGGGATTATACTTGGGGGTATCCAAAGCAAATCCACCCTCATCACTTCACTCACCGTTACACGTCTTGATCGTCATTTTGAATGTAGAAATATCTATCAGGCCACAAAATAATTGGCCTCCCGTTAAATGAGTGTCTTAGATGCCTCAAATGACTGATATTTAAGCGAGCCCCATTGCTATTCGGGGTTTGCTCAGTTGTATATAAGGAAGGCCTTTCCCGTTTCAAAAGGGAACAATCAAAATCAGCTTCTGAAAGGCACCATTTGATTTTAGACACACTTACCTCCCTCCGTCTTTCTGGTAAGAAGACGCTGTGGAGGTATAATCGAAAATATGGCATTCTTCCAAATCGCATAGGTTGCTTTCCTGTAGAAGCACTGAAAAACAAACGATTGGAATTGACAAGTGTCTTTCGGTCGGCTGTAACAGCTATATTTTGAATAGATAGAACACTAAAAACGCGAACAGAAGATCATTCATTCAGTCTGTTTAGAAAGAATATGGATGGATTCTCCTTGAAGAGTTTGCCTCGTGTTTCATATATCTAACGAGTGAAACTCCGAGTCATGATTTTATAATGTACAGAAAAGTGACACTTTGCGTCAACCTACGGCTGTCATTGCCGGAAAAAACTGAATTTAGGCCAACCCATTGTTTACTCAAGTTGATTTATTCTGTCAGAACAAGCATTTCAGCAAAAGGAAATGTGCAAATTATGTTATTTTTATGTGTAGAACATTTCTGAATCATAAAATGGGCAAAAAAAAATATTGAGGTTTTTGGTGAATTGCTTAAGGGTAACCATTGGCAAAAATTTAAAAAAAAAATTTTTTTAGTTGACTAAACCTATAAATACCACACGTAAAATTTTCCGTTGCTCATGATTTTATTCTTGTGAAATATTATCTTCTGAATTATAGAAGACATTTTAACAGTTACTGTGTGGTGAGTGAACACCTCATTCACGTTATCATAATTCTTAATTGGAACACTGGCTTATACAAGTTCTCAACTTAGAATAGAAAGAGTCTATGGTTTCGACCTTCGGCTGTTACGTGAAATGCTTGAACGTTCCAACGAATTCCAATTTCTCTGTGCGATTTACCCGAATTAATAATGACACAGAATTAATTCTGCCCAACACAGAACATGACCTGCTCTTAAAGCTTGTAATCACACAAATCGGATACCAGTTCTTCACCATAATAAATCTGGGAAGTTTGAAAAGTGACTCTTCTTTAACTATAAATAACATTCTTAGGGCTACAATATGAACCAACGTTACCACTCGCTTGTTTGAAACAAAGAGTCTTAAAGGACAGCCGATCAAGTCCACGAACTGAGTTTTGAGGTACCCAATGCCCACCAAATGCTGAAACAAGTCGAATCAGAACCTAAAACCCAAATCATATGGTTCCCCTATAAAATATTCATTCACCTTTAATATGATACATAAACTGAAGGCTGACCCGGGATAAATAGAGAAAGAGGTAGAAACACAGAATGTCCCACGTGGATGCTCTAACTTTTAAGTAGAGCCAATACACCACCAGTCATTCTGTGAAAGATACATTTTTAGCGCAAAATGCACAGTATATTTAAAGTTTGTAGTATTGGATTGCATTTATTTGTTTACTATTACAGTATCGCGACTCTTTCCTCAACCTAGTTTGTGTTCTGTTGGATGAAAGTGGACGGATAGCACAGAGAGAACCATCCTACGCCAGCTATCTACCCACTACATATCCTCCTAACTTTCTAAACCGGTACACGAAGGGCTAGCATTGGTTGAAGGCAAGTGTACCATCAACGTGTTGTACGCATTTGCACAATGCGCAGATTGCTCCCACAAGGGCAGCTGAAATTAAGGGCCTCACCACTGACACAACGGCGGAGAAGAAATGCATTGCTTATGGTGGTAATAAAACAGTGTCAGTGCATATACTCTAAGTTAGTCACAGAGCTATTTATTAAGTGGAGTAGAAAATATTTGCAATATTTCATTTCAAGGAAACATTAAATCTGGCAGACAGTGGTGCTGAGCAGACAAAAGCCATCATCAGACATTGATTATCGTTTCGTTATTTGACTTAATTTTTGTAACATAACAGCGTCCATAATTATACAATATGACCTGCAGAGAATTGATCTGTCTCTTTGGGGCAATTGGTTGTTTACCAGCATTTTTGTTTAAATATACTGATTGTGGAGTATTCCAGCCTTTTGACCAGCTAATTTGCGTACACATGCACTGTGGATGAATGTGCAACCAGCACAAAGCGAAAAATGTATGTGTAAGAATAATGAGCAAAATCTAAGAACAGGTGGGTTTTGAACTCACATCGCATTGAATGCGCACTTTTCATACAGCAATGTGAACGCCTGTACTAACCGAGCTACAGCCCGATTCGTTCTCTTGTGGTAAAATATAAATAAAGAACTTTAAATCATAAGACCTCCATCATTCGGTTTCCAGAGGAGAAAATATCGTTCATTTTCGAGTAATGAAGGGGTATAGGAAGAATATGCTAGTGCTAGTTTTTAATAAAAAATGAACAGAAAAAAGCAGCTGTGATAAGTTACGCTATAAACCAGCTTAATGATTGAGCAAACGATTTTTTTTGGTAGGGATCTGTTTAGTTGTTCAGACCGGAGCAACATTGTCATAACATCCACAGTTACTATAAATAGTAACAATTGACTGATGTTGGCAATTATTTTGGTACAAAATATCATCACCAGATATCAAAATTTGAACACAAATATCCCAAAAAGGGGTGAATAGAAAGTGCAGATGTACCGAACCAAAATCCAGAACATCTCAATAAAGAGAAAGACTCTTTTTACCCGTTAAAAATATTGTTTGTAAAAAAGCGCATTTTCGAAAATTTGTGAAATTTTACCAAATTGGCACTCATTTTTTACCCCTGTCCATATTCTTGTCCAAGCATTCAATCTATTCTCAGTCACGTTACGTATGTTTCTGTGGTATAGAATCACCCATATATCAATAACACTGACATTTCTGAAAATGCGAGGACCCTCCGATGTAGGAAGCACACCTATTAGGAACATGCAATTCAAAGTGCCAAAGATTCAGCATTTGACCACCACCTAATTGTTTGCTGTTTTTTGGGTCACACCCACCCAGTATTTATGCCTAAATCATTGCTATTAAACATAACAAAATGAAGTTTAGCCTATTGCTTGCAATCAAGTTGCCACTTCAGAGAAGAAGCACACAAGTCTTTAAATCCAGGGTCATATTAAAGCAGTAAAGCATAACGTGGCCACACCAGTTTCCAGAGACCCTACAAGAATACACCCATGTGCACCCTTATAAAATATACATCCATCGGCTGCAGCGTAAATGCTCTCCCTTGTCTATAGCTCCTATGTGTTTGTGTGTGGGGGGGGGGGGGGGGGGGGCAGGGACGAAAGGGTTGGAGGAATCAAACATAGTTTAGCCAAGTCCTCCACTGAAAGGCATTAATCATGATATTCTGAGATTTGGGGTATAAGCACACATATCGAAAATCTGCGCCCCTGATAAATCTAAAAGAAATTGATAATTTGATTTGTTCAAAACGTACTCTCATAACTCTAAATGGCCATTGATAACCTTTGTGTGGTAGCTGGACAATATAATTGAAAGCTCATCCCATAGCACTGAACAAATATGGGACTATACTTGGGGGTATCCAAAGCAAATCCACCCTCATCACTTCACTCACCGTTACACGTCTTGATCGTCATTTTGAATGTAGAAATATCTATCGGGCCACAAAATAATTGGCCTCCCGTTAAATGAGTGTCTTAGATGCCTCAAATGACTGATATTTAAGCGAGCGCCATTGTTATTCGGGGTTTGCTCAGTTGTATATAAGGAAGGCCTTTCCCGTTTCAAAAGGGAACAATCAAAATCAGCTTCTGAAAGGCACCATTTGATTTTAGACACGCTTACCTCCCTCCGTCTTTCTGGTAATAAGAAGCTGTGGAGGTATAATCGAAAATATGGCAGTCTTCCAAATCGCAGAGGTTGCTTTCCTGTAGAAGCACTGAAAAACAAACGATTGGAATTGACAAGTTTCTTTCGGTCGGCTGTAACAGCTATATTTTGAATAGATAGAACACTAAAAACGCGAACAGAAGATCATTCATTCAGTCTGTTTAGAAAGAATATGGATGGATTCTCCTTGAAGAGTTTGCCTCGTGTTTCATATATCTAACGAGTGAAACTCCGAGTCATGATTTTATAATGTACAGAAAAGTGACACTTTGCGTCAACCTACGGCTGTCATTGCCGGAAAAACTGAATTTAGGCCTACCCATTGTTTACTTCAAGTTGATTTATTCTGTCAGAACAAGCATTTCAGCAAAAGGAAATGTGAAAATTATGTTATTTTTATATGTAGAACATTTCTGCATCATAAAATGGGCAAAAAAAAAATATTGAGGTTTTTGATGAATTGCTTAAGGGTAATAATAGGCAAAAATTAAAAAACATTTTTTAGTTGAATAAACCAATAAATAGCACACGTAAAATTTTCCATTGTTCGTGATTTTATTCTTGTGAAATATTATCTTCTGAATTATAGAAGACATTTGAACAGTTACTGTGTGGTGAGTGAACACCTCATTCACGTTATCATAATTCTTAATTGGAACACTGGCTTATACAAGCTCTCAACTTAGAATAGAAAGAGTCTATGGTTTCGACCTTCGGCTGTTACGTGAAATGCTTGAACGTTCCAACGAATTCCAATTTCTCTGTGCGATTTACCTGAATTATTAATGACACAGAATTAATTCTGCCCAACACAGAACATGACCTGCTCTTAAAGCTTGTAATCACACAAATCGGATACCAGTTCTTCACCATAATAAATCTGGGAAGTTTGAAAAGTGACTCTTCTTAAACTGTACATAACATTCTTAGGGCTACAATATGAACCAACGTTACCACTCGCTTGTTTGAAACAAAGAGTCTTAAAGGACAGCCGATCAAGACCACGAGCAGAGTGTTGAGGTACCCAATGCCCACCAAATGCTGAAACAAGTCGAATCTGAACCTAAAACCCAAATCATATTGTTCCCCTCTAAAATATTCATTCACCTTTAATATGATACATAAACTTAAGGCTGACCCGGGATAAACAGAGAAAGAGGTAGAAACCTAGAATGTCCCACGTGGATGCTCGTACGAATGTAAACTTCATCTGTGACACACTAATTATTGTAACGTGAATGCTTTCCTTACCCATCGTGACTCCCCGTTCTCCATATGCTTATCGAAAAACCGCGAGCGGCAAATCAAGACGAAAAGACAATTTAGAGGTCGAAAATTTAAAACTGAAATGAAATGCCCACCACCCCCCCCCCCCCCCCCCCCCGACCAAACTATGCCATACACACGCTTTGAAAGTAAGCTATCCATAAATGACAGACACTCTAGCATATGGAATCATGACACCGGTCCGCCGCCCCTGTTTAGCTCCAAAAGTTGTCTAACTTGTAAGTAGAGCCAATACACACCCGTCATTCTGTGAAAGATAATTTTTAGCTCAAAATACACAGTATATTTAAAGTTTGTATTATTGGATTGCATTTATTTGTTTACTATTACGGTATCGCGACTCTTTCCTCAACCTAATTTGTGTTCTGTTGGATGAAAGTGGACGGATAGCACAGAGAGAACAATCCTACGCCAGCTATCTACCCACTACATATCCTCCTAACTTACTAAACCGGTACACGAAGGGCTAGCATTGGTTGAAGGCAAGTGTACCATCAACGTGTTGTACCTATGGGCACAATGCGCAGATTGCTTCCACATGGGCAGCTGAAATTAAGGGCCTCACCACTGACACAACGGCGGAGAAGAAATGCATTGCTTATGGTGGTAATAAAACAGTGTCAGTGCATATACTCTAAGTTAGTTACAGAGCTATTTATTAAGTGGTGTAGAAAATATTTGCAATCTTTCATTTCAAGGAAACATTAAATCTGACAGACAGTGGTGCTGAGCAGACAAAAGCCATCATCAGACATTGATTATCGTTTCGTTATTTGACTTAATTTTTGTAACATAACAGCATCCATAATTATACAATATGACCTGCAGAGAATTGGTCTGTCTCTTTGGGGCAATTGGTTGTTTACCAACATTTTTGTTTAAATATACTGATTGTGGTGTATTCCAGCCTTTTGCCCGGCTAATTTGCGTACACATGCACTGTAGATGAATGTGCAACCAGCACAAATCGAAAAATGTACGTGTAAGAATAATGAGCAAAATCTAAGTACAGGTGGATTTTGAACTCACATCGCATTGAATGCGCACTTTTCATACAGCAATGTGAACGCCTTTCTTTTTTTTTTTATTACATAAAAAACAAATTTTACAATAAAACTCTATATAATAATTACAACATAAAAAATATATATAATAAATATTTGATCCGCACTGACAAATGATCATCACGCCCACACACATTCACACCCTGGCACATGTTCCCAACCCCTTGAAAGTTGGGTTGACGTGTAAACCCAACAATCAGTAGAACCCTCCCAAAATGAAAGCAAAAACACCAATACTAGTAAAATAATGAAAAGGTGGAAAAACCCTATTAGACTGATAAGAATTCTACAGACAAACAACGGAAAAATTATTTTGATAGCATTTCACCAACACTTGTGTAATGGCTAGGGGAAACTGAACTCAAACCTAAAAACATTCCGCAATGCATTACAGAAACACACGCCTAATGACAGGGTATTGACTTAACACAACCTCTAATAATTCACCACTGTATTACAGCAACGCCCAATCCCTAAACTCACCACTACTCCAATTTAACAACATCTGTCTGATTATAACTCAAACAAAGGCTATAATAGAGTGATATAAACATTGTAGGTACGAGATTTCTGAGGGTCGTTAAACTATTGATGTTTTGTTCAATTTAAATATTTCTTTGCAGTTAGCTCCCTTAATGTTATTCCGAAATTGAAATTTGAGGAAGTGCAGTTATAAATCTTGACAGAATACAGAAATAAAAGCTTATATTGCCTAAATTTTCCCAGTTTAAAAAAGAAATTAACGCAATACAAACTTCTATAATTTTTTGGAAAGGGGTAATGAACAAACGGCAGGTCTACGATATATGAATTTTTGCCTTATGATGATTACCCAAATATATAACATTATTAGCATTACTGAAAACTGCAAAGTACAGAAGATTCTGTCCATGGTATAAGTAACACAATAAGTATTATATATGGAGAAAATAATAGTGGTAAGCTGGCACTAGCTGTAAATTAACAAAATGTTCAAAAGACTAAGTAATAATAATATTAATAGTAATAAATTAATACTATTAAAAGTAGACAAAGAGTACTATTTTTAGAGTACTATTTTTATAATACTACTCTTATAATTCAATTAATTGGAAATATCATTGTAATCTGAAAACAATAATAGCAGACAGTAATTAATTGAAAAATAATGTTCATCCTCCCCCTCCCCCCCCACCCACCCCCCCCCCCCACCCCCCACACACACACTCTTTGTATTTTCCCGGGACACTCTATGATAATCTGTATATGCGATTTCACTTCTTGTTGGAATTCCATGGTGTATTGTGTATTGTTTTGTTTCACTCATCACATATTTTTTTAAGTCAATATCAGAGAACTAAAGTCCTAACAATGGCTGTCAGGTAATATACTATAATTACATACTTAGATGGGTTTACCTCAAAAATAAATTAATAAAACAAGGATTAAAATTAACCCAGGGCCCTGTGACCCACCAAATAATAACCACCCAATGATAGCAGCTCTGCTCCAGCATAGAACACCAGGCCACTGCACAGCCTTGATATCCAAAGCTGTAAACCAGTGAAGCAGTCCATGCAGGGTCAAAACTACAGACAAGACTATGCCCATGGAAAGCTCCATTAACATGACAAAATCCAAATCAAAATTCTCTAAAGTTACAGAAAATATAGCATTGACTAAATTGCACTCAATTGATCCAGGTAGTCTATACTAATTAGTTTAATGGTATTTAGAGTGACTTTCACCATCTATGGTTATATTGTGATCAAGATACAAATAAAAACAAGCAGACCCAATTATTTATACCTTAATTAGAATTAACTCTTAACCTGCTGAGTATTTTCAAGATATCCTCCATCAAATCCAGTCATGGCTGCTCTGAAGCAAGAAACCCTAGATGCAAAAATCGATGCAGTTTACAGGGGGGAAATTTGATTGAATGTGCCCAAATTCTACTTATTTCAGTGACAAGAGGAATCCAGTCCTGGCTGAAAAATCTGCCAGCAGCATGGAAGGAGTCAGTTACTCAACTAAGGGATTACTACTCTAGTCATTTAAAATTGGGTACACTTCAGTCACTGGTGAGAACATTGACGGTCTGGTAGACAAACATGACTCCACTTTGCTGTATAAGCAATCTGTTATACATATTTAATTACACATTAACCCCAGTCTTGCCAAAAAGTGAAATACAAACTGAGGTGAATATAAACAACCTGCTACCCTGGACCAACATCATTAACACCTTAAGCATCAACATCAACATCTTCATTGACATCAACATCATCATTAGCATCATCATTATCATCAATACCAACAACATCAATGTCATCATCATCAACAACAAAACCAAAAGCAACAAAAATGAACAGTGAATAACACTATCATCAACTTATAACTTCACTTTCATGATTTGAAAGTTCACAGATTTAAATGAATTTTGTCATTTTGAATAAAAACCAAGTTATTGTTTTGGCATAAAATATTTCTAAGTTTAATTATATCTATAATTGTGTTGGAATATATCTGGAGTTGATCAATATGTTGTTTTAGTATAAGGCGGAATAAATTAAACGCACCAAGCAGTTTGTCTTCCTTCAAAAAATAATTTCTTCGGCGAATAACTGAAACTCTATAAGTACTTAATAATAAATTAACAAAGATCTGATTGACTACATTTGACTTTTGATGATAACCAAACAGTAAGAGCTCAGTAAGTTGAGACACTGATATACTTGTACTGGAATTTATAAATAAATAATCTAAATATTCATGGCATTTCATTTTTATATTGAAAAGAAAGGGACAATTAATGAATATATGAAGCAGATCTTCAGGCCCTTGTTTACATAATGGGCAATTGGGGGAAATATTTTCATCAATTTTGTGTTGTAATGAAAATGTAAATATTATATTGTGAATTATCTTAAAATCTATATTAACCATATCGGAAGATTTTAATGGAAAATGAAGAATCTTATAAAACTTAGAGAAATCGATATTGGGAAACTTTGATAGCCAATATTTTCAGCTGTTGGTTTCTCAATAATTTGATAAAGTAAGATTTTATAAGCTTCTTTAGTAGTTAAGAATTCAACATCCATTAGTTCTTCGTTTGATCGAAAAAATTTCAGACATCGATCTGAATTATTATTATTACTGACAGTTGTATGAGACTGTGTTACACTATTGATTATTTGTTTCCAATTATCAGGTAAAGCATTTATAATTATATTCCATTTTCTTCTAATGTCTTTATTGGAATATGCTTCAGTGGAATTCGAAATGATCTCAGTGATAGCTTCTGAAGGCATGAAACCTGGAATCACTTCATAAATTATATCTTTCACCCGAGAAATACCTGCATTAATAAAATCGAAAAAATACAGTAGCTTACCATCTGTATCAACAACTGAAGGGTTATCAAATAAACTTTGTTAGAAACTTCTAAATTCAATAGATCACAGTTTTCCTTTCCATTTATTAATTGCCGCCAAGCATCCAGAACTTCAAAATAAAAATATGACTTAGACCTTAGAATTTTTTTTTCTAATTTTACAGTGAAAATATTTACTGAGAGATTCAACATTTTATATTTGCCAATATAATAGTAAAAGAATATTGTCCATGGGAACTCACTCTGAAATAATTTTCTAATCCATTTACATCTGTGGGCATACATTTTAACTTCAATATCAATTAAATTTAACCCTCCCTTGTTCATTGGTGCTATTATTGTTGTATATTTTATAAGGTGCTTTTTACCACCCCAAAGAAAATCCAAACATGTATTCATTCACTTAAAAAAACAGGAGGAATAGAGACAACATTGAGAGTGTACCATATAGTCGATAATAACAAAGTATTTATGACTAATGATCTACCTTTTAAAGATAAGTTTCTTTTTTTCCATAAGAGAAGTATTCTTTTTATTTTATTTATCCTATTTTTCCAATTTAATTCTGCACATTTAACACTGTCAGTACCCAGATATATACCTAAAATTAAAATAACACCTTCGGCTTTCTTAAGTGGGAAATCTTCAAAATTAGAATTTCTCAAAGATCCGAGGGGTAAATATTCAGATTTATCGGCATTAATTTTAGCACCAGAACCCTTAGAATAAAAGTCGATAATTTTCAAAGAATTTATACAAGAATTCTCATCTGAAAGAGTTAATTCCGTGTCATCGGCATGATTAAAAATCTTACATCTATCCATATTTGGGAGGCTCACTCCCCTTACATCGGGACTTCTATTAAGAAGAGGTATTAAAGGTTCAGCAGTAAGCACATACAGCAACACAGACAAAGGACACCCCTGACGTACCGACCTCTCTATTTTAAAATATGCTGACAAATGCTGATTTATTTTAACACAGCTTTTAGCTTCGTTATAAAGTATTTTAATCCAGCTAATAAAATTACTACCAAATCCAAATTTGTCCAAAATATGAAATAAGTAATTATGATTAACTCGATCAAAAGCCTTCATTTGGTCTAGTTTAATAATTATTCCTTCTTGATTTTCTTCTTCAATATATTGAATTATATCTCTGATACTAGCAATATTTTCACTTATATCTCTTTTTGGTACACATGTCTGAGTGGAGGATACCAGAGATAAGATAACTGATTTTAGTCGATTTGCTAATAGTTTGGAGAGAATTTTGTAATCAATATTCAGTAGGCTAATAGGTCTCCAGTTTTTTAAATCTCTTTTATCACCTTTCTTTTTGTATACAGTAACAATTATACCTGTCTTCATTGACCTACATAGTTCTTTTCTTTCAAAAATTGTATTGAAGACCTCAAATAAAATTGGATGTAAACTACTCCAGAAATGCTTATAAAACTTCGAAGTAAGGCCATCAAACCCTGGGGTCTTTTTAGGAGCCATTTTGAAAAGAGCTGTATGCATTTCTGACATATTTATTTCAACATCACACAGTTCACTATCTTCAGGTGTTAGTGATCTATATAAACTGTCTAATAAGATCCTTTCAGAATCATAATCAATTTCTTCGGAACTATATAAAGTTTCATAGAAATCTTTTACTGTATCAACAATCATAAAAGGATCAGTAATGGGCACATTATTTTTATCTAATATTTCGCTAACAGAATTACACTGTTGCCTATAGGACTCTAAACCAAGAAAGTAATTGGTGCATTTATCCTCCTGCAGTGTGTGAATAGCTTTTGATCGCAGAATGGCTCCTTCTAGTTCCAAATTTTCCAAAGCGTTCAAATCTGCTTGTAATTCTTTGATTTTTAAAACACAATTTTGAGGGTTATTCATACGTGCAGCCTTAGATAATTCAATCTTGAGTTTTCTCTCCAAATCATTCTTTGTCTGAAATCTTTCTTTATTTAATTTTTGACTAAAGTATACACTTACTTTTTTAATTTGAAATTTAAGATTATCCCACCAGGTTAAAATATCATCACTGTATAAATTCTGCATTTTATTTTTTGTAATAAGAGTTTCTATGTTTTTACAGTACTCTTCATTCAGTAGAAGTTTGTAATTAAAAACCCACACACCTGGTCCTCTGGCAATTTGTTCTAAATTACATTTTGCATAAACAATTGAATGGTCACTCAAAACAGAGTGGGAGATGAAACAGTAATCAAATACAGACTTCAGGTTTGAAGAATTTAAAATTAAATCTATTCGACTCTGCTGTAAAGAGGCACCATGAAACCTAAACCAACTGTATTCAGTTTTATCAAAATTTTTATTCCTCCATTGGTCAGTCAAGTTATTATTTATTATAATACTTGATAACTGTTTTACACTTCTGTCATTCAAGAATTTTCCCACTGGCCTATCAAGGGGAGATAATGCAGTGTTGAAATCACCAAGAATAATTAAATTTTCCTTATCTTTTATAAAACTCTCAATATTCTCAAAGAAGGATATTTTTTCTGTAAGTACGTTTGGTGCATATACACACATTATATAATAAGTTATATTCTCTATTACTAATTTGACACATAAGAATCTACCATCATTACTTTTCCAAATCTCAGTAATATCATTTTCATATTTTTTTGAGATACATAATGCTACCCCTCGGGATGCCGATGGATAATTATTATAAATTATAGTACCATTCCAAGACTGTATATAAGCTTGATCAAGATCAGTAGCCCACATTGTTTCCTGCAATGCTGCTATATCAACATGACGAGAGTTGAAAATAGAACAAATTTTACGAAACTTGTTTAAATCATTCAACCCATTAACATTGAGAGATGTAAAAAGAGTCATCAAGATCAGTAGCCCACATTGTTTCCTGCAATGCTGCTATATCAACATGACGAGAGTTGAAAATAGAACAAATTTTACGAAACTTGTTTAAATCATTCAACCCATTAACATTGAGAGATGTAAAAAGAGTCATGATGATGGACAAGCGGAGAAGATATAAACATAGCGTAGCCATTGTTAGTGCACATCTTTCACTTGCTTTGTCACTTTAGCTGGTTTATCTACTTTTGTAATATTATGATGTCCCATCATTTTCCTCTTCAATGAAGCACTATCAACATCCATAGGAGCTGATAATTCCTCCTTCCTAGGAAATGATACAACACATTCATTCTCATCATTACTGGAAGTTTTATTAATTACAGAGATTTCAGAATTATTTTGAATATTAGTCATATCAATATCAGAATTTAATGCCAAATCATTACTTTCAGAATTTATTGTAACATCCACGCTAACAAGAGCGTCGACCACATTACCAAACAACGTTTCTTGGCTTGATACAGCAGATACTTGAATATTGCTATTATCATTATTTGTTTTATCAGTAAGAACAACATCATCATCATCAACATCATCAACATCATCATCAACAACATCATCATCATCTTTCTGTAATTCACCAGTCGACTTTGATTCTACCATGGAGACCTCACCACTACTCTCATCTCTCCAGGAGTCATGAGGTAGTTGAAAAGCACAGTCACAAAAACCAGTTACACCACATTTATCACATAACACTGAACAGTTACTTACTTCCATTGCACTGGAGTTAGTATTATCATGAACCGATTTATCACAAATACAGTTATTTTTCGGCTTTTTTATATATAGTACACAACCCGAGCGAACAATTTCTGGCTATATGACCTTTCTTATGACAGCAAAAGCAATTTAGTTGGGGACAGTCTTGTATAAGATGAGTATCACTTAAACAGTTTCTGCATACTTTGATTTGATCATTATGTATAACTCTGTAATATGCAGGACCCTCTACAGTTTCAAATTTCATACTATATGGAGGAGACTTAATTGATGGTGGAAATTTAACTTTCAAGTATCTAGTACCATCTGCAATGTCACTGTCTGGGTAAAATCTTCTGTGTATTGGTGAAGCAATTGTTAGACCTAAATCAGTTAATCTTTTGAGAATAGAGTCATCTGGTATGTATGAAGGGAGGTGCATGAATGACACCATGACATGATCTGAATATATTGCTTTTGGGTGATAGTCTGGATGTTTTTCATTAAATTTATCGATTAAAACTTCAGCCTGCATATGGTTACTTAATGTCACATCAAAAGCATCTCCATTGACTGGAACACAAGCAAGCACTCAGCTGGATCCACAATCTTTTTCAATTTCTTTAATTATGTTCATAGCCCTCACTTTTCTATTATCACCTACTAGAAGTCTCACTGTACAATCTTTTTTATAATCCACTATTCTTCTTGGTTTGACAGCAGATTGTTTATATGTTGCCAAGGGCGTCGCCATTTTGACAACAAAAATGTCTCACAACTCAAATTTTCAAACAACAATAATAAGTCAAATAATTGACTGTTTTCAGTTTTATCACAACGTACTAATGAAAAACAGTATAGAGAATGTTAAAGAATAAAAATTTTCTCTGATACAGAAATTTCTTTGAAAAAAAGGAAAAATATCACAAATAGCACAAATCCATGCCTCTTATCTCAACATAATCGAAAAAGAGGCTCCCAGCAATGTGAACGCCTGTACTAACTAAGCTACCGCCCGATTCGTTCTCTTGTGGTAAAATATAAATAAAGAACTTTAAATCATAAGACCTCCATCATTCTGTTTCCAGAGGAGAAAATATCGTTCATTTTAGAGTAATGAAGGGGTATAGGAAGAATATGCTAGTGCTAATTTTTAATAAAAAGTGAACAGAAAAAAGCAGCTGTGACAAGTTACGCTATAAACCAGCTTAATGATTGAGCAGACGATTTTTTTGGTAGGGATCTGTTTAGTTGTTCAGACCGGAGTAACATTGTCATAACATCCACATTTACTATAAATAGTAACAATTGACTGATGTTGGCACTTATTTTGGTACAAAATATCATCACCAGATATCAAAATTTGAACACAAATATCCCAAAAAGGGGTGAATAGAAAGTGCAGATGTTCCGAACCAAAATCCAGAACATCTCAATAAAGAGAAAGACTCTTTTTACCCATTAAAAATATTGTTTGTAAAAAAGCGCATTTTCGAAAATTTGTGAAATTTTACCAAATCGGCATTCATTTTTTACCCATGTCCATATTCTTGTCCAAGCATTCAATCTATTCTCAGTCACGTTACGTATGTTTCCGTGGTATAGAATCACCCATATATCAATAACACTGACATTTCTGAAAATGCGAGGACCCTCCAATGTAGGAAGCACACCTATTAGGAAAAAGCAATTCGAAGTGCCAAAGATTCAGCATTTGACCACCACCTAATTGTTTACTGTTTTTTGGGTCACACCCACCCAGTATTTATGCCTAAATCATTGCTATTAAACATAACAAAATGAAGTTTAGCCTACTGTTTGCAATCAAGTTGCCACTTCAGAGAAGAAGCACACAAGTCTTTAAATCCTGGGTCATATTAAAGCAGTAAAGCATAACGTGGCCACCCCAGTTTCCAGAGACCCTACAAGAATACACCCATGTGCACCCATATAAAATATACATCCATCGGCTGCAGCGTAAATGCTCTCCCTTCTCTATAGCTCCTATGTGTTTGTGTGTGTGTGTGGGGGGGGGGGGGGGCGGCAGGGACGAAAGGGTTGGAGGAATCAAACATAGTTTAGCCAAGCCCTCCACTGAAAGGCATTAATCATGATATTCTGAGATTTTGGGTATAAGCACACATATCGAAAATCTGCGCCCCTGATAAATCTAAGAGAAATTGATAATTTGATTTGTTCAAAACGTACTCTCAAAACTCTAAATGGCCATTGATAACCTTTGTGTGGTAGCTGGACAATATAATTGAAAGCTCATCCCATAGCACTGAACAAATATGGGACTATACTTGGGGTATCCAAAGCAAATCCACCCTCATCACTTCACTCACCGTTACACGTCTTGATCGTCATTTTGAATGCAGAAATATCTATCAGGCCACAAAATAATTGGCCTCCCGTTAAATGAGTGTCTTAGATGCCACAAATGACTGATATTTAAGCGAGCGCCATTGCTATTCGGGGTTTGCTCAGTTGTATATAAGGAAGGCCTATCCCGTTTCAAAAGGGAACAATCAAAATCAGCTTCTGAAAGGCACCATTTGATTTTAGACACGCTTACCTCCCTCCGTCTTTCTGGTAAGAAGACGCTGTGGAGGTATAATCGAAAATATGGCAGTCTTCCAAATCGCAGAGGTTGCTTTCCTGTAGAAGCACTGAAAAACAAACGATTGGAATTGACAAGTTTCTTTCGGTCGGCTGTAACAGCTATATTTTGAATAGATAGAACACTAAAAACGCGAACAGAAGATCATTCATTCATTCAGTCTGTTTAGAAAGAATATGGATGGATTCTCCTTGAAGAGTTTGCCTCGTGTTTCATATATCTAACGAGTGAAACTCCGATTCATGATTTTATAATGTACAGAAAAGTGACACTTTGCGTCAACCTACGGCTGTCATTGCCGGAAAAACTGAATTTAGGCCTACCCATTGTTTACTTCAAGTTGATTTATTCTGTCAGAACAAGCATTTCAGCAAAAGGAAATGTGAAAATTATCTTATTTTTATATGTAGAACATTTCTGCATCATAAAATGGGCAAAGAAAAATATTGAGGTTTTTGATGAATTGCTTAAGGGTAACCATAGGCAAAAATTTTTTAAAAAAAATTTTTTAGTTGACTAATCCAATAAATAGCACACGTAAAATTTTCCATTGTTCATGATTTTATTCTTGTGAAATATTATTTTCTGAATTATAGAAGACATTTTAACAGTTACTGTGTGGTGAGTGAACACCTCATTCACGTTATCATAATTCTTAATTGGAACACTGGCTTATACAAGTTCTCAACTTAGAATAGAAAGAGTCTATGGTTTCGACCTTCGGCTGTTACGTGAAATGCTTGAACGTTCCAACGAATTCCAATTTCTCTGTGCGATTTACCTGAATTAATAATGACACAGAATTAATTCTGCCCAACACAGAACATGACCTGCTCTTAAAGCTTGTAATCATATAAATCGGATACCAGTTCTTCACCATAATAAATCTGGGAAGTTTGAAAAGTGACTCTTCTTAAACTGTACATAACTTTCTTAGGGCTACAATATGAACCAACGTTACTACTCGCTTGTTTGAAACAAAGAGTCTTAAAGGACAGCCGATCAAGACCACGAGCAGAGTGTTGAGGTTCCCAATGCCCGCCAAATGCTGAAACAAGTCGAATCTGAACCTAAAACACAAATCATATGGTTCCCCTATAAAATATTCATTTACCTTTAATATGATACATAAACTTGAGGCTCACCCGGGATAAACAGAGAAAGAGGAAGAAACCCAGAATGTCCCACGTGGATGCTCGTAGGAATGTAAACTTCATCTGTGACACACTAATTATTGTAACGTGAATGCTTTCCTTATCCATCGTGACTCCCCGTTCTCAATATCCTTATCGAAAAACCGCGAGCGGCAAATCAAGACGAAAAGACAATTTAGAGGTCGAAAATTTAAAACTGAAATGAAATGCCCCCCCCCCCCCCCCCCCGACAAAACTATGCCATACACACGCTTTGAAAGTAAGCTATCCATAAATGACAGACACTCTAGCATATGGAATCATGACACCGGTCCGTCGCCCCTGTTTAGCTCCAAAAGTTGTCTAACTTGTAAGTAGAGCCAATAAACCACCAGTCATTCTGTGAAAGATACATTTTCAGCTCAAAATACACAGTATATTTAAAGTTTGTAGTATTGGATTGCATTTATTTGTTTACTATTACCGTATCGCGACTCTTTCCTCAACCTAATTTGTGTTCTGTTGGATGAAAGTGGACGGATAGCACAGAGAGAACCATCCTACGCCAGCTCTCTACCCACTACATATCCTCCTAACTTACTAAACCGGTACACGAAGGGCTAGCATTGGTTGAAGGCAAGTGTACCATCAACGTGTTGTACGCAATTGCACAATGTGCAGATTGCTCCCACATGGCCAGCTGAAATTAAGGGCCTCACCACTGACACAACGGCGGAGAAGAAATGCATTGCTTATGGTGGTAATAAAACAGTGTCAGTGCATATACTCTAAGTTAGTCACAGAGCTATTTATTAAGTGGAGTAGAAAGTATTTGCAATATTTCATTTCAAGGAAACATTAAATCTGGCAGGCAGTGGTGCTGAGCAGACAAAAGCCATCATCAGACATTGATTATCGTTTCGTTATTTGACTTAATTTTTGTAACATAACAGCGTCCAAAATTATACAATATGACCTGCAGAGAATTGGTCTGTCTCTTTGGGGCAATTGGTTGTTTACCAACATTTTTGTTGAAATATACTGATTGTGGAGTATTCCAGCCTTTTGACCGGCTAATTTGCGTACACATGCACTGTAGATGAATGTGCAACCAGCACAAAGCGAAAAATGTATGTGTAAGAGTAATGAGCAAAATCTAAGAACAGGCGGGTATTGAACTCACATCGCATTGAATGCGCACTTTTCATACAGCAATGTGAACGCCTGTACTAACTGAGCTACCGCCCGATTCGTTCTCTTGTGGTAAAATATAAATAAAGAACTTTAAATCATAGGTCCTCCATCATTCTGTTTCCAGAGTAGAAAATATCGTTCATTTTCGAGTAATGAAGGGGTATAGGAAGAATATGCTAGTGATAGTTCTTAATAAAAAAATTTTCGAGTAATGAAGGGGTATAGGAAGAATATGCTAGTGATAGTTCTTAATAAAAAAAATGAACAGAAAAAAGCAGCTGTGATAAGTTACGCTATAAACCAGCTTAATGGTGGAGCAGACGATTTTTTTGGTAGGGATCTGTTTAGTTGGTCAGACCGGAGTAACATTGTCATAACATCCACAGTTACTATAAATAGTAACAATTGACTGATGTTGGCACTTATTTTGGTACAAAATATCATCACCAGATATCAAAATTTGAACACAAATATCCCAAAAAGGGGTGAATAGAAAGTGCAGATGTTCCGAACCAAAATCCAGAACATCTCAATAAAGAGAAAGACTCTTTTTACCCGTTAAAAATATTGTTTGTAAAAAAGCGCATTTTCGAAAATTTGTGAAATTTTACCAAATTGGCACTCATTTTTTACCCCTGTCCATATTCTTGTCCAAGCATTCAATCTATTCTCAGTCACGTTACGTATGTTTCCGTGGTATAGAATCACCCATATATCAATAACACTGACATTTCTGAAAATGCGAGGACCCTCCGATGTAGGAAGCACACCTTTTAGGAAAAAGCAATTCAAAGTGCCAAAGGTTCAGCATTTGACCACCACCTAATTGTTTACTGTTTTTTGGGTCACACCAACCCAGTATTTATGCCTAAATCATTGCTATTAAACATAACAAAATGAAGTTTAGCCTATTGTTTGCAATCAAGTTGCCACTTCAGAGAAGAAGCACACAAGTCTTTTAATCCTGGGTCATATCAAAGCAGCAAAGCATAACGTGGCCACCCCAGTTTCCAGAGACCCTACAAGAATACACCCATGTGCACCCATATAAAATATACATCTATCGGCTGCAGCGTAAATGCTCTCCCTTGTCTATAGCTCCTATGTGTTTGTGTGTGTGTGGGGAGGGGGGGGCAGGGACGAAAGGGTTGGAGGAATCAAACATAGTTTAGCCAAGCCCTCCACTGAAAGGCATTAATCATGATATTCTGAGATTTTGGGTATAAGCACACACATATCGAAAATCTGCGCCCCTGATAAATCTAAAAGAAATTGATAATTTGCTTTTTTCAAAACGTACTCTCATAACTCTAAATGGACATTGATAACCTTTGTGTGGTAGCTGGACAATATAATTGAAAGCTCATCCCATAGCACTGAACAAATATGGGACTATACTTGGGGGTATCCAAAGCAAATCCACCCTCATCACTTCACTCACCGTCACACGTCTTGATCGTCATTTTGAATGTAGAAATATCTATCGGGCCACAAAATAATTGGCCTCCCGTTAAATGAGTGTCTTAGATGCCTCAAATGACTGATATTTAAGCGAGCGCTATTGCTATTCGGGGTTTGCTCAGTTGTTTATAAGGAAGGCCTTTCCCGTTTCAAAAGGGAACAATCAAAATCAGCTTCTGAAAGGCACCATTTTAGACACACTTACCTCCCTCCGTCTTTCTGGTAAGAAGTCGCTGTGGAGGTAAAATCGAAAATATGAAAGTCTTCCAAATCGCAGAGGTTGCTTTCCTGTAGAAGCACTGAAAAACAAACGATTGGAATTGACAAGTTTCTTTCGGTCGGCTGTAACAGCTATATTTTGAATAGATAGAACACTAAAAACGCGAACAGAAGATCATTCATTCAGTCTGTTTAGAAAGAATATGGATGGATTCTCCTTGAAGAGTTTGCCTCGTGTTTCATATATCTAACGAGTGAAACTCCGAGTCATGATTTTATAATGTACAGAAAAGTGACACTTTGCGTCAACCTACGGCTGTCATTGCCGGAAAAACTGAATTTAGGCCTACCCATTGTTTACTTCAAGTTGATTTATTCTGTCAGAACAAGCATTTCAGCAAAAGGAAATGTGAAAATTATGTCATTTTTATATGTAGAACATTTCTGCATCATAAAATGGGTAAAAAAAATATTGAGGTTTTTGATGAATTGCTTAAGGATAACCATAGGCAAAAATTAAAAAATTTTTTTTTTTTAATTGACTAAACCAATAAATAGCACACGTAAAATTTTCCATTGTTCATGATTTTATTCTTGTGAAATATTATCTTCTGAATTATAGAAGACATTTGAACAGTTACTGTGTGGTGAGTGAACACCTCATTCACGTTATCATAATTCTTAATTGGAACACTGGCTTATACAAGTTCTCAACTTAGAATAGAAAGAGTCTATGGTTTCGACCTTCGGCTGTTACGTGAAATGCTTGAACGTTCCAACGAATTCCAATTTCTCTGTGCGATTTACCTGAATTAATAATGACACAGAATTAATTCTACCCAACACAGAACATGACCTGCTCTTAAAGCATGTAATCACATAAATCGGATACCAGTTCTTCACCATAATAAATCTGGGAAGTTTGAAAAGTGACTCTTCTTAAACTGTACATAACTTGCTTAGGGCTACAATATGAACCAACGTTACCACTCGCTTGTTTGAAACAAAGAGTCTTAAAGGACAGCCGATCAAGACCACGAGCAGTGTGTTGAGGTACCCAATGCCCACCAAATGCTGAAACAAGTCGAATCTGAACCTAAAACCCAAATCATATGGTTCCCCTCTAAAATATTCATTCACCTTTAATATGTTACATAAACTTAAGGCTGACCCGGGATAAACAGAGAAAGAGGTAGAAACCCAGAATGTCCCACGTGGATGCTCGTAGGAATGTACACTTCATCTGTGACACATTAATTATTGTACCGTGAATGCTTTCCTTACCCATCGTGACTCCCCGTTCTCCATATCCTTATCGAAAAACCGCGAGCGGCAAATCAAGACGAAAAGACAATTTAGAGGTCGAAAATTTAAAACTGAAATGAAATGCCCCCCCCCCCCCCCCCGACCTAACTATGCCATACACACGCTTTGAAAGTAAGCTATCCATAAATGACAGACACTCTAGCATATGGAATCATGACACCGGTCCGCCGCTCCTGTTTAGCTCCAAAAGTTGTCTAACTTGTAAGTAGAGCCAATACACCACCAGTCATTCTGTGAAAGATACATTTTTAGCTCAAAATACACAGTATATTTAACGTTGGTAGTATTGGATTGCATTTATTTGTTTACTATTACGGTATCGCGACTCTTTCCTCAACCTAATTTGTGTTCTGTTGGATGAAAGTGGACGGCTAGCACAGAGAGAACCATCCTACGCCAGCTATCTACCCACTACATATCCACCTAACTTACTAAACCGGTACACGAAGGGCTAGCATTGGTTGAAGGCAAGTGTACCATCAACGTGTTGTACGCATTTGCACAATGCGCAGATTGCTCCCACATGGGCAGCTGAAATTAAGGGCCTCGCCACTGACACAACGGCGGAGAAGAAATGCATTGCTTATGGTGGTAATAAAACAGTGTCAGTGCATATACTCTAAGTTAGTCACAGAGCTATTTATTAAGTGGAGTAGAAAATATTTGCAATCTTTCATTTCAGGGAAACATTAAATCTCGCAGACAGTGGGGCTGAGCAGACAAAAGCCATCATCAGACATTGATTATCGTTTCGTTATTTGACTTAATTTTTGTAACATAACAGCGTCCATAATTATACAATATGACCTGCAGAGAATTGGTCTGTCTCTTTGGGGCAATTGGTTGTTTACCAACATTTTTGTTCAAATATACTGATTGTGGAGTATTCCAGCCTTTTGACCGGCTAATTTGCGTACACATGCACTGTAGATGAATGTGCAACCAGCACAAAGCGAAAAATGTATGTGTAAGAATAATGAACAAAATCTAAGAACAGGTGGGTTTTGAACTCACATCGCATTTGATGCACACATTTCATACAGCAATGTGAACGCCTGAACTAACTGAACTACCGCCCGATTCGTTCTTGTGTGGTAAAATATAAATAAAGAACTTTAAATCATAAGACCTCCATGATTCTGTTTCCAGAGGAGAAAATATCGTTCATTTTCGAGTAATGAAGGGGTATAGGAAGAATATGCTACTGCAAGTTTTTAATAAAAAATGAACAGAAAAAAGCAGCTGTGATAAGTTACGCTATAAACCAGCTTAATGATTGAGCAGACGATTTTTTTTGGTAGGGATCTGTTTAGTTGTTCAGACCGGAGTAACATTGTCATAACATCCACAGTTACTATAAATAGTAACAATTGACTGACGTTGGCACATATTTTGGTACAAAATATCATCACCAGATATCAAAATTTGAACACAAATATCCCAAAAAGGGGTGAATAGAAAGTGCAGATGTTCCGAACCAAAATACAGAACATCTCAATAAAGAGAGAGACTCTTTTTACCGGTTAAAAATATTGTTTGTAAAAAAGCGCATTTTCGAAAATTTGTGAAATTTTACCAAATTGGCACTCATTTTTTACCCCTGTCCATATTCTTGTCCAAGCATTCAATCTATTCTCAGTCACGTTACGTATGTTTCCGTGGTATAGAATCACCCATATATCAATAACACTGACATTTCTGAAAATGCGAGGACCCTCAGATGTAGGAAGCACACCTCTTAGGAAAAAGCAATTCAAGTGCCAAAGATTCAGCATTTGACCACCACCTAATTGTTTACTGTTTTTTGGGTCACACACACCCAGTATTTATGCCTAAATCATTGCTATTAAACATAACAAAATGAAGTTTAGCCTATTGTTTGCAATCTAGTTGCCACTACAGAGAAGAAGCACACAAGTCTTTAAATCCTGTGTCATATTAAAGCAGTAAAGCATAACGTGGCCACCCCAGTTTCCAGAGACCCTACAAGAATACACCCATATAAAATATACATCCATTGGCTGCAGCGTAAATGCTCTCCCCTGTCTATAGTTCCTATGTGTTTGTGTTTCTGTGTGTGTGGGGGGGGGGGGGCAGGGACGAAAGGGTTGGAGGAATCAAACATAGTTTAGCCAAGCCCTCCACTGAAAGGCATTAATCATGATATTCTGAGATTTTGGGTATAAGCACACATATCGAAAATCTGCGCCCCTGATAAATCTAAAAGAAATTGATAATTTGATTTGTTCAAAACGTACTCTCATAACTCTAAATGGCCATTGATAACCTTTGTGTGGTAGCTGGACAATATAATTGAAAGCTCATCCCATAGCACTGAACAAATATGGGACTATACTTGGGGGTATCCAAAGCAAATCCACCCTCATCACTTCACTCACCGTTACACGTCTTGATCGTCATTTTGAATGTAGAAATATCTATCGGGCCACAAAATAATTGGCCTCCCGTTAAATGAGTGTCTTAGATGCCTCAAATGACTGATATTTAAGCGAGCGCCATTGCTATTCGGGGTTTGCTCAGTTGTATATAAGGAAGGCCTTTCCCGTTTCAAAAGGGGACAATCAAAATCAGCTTCTGAAAGGGAGCATTTGATTTTAGACACACTTACCTCCCTCCTTCTTTCTGGTAAGAAGACGCTGTGGAGGTATAATCGAAAATATGGCAGTCTTCCAAATCGCAGAGGTTGCTTTCCTGTAGAAGCTCTGAAAAACAAACGATTGGAATTGACAAGTTTCTTTCGGTCGGCTGTAACAGCTATATTTTGAATAGATAGAACACTAAAAACGCGAACAGAAGATCATTCATTCAGTCTGTTTAGAAAGAATATGGATGGATTCTCCTTGAAGAGTTTGCCTCGTGTTTCATATATCTTACGAGTGAAACTCCGAGTCATGATTTTATAATGTACAGAAAAGTGACACTTTGAGTCAACCTACGGCTGTCATTGCCGGAAAAACTGAATTTAGGCCTACCCATTGTTTACTTCAAGTTGATTTATTCTGTCAGAACAAGCATTTCAGCAATAGGAAATGTGAAAATTATGTTATTTTTATATGTAGAACATTTCTCCATCATAAAATGGGCAAAAAAAAATATTGAGGTTTTTGATGAATTGCTTAAGGGTAACAACCATAGGCAAAAATTTAAATTTTTTTTTTTTTTAGTTGACTAAACCAATAAATAGCCCACGTAAAATTTTCCATTGTTCATGATTTTATTCTTGTGAAATATTATCTTCTGATTTATAGAAGACATTTTAACAGTTACTGTGTGGTGTGTGAACACCTCATTCACGTTATCATAATTCTTAATTGGAACACTGGCTTATAGAAGTTCTCAACTAAGAATAGAAAGAGTCTGTGGTTTCGACCTTCGGCTGTTACGTGAAATGCTTGAACGTTCCAACGAATTCCAATTTCTCTCTGCGCTTTACCTGAATTAATAATGACACAGAATTAATTCTGCCCAACACAGAACATGACCTGCTCTTAAAGCTTGTAATCACACAAATCGGATACCAGTTCTTCACCATAATAAATCTGGGAAGTTTGAAAAATGACTCTTCTTAAACTGTACATAACTTTCTAAGGGCTACAATATGAACCAACGTTACCACTCGCTTGTTTGAAACAAAGAGTCTTAAAGGACAGCCGATCAAGACCACGAGCAGAGTGTTGAGGTACCCAATGTCCACCAAATGCTGAAACAAGTCGAATCTGAACCTAAAACCCAAATCATATGGTTCCCCTCTAAAATATTCATTCACCTTTAATATGATGCATAAACTTAAAGCTGACCCGGGATAAACAGAGAAAGAGGTAGAAACCCAGAATGTCCCACGTGGATGCTCGTAGGAATGTAAACTTCATCTGTGACACACTAATTATTGTAACGTGAATGCTTTCCTTACCCATCGTGACTCCCCGTTCTCCATATCCTTATCGAAAAACCGCGAGCGGCAAATCAAGACGAAAAGACAATTTAGAGGTCGAAAATTTAAAACTGAAATGAAATGCCCCCCCCCCCCCCCCCCACCCCGACCTAACTATGCCATACACACGCTTTGAAAGTAAGCTATCCATAAATGACAGACACTCTAGCATATGGAATCATGACACCGGTCCGCCGCTCCTGTTTAGCTCCAAAAGTTGTCTAACTTGTAAGTAGAGCCAATTAACCACCAGTCATTCTGTGAAAGATACATTTTTAGCTCAAAATACACAGTATATTTAAAGATTGTAGTATTGGATTGCATTTATTTGTTTACTGTTACGGTATCGCGACTCTTTCCTCAACCTAATTTGTGTTCTGTTGGATGAAAGTGGACGGAAGCACAGAGAGAACCATCCTACGCCAGCTATCTACCCACTACATATCCTCCTAACTTACTAAACCGGTACACGAAGGGCTAGCATTGGTTGAAGGCAAGTGTACCATCAACGTGTTGTACGCATTTGCACAATGCGCAGATTGCTCCCACATGGGCAGCTGAAATTAAGGGCCTCGCCACTGACACAACGGCGGAGAAGAAATGCATTGCTTATGGTGGTAATAAAACAGTGTCAGTGCATATACTCTAAGTTAGTCACAGAGCTATTTATTAAGTGGAGTAGAAAATATTTGCAATCTTTCATTTCAAGGAAACATTAAATCTGGCAGACAGTGGGGCTGAGCAGACAAAAGCCATCATCAGACATTGATTATCGTTTCGTTATTTGACTTATTTTTTGTAACATAACAGCGTCCATAATTATACAATATGACCTGCAGAGAATTGGTCTGTCTCTTTGGGGCAATTGGTTGTTTACCAACATTTTTGTTCAAATATACTGATTGTGGAGTATTCCAGCCTTTTGACCCGCTAATTTGCGTACACATGCAATGTAGATGAATGTGCAACCAGCACAAAGCGAAAAATGTATGTGTAAGAATAATGAGCAAAACCTAAGAACAGGTGGGTTTTGAACTCACATCGCATTGGATGCACACTTTTCATACAGCAATGTGAACGCCTGTACTAACTGAACTACCGCCCGATTCGTTCTTGTGTGGTAAAATATAAATAAAGAACTTTAAATCATAAGACCTCCATCATTCTGTTTCCAGAGGAGAAAATATCGTTCATTTTCGAGTAATGAAGGGGTATAGGAAGAATATGCTAGTGCTAGTTTTTAATAAAAAATGAACAGAAAAAAGCAGCTGTGATAAGTTACGCTATAAACCAGCTTAATGATTGAGCAGACGATTTTTTTTTGGTAGGGATCTGTTTAGTTGTTCAGACCGGAGTAACATTGTCATAACATCCACAGTTACTATAAATAGTAACAATTGACTGACGTTGGCACATATTTTGGTACAAAATATCATCACCAGATATCAAAATTTGAACACAAATATCCCAAAAAGGGGTGAATAGAAAGTGCAGATGTTCCAAACCAAAATCCAGAACATCTCAATAAAGAGAAAGACTCTTTTTACCCGTTAAAAATATTGTTTGTAAAAAAGCGCATTTTCGAAAATTTGTGAAATTTTACCAAATTGGCACTCATTTTTTACCCCTGTCCATATTCTTGTCCAAGCATTCAATCTATTCTCAGTCACGTTACGTATGTTTCCGTGGTATAGAATCTCCCATATATCAATAACACTGACATTTCTGAAAATGCGAGGACCCTCAGATGTAGGAAGCACACCTCTTAGGAAAAAGAAATTCAAGTGCCAAAGATTCAGCATTTGACCACCACCTAATTGTTTACTGTTTTTTGGGTCACACACACCCAGTATTTATGCCTAAATCATTGCTATTAAACATAACAAAATGAAGTTTAGCCTATTGTTTGCAATCTAGTTGCCACTACAGAGAAGAAGCACACAGGTCTTTAAATCCTGTGTCACATTAAAGCAGTAAAGCATAACGTGGCCACCCCAGTTTCCAGAGACCCTACAAGAATACACCCATATAAAATATACATCCATCGGCGGCAGCGCAAATGCTCTCCCCTGTCTATAGTTCCTATGTGTTTGTGTGTGTGGGGGGGGGGGGAGGGGGGGCAGGGACGAAAGGGTTGGAGGAATCGAACATAGTTTAGCCAAGCCCTCCACTGAAAGGCATTAATCATGATATTCTGAGATTTTGGGTATAAGCACACATATCGAAAATCTGCGCCCCTGATAAATCTAAAAGAAATTGATAATTTGATTTGTTCAAAACGTACTCTCATAACTCTAAATGGCCATTGATAACCTTTGTGTGGTAGCTGGACAATATAATTGAAAGCTCATCCCATAGCACTGAACAAATATGGGACTATACTTGGGGGTATCCAAAGCAAATCCACCCTCATCACTTCACTCACCGTTACACGTCTTGATCGTCATTTTGAATGTAGAAATATCTATCGGGCCACAAAATAATTGGCCTCCCGTTAAATGAGTGTCTTAGATGCCTCAAATGACTGATATTTAAGCGAGCGCCATTGCTATTCGGGGTTTGCTCCGTTGTATATAAGGAAGGCGTTTCCCGTTTCAAAAGGGAACAATCAAAATCAGCTTCTGAAAGGCAGCATTTGATTTTAGACACACTTACCTCCCTCCTTCTTTCTGGTAAGAAGACGCTGTGGAGGTATAATCGAAAACATGGCAGTCTTCCAAATCGCAGAGGTTGCTTTCCTGTAGAAGCTCTGAAAAACAAACGATTGGAATTGACAAGTTTCTTTCGGTCGGCTGTAACAGCTATATTTTGAATAGATAGAACACTAAAAACGCGAACAGAAGACCATTCATTCAGTCTGTTTAGAAAGAATATGGATGGATTCTCCTTGAAGAGTTTGCCTCGTGTTTCATATATCTAACGAGTGAAACTCCGAGTCATGATTTTATAATGTACAGAAAAGTGACACTTTGCGTCAACCTACGGCTGTCATTGCCGGAAAAACTGAATTTAGGCCTACCCATTGTTTACTTCAAGTTGATTTATTCTGTCAGAACAAGCATTTCAGCAATAGGAAATGTGGAAATTATGTTATTTTTATATGTAGAACATTTCTCCATCATAAAATGGGCAAAAAAAAAATTGAGGTTTTTGATGAATTGCTTAAGGGTTACAACCATAGGCAAAAATTTAAAATTTTTTTTTTTTTAGTTGACTAAACCAATAAATAGCCCACGTAAAATTGTCCATTGTTCATGATTTTATTCTTGTGAAATATTATCTTCTGATTTATAGAAGACATTTTAACAGTTACTGTGTGGTGAGTGAACACCTCATTCACGTTATCATAATTCTTAATTGGAACACTGGCTTATAGAAGTTCTCAACTTAGAATAGAAAGAGTGTGTGGTTTCGACCTTCAGCTGTTACGTGAAATGCTTGAACGTTCCAACGAATTCCAATTTCTCTCTGCGATTTACCTGAATTAATAATGACACAGAATTAATTCTGCCCAACACAGAACATGACCTGCTCTTAAAGCTTGTAATCACACAAATCGGATACCAGTTCTTCACCATAATAAATCTGGGAAGTTTGAAAAGTGACTCTTCTTAAACTGTACATAACTTTCTAAGGGCTACAATATGAACCAACGTTACCACTCGCTTGTTTGAAACAAAGAGTCTTAAAGGACAGCCGATCAAGACCACGAGCAGAGTGTTGAGGTACCCAATGTCCACCAAATGCTGAAACAAGTCGAATCTGAACCTAAAACCCAAATCATATGGTTCCCCTCTAAAATATTCATTCACCTTTAATATGATGCATAAACTTAAAGCTGACCCGGGATAAACAGAGAAAGAGGTAGAAACCCAGAATGTCCCACGTGGATGCTCGTAGGAATGTAAACTTCATCTGTGACACACTAATTATTGTAACGTGAATGCTTTCCTTACCCATCGTGACTCCCCGTTCTCCATATCATTATCGAAAAACCGCGAGCGGCAAATCAAGATGAAAAGACAATTTAGAGGTCGAAAATTTAAAACTGAAATGAAATGACCACCACCCCCCCCCCCCCCCCCCCGACCAAACTATGCCATACACACGCTTTGAAAGTAAGCTATCCATAAATGACAGACACTCTAGCATATGGAATCATGACACCGGTCCGCCGCCCCTGTTTAGCTCCAAAAGTTGTGTAACTTGTAAGTAGAGCCAATACACCACCAGTCATTCTGTGAAAGATACATTTTTAGCTCAAAATACACAGTATATTTAAAGTTTGTAGTATTGGATTGCATTTATTTGTTTACTATTACGGTATCGCGACTCTTTCCTCAACCTAATTTGTGTTCTGTTGGATGAAAGTGGACGGATAGCAAAGAGAGAACCATCCAACGCCAGCTCTCTACCCACTACATATCCTCCAAACTTACTAAACCGGTACACGAAGGGCTAGCATTGGTTGAAGGCAAGTGTACCATCAACGTGTTGTACGCATTTGCACAATGCGCAGATTGCTCCCACATGGGCACCTGAAATTAAGGGCCTCACCACTGACACAACGGCGGAGAAGAAATGCATTGCTTATGGTGGTAATAAAACAGTGTCAGTGCATATACTCTAAATTAGTCACAGAGCTATTTATTAAGTGGAGTAGAAAATATTTGCAATCTTTCATTTCAAGGAAACATTAAATCTCGCAGACAGTGGTGCTGAGCAGACAACAGCCATCATCAGACATTGATTATCGTTTCGTTATTTGACTTAATTTTTGTAACATAACAGCGTCCATAATTATACAATATGACCTGCAGAGAATTGGTCTGTCTCTTTGGGGCAATTGGTTGTTTACCAACATTTTTGTTTAAATATACTGATTGTGGAGTATTCCAGCCTTTTGAGCGGCTACTTTGCGTACACATGCACTGTAGATGAATGTGCAACCAGCACAAAGCGAAAAATGTATGTGTAAGAATAATGAGCAAAATCTTAGAAGAGGTGGGTTTTGAACTCACATCGCATTGGATGCACACTTTTCATACAGCAATGTGAACGCCTGTACTAACTGAACTACCGCCCGATTCGTTCTTGTGTGGTAAAATATAAATAAAGAACTTTAAATCATAAAACCTCCATCATTCTGTTTCCAGAGGAGAAAATATCGTTCATTTTCGAGTAATGAAGGGGTATAGGAAGAATATGCTAGTGCTAGTTTTTAATAAAAAATGAACAGAAAAAAGCAGCTGTGATAAGTTACGCTATAAACCAGCTTAATGATTCAGCAGACGATTTTTTTGGTAGGGATCTGTTTAGTTGTTCAGACCGGAGTAACATTGTCATAACATCCACAGTTACTATAAATAGTAACAATTGACTGACGTTGGCACTTATTTTCGTACAAAATATCATCACCAGATATCAAAATTTGAACACAAATATCCCAAAAAGGGGTGAATAGAAAGTGCAGATGTTCCGAACCAAAATCCAGAACATCTCAATAAAACGAAAGACTCTTTTTACCCGTTAAAAATATTGTTTGTAAAAAAGCGCATTTTCGAAAATTTGTGAAATTTTACCAAATTGGTACTCATTTTTTACCCCTGTCCATATTCTTGTCCAAGCATTCAATCTATTGTCAGTCACGTTATGTATGTTTCCGTGGTATAGAATCACCCATCTATCAATAACACTGACATTTCTGAAAATGCGAGGACCCTCCGATGTAGGAAGCACACCTATTAGGAAAAAGCAATTCAAAGTGCCAAAGATTCAGCATTTGACCACCACCTAATTGTTTACTGTTTGTTGGGTACACCCACCCAGTATTTATGCCTAAATCATTGCTATTAAACATAACAAAATGAAGTTTAGCCTATTGTTTGCAATCAAGTTGCCACTTCAGAGAAGAAGCACACAAGACTTTAAATCCTGGGTCATATTAATGCAGTAAAGCATAACGTGGCCACCCCAGTTTCCAGAGACCCTACAAGAATACACCCATGTGCACCCATATAAAATATACATCCATCGGCTGCAGCGTAAATGCTCTCCCTTGTCTATAGCTCCTATGTGTTTGTGTGTGTGTGTGTGTGGGGAGGGGGGAGGCGTGGGGGGGCAGGGACGAAAGGGTTGGAGGAATCAAACATAGTTTAGCCAAGCCCTCCACTGAAAGGCATTAATCATGATATTCTGAGATTTTGGGTATAAGCACACATATCGAAAATCTGCGCCCCTGATAAATCTAAAAGAAATTGATAATTTGATTTGTTCAAAACGTACTCTCATAACTCTAAATGGCCATTGATAACCTTTGTGTGGTAGCTGGACAATATAATTGAAAGCTCATCCCATAGCACTGAACAAATATGGGAGTATACTTGGGGGTATCCAAAGCAAATCCACCCTCATCACTTCACTCACCGTTACACGTCTTGATCGTCATTTTGAATGTAGAAATATCTATCGGGCCACAAAATAATTGGCCTCCCGTTAAATGAGTGTCTTAGATGCCTCAAATGACTGATATTTAAGCGAGCGCATTGTTATTCGGGGTTTGCTCAGTTGTATATAAGGAAGGCCTTTCCCGTTTCAAAAGGGAACAATCAAAATCAGCTTCTGAAAGGCAGCATTTGATTTTAGACACACTTACCTCCCTCCGTCTTTCTGGTAAGAAGACGCTGTGGAGGTATAATCGAAAATATGGCAGTCTTCCAAATCGCAGAGGTTGCTTTCCTGTAGAAGCAGTGAAAAACAAACGATTGGAATTGACGAGTTTCTTTCGGTCAGCTGTAACAGCTATATTTTGAATAGATAGAACGCTAAAAACGCGAACAGAAGATCATTCATTCAGTCTGTTTAGAAAGAATATGGATGGATTCTCCTTGAACAGTTTGCCTCCTGTTTCATATACCTAACGAGTGAAACTCCGAATCATGATTTTATAATGTACAGAAAAGTGACACTTTGCGTCAACCTACGGCTGTCATTGCCGGAAAAACTGAATTTAGGCCTACCAACTGTTTACTTCAAGTTGATTTATTCTGTCAGAACAAGCATTTCAGCAAAAGGAAATGCGAAAATTATGTTATTTTTATATGTAGAACATTTCTGCATCATAAAATGGGCAAAAACAAATATTGAGGTTTTTGATGAATTGCTTAAGGGTAACCATAGGCAAAAATTTAAAAAAAATTTTTTTAGTTGACTAAACCAATAAATAGCACACGTAAAATTTTCCATTGTTCATGATTTTATTCTTGTGAAATATTATCTCCTGAATTATAGAAGACATTTTAACAGTTACTGTGTGGTGAGTGAACACCTCATTCACGTTATCATAATTCTTAATTGGAACACTGGCTTATAGAAGTTCTCAACTTAGAAAGAGTCTATGGTTTCGACCTTCGGCCGTTAAGTGAAATTCTTGAACGTTCCAACGAATTCCAATTTCTCTCTGCGATTTACCTGAATTAATAATGACACAGAATTAATTCCGCCCAACACAGAACATGACCTGCTCTTAAAGCTTGTAATCACACAAATCGGATACCAGTTCTTCACCATAATAAATCTGGGAAGTTTGAAAAGTGACTCTTCTTAAACTGTACATAACTTTCTTAGGTCCACAATATGAAGCAACGTTACCACTCGCTTGTTTGAAACAAAGGGTCTTAAAGGACAGCCGATCAAGACCACGAGTAGAGTGTTGAGGTACCCAATGCCCACCAGATGCTGAAACAAGTCGAATCTGAACCTAAAACCCAAATCATATGGTTCCCCTCTAAAATATTCATTCACCTTTAATATGATACATAAACTTAAGGCTGACCCGGGAGAATCAGAGAAAGAGGTAGAAACCCAGAATGCCCCACGTGGATGCTCGTAGGAATGTAAACTTCATCTATGACACACTAATTATTGTAACGTGAATGCTTTCCTTACCCATCGTGACTCCCCGTTCTCCATATCCTTATCGAAAAACCGCGAGCGGCAAATCAAGACGAAAAGACAATTTAGAGGTCGAAAATTTAAAACTGAAATGAAATGCCCACTCCCCCCCCCCCCCCCCCCGACCAAACTATGCCATACACACGCTTTGAAAGTAAGCTATCCATAAATGACAGACACTCTAGCATATGGAATCATGACACCGGTCCGCCGCCCCTGTTTAGCTCCAAAAGTTGTCTAACTTGTAAGTAGAGCCAATACACCACCAGTCATTCTGTGAAAGATACATTTTTAGCTCAAAATACACAGTATATTTAAAGTTTGTAGTATTGGATTGCATTTATTTGTTTACTATTTCTGTATCGCGACTCTTTCCTCAACCTAATTTGTGTTCTGTTGGATGAAAGTGGACGGATAGCACAGAGAGAACCATCCTACGCCAGCTATCTACCCACTACATATCCTCCTAACTTACTAAACCGGTACACGAAGGGCTAGCATTGGTTGAAGGCAAGTGTACCATCAACGTGTTGTACGCATTTGCACAATGCGCAGATTGCTCCCACATGGGCAGCTGAAATTAAGGGCCTCACCACTGACACAACGGCGGAGAAGAAATGCATTGCTTATGGTGGTAATAAAACAGTGTCAGTGCATATACTCTAAGTTAGTCACAGAGCTATTTATTAAGTGGAGTAGAAAATATTTGCAATCTTTCATTTCAAGGAAACATTAAATCTGGCAGACAGTGGTGCTGAGCAGAAAAAAGCCATCATCAGACATTGATTATCGTTTCGTTATTTGACTTAATTTTTGTAACATAACAGCGTCCATAATTATGCAATATGACCTGCAGAGAATTGATCTGTCTCTTTGGGGCAATTGGTTGTTTACCAACATTTTTGTTTAAATATACTGATTGTGGAGTATTCCAGCCTTTTGACCGGCTAATTTGCATACACATGCACTGTATATGAATGTGCAACCAGCACAAAGCGAAAAATGTATGTGTAAGAATAATGAGTAAAATCTAAGAACAGGTGGGTTTTGAACTCACATCGCATTGGATGCACACTTTTCATACAGCAATGTGAACGCCTGTACTAACTGAACTACCGCCCGATTCGTTCTCGTGTGGTAAAATATAAATAAAGAACTTTAAATCATAAGACCTCCATCATTCTGTTTCCAGAGGAGAAAATATCGTTCATTTTCGAGTAATGAAGGGGTATAGGAAGAATATGCTAGTGCTAATTTTTAATAAAAAATGAACAGAAAAAAGCAGCTGTGATAAGTTACGCTATAAACCAGCTTATGATTGAGCAGGCGATTTTTTTGGTAGGGATCTGTTTAGTTGTTCAGACCGGAGTAACATTGTCATAACATCCACAGTTACTATAAATAGTAACAATTGACTGATGTTGGCACTTATTTTGGTACAAAATATCATCACCAGATATCAAAATTTGAACACAAATATCCCAAAAAGGGGTGAATAGAAAGTGCAGATGTTCCGAACCAAAATCCAGAACATCTCAATAAAGAGAAAGACTCTTTTTACCCGTTAAAAATATTGTTTGTAAAAAAGCGCATTTTCGAAAATTTGTGAAATTTTACCAAATTGGCACTCATTTTTTACCCCTGTCCATATTCTTGTCCAAGCATTCAATCTATTCTCAGCCACGTTACGTATGTTTCCGTGGTATAGAATCACCCATATATCAATAACACTGACATTTCTGAAAATGCGAGGACCCTCCGATGTAGGAAGCACACCTATTAGGAAAAAGCAATTCAAAGTGCCTAAGATTCAGCATTTGATCACCACCTAATTGTTTACTGTTTTTTGGGTCACACCCACCCGGTATTTATGCCCAAATCATTGCTATTAAACATAACAAAATGAAGTTTAGCCTATTGTTTGCAATCAAGTTGCCACTTCAGAGAAGAGGCACACAAGTCTTTAAATCCTGGGTCATATTAATGCAGTAAAGCATAACGTG
Source organism: Pictodentalium vernedei (assembly GCA_031216915.1). Lineage (NCBI taxonomy): Eukaryota > Metazoa > Mollusca > Scaphopoda > Dentaliida > Dentaliidae > Pictodentalium > Pictodentalium vernedei. The sequence continues at coordinate 392,801,177 of CM062292.1, read as the reverse complement.
GCCACCCGTTTCCAGAGACCCTACAAGAATACAGCCATGTGCACCCATATAAAATATACATCCATCGGCTGCAGCGTAAATGCTCTCCCTTGTCTATAGCTCCTATGTGTTTTTGTGTGTGTGTGTGGGGGGGTTGGGGGTCAGGGACGAAAGGGTTGCAGGAATCGATCATAGTTTAGCCAAGCCCTCCACTGAAAGGCATTAATCATGATATTCTGAGATTTTGGGTATAAGCACACATATCGAAAATCGGCGCCCCTGATAAATCTGAAAGAAATTGATAATTTGATTTGTTCAAAACGTACTCTCATAACTCTAAATGGCCATTGATAACCGTTGTGTGGTAGCTGGACAATATAATTGAAAGCTCATCCCATAGCACTGAACAAATATGGGACTATACTTGGGGGTATCCAAAGCAAATCCACCCTCATCACTTCACTCACCGTTGCACGTCTTGATCGTCATTATCAACGTAGAAATATCTCTTGGGCCACAAAATAATTGGCCTCCCGTTAAATGAGTGTCTTAGATGCCTCAAATGACTGATATTTAAGTGAGCGCCATTGCTATTCGGGGTTTGCTCAGTCGTGTATAAGGAAGGTCTGTCCCGTTTCAAAAGGGAACAATCAAAATCAGCTTCTGAAAGGCACCATTTGATTTTAGACACACTTACCTCCCTCCGACTTTCTGGTAAGAAGACGCTGTGGAGGTATAATCGAAAATATGGCAGTCTTCCAAATCGCAGAGGTTGCTTTCCTGTAGAAGCACTGAAAAACAAACGATTGGAATTGACAAATTTCTTTCGGTCGGCTGTAACAGCTATATTTTGAATAGGTAGAACACTAAAAACGCGAACAGAAGATCATTCATTCAGTCTGTTTAGAAAGAATATGGATGGATTCTCCTTGAAGAGTTCGCCTCGTGTTTCATATATCTAACGAGTGAAACTCCGAGTCATGATTTTATAATGTACAGAAAAGTGACACTTTGCGTCAACCTACGGCTGTCATTGCCGGAAAAACCGAATTTAGGCCTACCCATTGTTTACTTCAAGTTGATTTATTCTGTCAGAACAAGCAATTTCAGCAAAAGGAAATGTGAAAATAATGTTATTTTTATATGTAGAACATTTCTGCATCATAAAATGGGCAACAAAAAATTTGAGGGTTTTTGATAATTTGCTTGAGGGCAAATTGTCAACATTTTCCATTGTTCATGATTTTATTTTTGTGAAATATTATCTTCTGAATTATAGAAGACATTTTAACAGTTACTGTGTGGTGAGTGAACACCTCGTTCACGTTATCATAGTTCTTAATTGGAACACTGGCTTATACAAGTTCTCAACTTAAAATAGAAAGAGCCTATGGTTTCGACCTTCGGCTGTTACATGAAATGCTTGGACTTTCAATCGAATTCCAATTTCTCTGTTCGACTTACCTGAATTAATACTGACACAGAATTAATACTGCCCAACATGACCTGCCCTTAAAGCGTGTAATCACTAAAATCGGCTACCAATTCTTCACCATGATAAATCTGGGAAGTTTGGAAAGTGACTCTTCTTAAACTGTACATAACATTCTTACGGCTACAATTTGAACCATCGTTACCATTAACTTGTTTGAAACAAAGTGTCTTAAAGGACAGCCGATCAAAACCACGACCAGAGTGTTGAGGTATCGAATGCCCACCAAATGCTGAAACAAGTCGAATCTGAACCTAAAACCCAAATCATATGGCTCCCCTCTAAAATATTCATTCACTTTTAATATGATACATAAATTTAATGCTGACCCCGGATAAACAGAGAAAGAGGTAGAAACCCAGAATGCCCCACGTGGATGCTCGTAGGAATGCAAACTTCATCTGTGACACACTAATTATTGTAACGTGAATGCTTTCCTTACCCATCGTGACACCCTGTTCTACATGTCCTATCGAAAAATATTCCAGATAAAACCGCGAGCGGCAAATCAAGACGAAAAGACAATTGAGAGGTCGAAAATGTAGAACTGAAATAAAATACCCCCCCCCCCCCCCTCCCGGACCAAACTATCACATACACAAGCTTTGAAAGTATGCTATCCGTAAATGACAGACACTCTAGCAGTTGGAATCATACCAAGGTTACAAAATTACTCGGAAGTGCGGTGGCTCAGTGGCAGTCTGTTGGACTTCTATGCTAGATGACCCTAGTTCGACCCCCGTTGTGTCCTTGAGCAAGGTACTTTATCCCGGTTGCTTACATGGGGGCGCGATGACGTAGTGTACTAAGGTATACTGCACGTCGATGGTGCACATGTCTTCAGCCGCTTTAACCCTGCTTGAGCGGAGCTTGAGCAGAGTTAGAATGCTGAGGAGCTGACAGTTGCTCGTCAATACTTAATGGTTCTCTCCGGGTACTCCGGCTTCCTCCAACCATGAAACTGTCATGGTCACGATTCGCCATTGTGCATAAGTATGTGACCTTAACACCAATAAATATGTAATTAAATAATGACAACCGTAGGTTCAAGTACAATACCACTTTTTTGTGCATTATAAAATCATGTCTCGGAGTTTCACTCGTTAGATATATGAAAGAGAAGGCAAACTCTTTAACGACAATCCATCTATATTCTTTCTAAAAAAACTGAATTACTAATCCTCAGTTCATGTTTTCCAGTGTTCTGTCTATTCAAAATATTACAACCGTCAGAAAGAAACTTGTCAATTCCGATCGTTTGCTTTTCAGTACTTCAACAAGAAAGCAACTTCTGCGATGTGGGAGACTGCAGTATTTTCGATTTTACTTCCGTAGCGTCTTCTAACCAGAGAGACGGGGGTAAGCGTGTCCAAAAACAAATGACGGCTTTAAGAAACCGATTACAATTTTTCCTTTTTGAAGGGAAAGGCCTTCCTTATCTACAACTGAGCAATCCCCGAATAGCAACGACGTTTGTATATCAGTCATTAGAGACATCTAAGAAACTCATTTCCAGCCACTTGAAGGTTTTTTTCCTCGCGGGAGGCCAAGCTCGGCGGGGTTATTTTGAGGCCGAGGTTCACGCACTAACTCAAAATACACAGAATATTTCAACTTTGTAGTGATGGAATGCGTTTCTTTGTTTATTATTAGGGTATCGCGACGCTTTTACCGACCTGATTTGTATTGTGTAGGATGAGAGAGGACGGATAGCACGGACAGGACCATCCTGAGGCAACTCTCTACTTCCTTACTTCTAAAGTTATTAAACAGGCACACGCATGGCTAGCATTGGTTGAAGGCTAGTGTACCATTAACCTGTTGTACGCATTTGCAAAAACCGTAAATTGCTCCCGCTTCGACTGCTAAAATTAAGGGCCAATCCACTGACATAACTGAGAAGAAATGCATTGTTCATGGTGGTAACAAAACAGTGTCAGTGCTTATAATCTTTTAGTTAGTCACAAGGGCTATTTATTAAGTGAACTATAACATATTCGCAATCTTTTATTTCAGGGAAGCATTAAATCTGGCAGACAGTGGTGCTGAACAGACAAAAGGCATCATTAGACGGCGATTATTGTCTCGTTATTGGAATTTTATTTTTGCAATGCAATAGCGGCCCACATTAGACAATGTGGCCTGTAGAGAAATAGTCTGTCTTTTTGGCAAGTGATCGTATTCCAGCATGTTTATTCAAATATTGCGATTGTGGAGTATTTCAGCCTTTCGACCAGCCAATTTGCGAAAACATGCTTTACAGATGAAGATGCGACCACAACAAAGCGAAAAATGTATGTGTCAGAATAATGAGCAAAATCTAAGAACAGGTGGGTTTTGTACTCACTTCGCATTGAACGCGCACTTTTCGTACAGCGAAGAGAACGCATGAACTTACTGAGCCACAGCCCGATTCGTTCTCTTGTGGCAAAATATAAATAATAAACTTTAAATCGTAAGACCTCCATCATTCCGTGTTCTGTTTCCAGAGGAGATAATAACGTCCATGTTCGAGTACATAAGTGGATATAGGAAAAATATGCCAGTTTTTAATAAACGTCAACAGAAACAAAGCAGTGGTGATACGTTACACTATAAACCAGGGTAATGACCGAGACGATGATTTTTTATGGGGATCTGCTTAGTTGTTCAGACCGGAGAAACATTGTCCTAACATTCAATATTCAGAGTTACTATAAATAGTAACAACTGACTGATGTTGGCACTTATTTTGGTACAAAATATCATCAGCCGTTGTCCAAATTTGAACATAAATATCCTAAAAAGGTGTGAACAGAAAGTGCAGATGTTCCGGGCCAAAATCCAGAACATCTCGATAAAAAAGACCCTTTAACCCATTGAAAATCTTGTTTACAAAAAGCGCATTTTCGAATATTCGTGAATTTTTACCAAAATGGCACTTATTTTTTACACCTGTCCATTTTCTTGTACAAGCATCCAATTTATACCTTCCCTGCCACGTTACGCTTGTTTGTGTGGTACAGAATCGTCCATATATCAATTACATTGACATTTCTGAAAATGCGAGGGTCCTCCAATGTTGAGAACACAATTATTAGGAAAAAGCAGTTTCAAAATTCCAAAGAATCAGCATTTAAGCACCACCTAATGCTTTCCAGGTATTTTAGGTCACATCCACCCAGTATTCAGGCCCAAATCATTGGTATGAAACATAAAAACCTGAGGTTTAGCCTATTGTTTACAATTACGTTGCTCGTTCAGAGATGAAACACATATGGCTTTGTTTGGGTCCTGGGGAAAATATTCCAGATAAAACCGCGAGCGGCAAATCAAGACGAAAAGACTATTCGGGCATCTATCCCGTATACACGCTTTGGAAGTATGCTATCTATAAATGACAGATACTGTAGCACATGGAATCACGAGACTGGTCCGCCGTCCCTGTTTAGCTCCAAACGTTGTCTGACTTGTAAGTAGAGCCATTATACCACAGTCTTTCTGTGAAAGAAACATCTTTTAGCTCAAAATACACAGAATATTTAAATTTTGTAGTGTGGACTGCATTTGTCTGTTTATTACTGCGGTATCGCGACTTTTTTCCAAAATCTGATTTGTATTGTGTCGGATGAAAGAGGACGGAGAGACCACCCTGCACCAGCTATCTACAATTAACTTCCTAACTTACTAAACCGGCACACGAAGGGCTAGCATTGGTTGAAGGTAAGTGTACCATTAACGTGTTGTTCGTATTTGCACAATGCGCAGATCTTATAGATGAAGAAATTAATTTGCCCTTTATACAGTCGTGAACCTCTCATTTGGTGGGACAATCTAAAATTTAAAATGAAAACGTTTTCTTAAAACTTCTGCCAACAAAGTCAGAAAAATAATCGAGAAAAGGAACTTCAGCTACAAAATGAATTAGCCTTGGAATGTATTAGGGTCAAATCCTCTTTGAACATCTCCAAAATACAGAAGAACTTGCATTTTTTTTATTACAAAGATGTCATGGAGCAATAATTCGTTCAAAATCTAAATTTCATTTAGAATCAGACAGATGCACGAAATATTTCCTACGATTGGAGAAGTCGAAGCAAATTGGTAATACTTTCACAGCGATTTTTGATGAAAATGGAGAGGTCATGAAGGGGACGTTTATTATATTTTTTCAGATTTATATGAGGGAGAATGTTTATCTGATAATGATATAAATACACTGGTTCATTCTTCTGAGAAATTTCTGTCAGAAGATGACAAAGTGATATGTGATTATCCCATTTCTTCCGAAGAACTGAAATTAGCTTTAGACAAAATGTTGCCGTCAAAATCTCCTTTATTGGATGGGCTAAGTAAAGAATTTTATCAGTCATTTTGAGATAAATAAGGGCCAATCTTTTCAAAATTATGAATGTTATAAAAGATACTGGCTCTCTTTCTCTGTCAATGACCATTGGTGTTATTGTTCTTGTGTACAAGAAAAAGGGCGATAAGAGAGATATAGCAAACTGGCGTCCCATTTCCCTACAAAATGTTGATAAAAAGTTGATAGCCAAATTTCTAGCAAATAGACTGAAATTAGTTATGCATAAGCTAATATCTGAATTTCAAACTTGTTGCATTCCATGTAGGGATCTCATTGAAACCATTGTTTCAATAAGGGATTTTATCAATTATATTGAAGAAAATAATTTACAAGGTTTGTTAAAGAAAGTAGATTTGAATAAAGACTTTGATAGGCTTATCTAACGTTATATGTTAAGTCTTCTGGGGGAAAATGGGGTTTGGGGCCTATTTTATAGATTGGGTAAAGATTTTATGTAAAAATGCCAAGAGTTGTGTCAAGATTAACGGTCATGTTTCATCTTTTTTTCAAGATTAATACATCCGTTCGACAGGGGTGCCTTTTGTCTGCCTTGCTTTTTGTTCTGTGCTCAGGCGAGTCTGATAAATGCCAATCCTGCCATACGTGGTTTTAGGTTGAATGGGTGTTCATCAGAATTCAAATTGTTCCAACATACTGATGACAACAAGTTAACTCTTGTTGATGTGGATTCGATACAACATGTTTTGAAATCATTTAATTTGTTCTGAAAGGGTTCAGGGGCAAAAATTAATTTTACAAAGTCTGAAATATTACCATTAGGTAATGTAAAACAGGTTGATCTTTCATATCTTCCCATTAAGATCGCTGATGGTTGTTTAGAAATTCTCGGAATTTATTTATGTTATAACCATCGACGCTGAGAATTTCTTAATTGGGGGAAAAAGTTAAAAAATTGTCAGCCATTTTGTATTTGTGGAAAGAAAGGCCACTGTCATTGAAGGGGAAGTCAGTAGTTATTAATCTTTTATTGTTATCAACTTTATGGTATATGCTGAAAGTCACTTCTATACCCGTTATATATATTGCAAAAATTAAAGCCATTATACTTGGCTTTTTATGGAACAATTCGTATCATATTATTAAATATAGGTCTATAATTGGTAAAGCGGGTCATGGTGGGTTAATATACCTGATATAGAAATGAAATTTCTAGCATTGCGTTGTAAATGGATTCGAAGGAAAGATATCAGTATTTTTCCATGAGTTTATTTTATGAGGTATTATTACAAAAATTATAAGTCGCTCAAGCTGAGTGATGGGATTTATGGAATACAGATTTATAAAAATGCTTTAAATTGTATGCCAGCGTGTTATGGTAAACTCTTGAGAGCTTGAGGTAAGTTGTTACAAAATGAATTGACAAACATTGACCAGGGTTCTGACTTGACGGAACAATCACTTTTTGATATTCCAAAAATTTCTTATAATGGAAAAACATTGTTTTTTGAAAATTTTGTCAGGTCTGGAATAAGTAAACTGAAAAATATTGTGTATGAGGTGGTACCTGGGGTTTTTTGCGTACAGGTGGTATCCATGAACGTGTGTTTGAAACGTCAGGGTGCACTTGTGAAAAGGTGGAAACTCAGATTTCTCAGCTTATGGGTGCAATAAGTGAAAGCTGGAAAAGCAAAGTTAATGAGCTCCGTTTTAGTAATTTGGGTTTTTATTTATCTCGTACTGACCATTTGGAAAACAATAACTTATATTTTAGAAATGTCTGTCGTGAGCTTATTAGTGCTGAATATTTAACAACCAAAACAGCCTATGAAATATTCAAGAAACAAGAGTTTCAGATTCCTACTGGAGAATTGTTTTGGGTTAAAGTGTTCAATCAGGATTCTTTTAAACTAACATGGCCCTTAGTGGATTTAAAGGTAAAGTCATCAGACATGATTGATATTGATTTTAAAATTTATCACAATATAATTTATACAATGGAGAAACAACATTTGACAAACCAACAGGAGTCAGCTGTTTGTCCTTTGTGTAAATTGGGAAGTGAAGATATTCAGCACATTTTTCTCTCTTGTCCACTTCTTTCAAAAAGTAAAGCAATGACAGAGAATTTATTTGTTAATTCATCTGTAAATATAAGTGTTCAACAATTCGACCTGTTCGTTTTGTTCAGTTGTCAAAAACATATAAGAAGGTTAATTTTGTTTTCTTGAATTTATTGCTGAGTTCATATAGATTGGCTGTGTTTAGAAGAAGAAACTATTTTTTGAAAGAAAGTAGGCTAATACAAGTTCATCCATTATGGAAATTACTGTTGTCAACTCATTTAAAGTATTATTATGAATTTTGTATTGAGCACATGTGTATCTCACAGTTTATGAAAAAATAATTAAACTTTTTTTCGGTTCATGCGTTTTCAGATAAAACGATTGGCTCACACGATTCTGTTTTTTTTCTTTTCATAACTCAATGAACCGAAAAACACACAATTAGGTCCGCCCCCAGCCACGCCCCTAAAATACCAGTCTTCGGAGTCGCAACATGGTGTCAAATCAGTAGAAGTTAGAACACTGGCACGTTCTAAATGTGAAAAATAAAAATAAATTTATATTACTAATTTATCACCATGAAATTATTTATAAAATATTTAAATGGCCGTGGTGGGTCAATTTTTCTTTTTCTTCACAATTGTATTTATTTGACATTTCAATTTCTACGCACACTGGGTGATCGTCTGCGTTCATCGCTTTACCCAAATCGATTGTAAACAATGGCTGGTCACGACGAATACGGCAGTTTTGACATTGAATTCAACTAATTTCATGTCATCTGGCTTTATATCTAACTCCACTTTTACAAACTGTGTTTTTCAGTTCTCGGAAAACGGTCAAAACCAAAATACAATGTAATACTGATGGCCTACTTCCACCTACCACGGAACGTAACTTTTACGTGAAGTGAACAGTTGAATGAAGTTTGAGGGAGGCGTGGCTTATGACGTTTTCTTTGCATTACGTAATTCATTGGCCAATAAAAAATTTAATGACATAAGTGCATTTGACTTGGAAAGTGTGTCAATTGCTACCTGTATTTCAATAATATGCGCCCTCTTTTATGCCAGAAAAATAATATGTCTACCAGTTTTAGTTTTTAAGTGTTTGTTCGCTGAAGTAGAGGACGACTAACACTATTTATTTACTTGGGTCGCGAACGTTCAATTATAAGGAATGATCGTTTCTTTTGTCTATTTCTTGAGTTATGAACCCCAAAAAACAAAGTCCAAACTGTGTAAATGGGCTACTCCTTAAATGTTCTAGAATTTAACAATTATGTTCATATCAGTTAAGATGCCTTACAGTTTGAGTGGGGATAAAATTAATAATACTTTAATATTACTTTTAGTATAATTCTTTAGAGCTTTTGTAAGGCAGAGTAATTTTGGAGAGAGTTACTCGAGCTTCATTCATTGAGGGAGGGGGCACATGATAATTTTTTTTTCACACACAGCAATTTCTAATGTATGAATTATTATGAACGCACGCATAATGATTTATATATTATGAAATGTTGTTGAGTTGTAGAAAGAAATCCTTAATTTCACACATTGAAATAGAAAGTACCTACATTATAAATTGATTGAATATTCTTCTGGGATGTCTCTAAAGTTAGTACCTGGTATTTTTTTTTCTAAACACATTTGTAGTTTAACACATTTATACATGGATGGCAGAGGGAGGGTTTTATTGATTGTGAAATCTACACGCCGGTTTCACAATCAAGGGATTGGGTACATGTGCCAGGGTGTGAATGTGAGTAGCGTTAGATGGTCGATTGTCAGTGTGGGTCATATAATTATTTATCATAATATATAATAATGTATTGTACAAAGTTTTATTGTAAAATTACCTGTTTTTATGAATAGAAAATAAATCGGTCGCTGTGTGTGCTAGAGGTCGACGGTTCGAACCCCTGCTTCCGCATTTATCCCCCCCCCCCCTCCTGTTACATAAGTAACATAATTTTGTTTATTTTAAATTCCCATCTCTGATATTCCCTAAATTCAAATTAAATAAACTCAAATTATGCAGCAAAATGAAGTTTCAGATATATAGAACACGAAACACATATGTAATCAACTCATAGAGTTGACAGCAGGCACCACTGTTTCCTAGAAGTCTTCTACCATGTTCGTATGGGAACTGATAATAAAATAATATTTCACGAGAACAACTTGTGGCCAAATGTGCTTCAAATATCCAAGAACAAAGCTAGGGCATCAAAATTCTTCAAAACCTAACGACAAAGCTCAATGGAATAAATTTCAAAATGTTCGCTTTCTTTATGTTGTAATTACTTTCGATTTCCTGTCAACGTCATCGGACGGAAAAAGCACAGAAAAACAACCCGTCTAAAATCAAATAATGATAAAGATCGCCTCAATACAGCATACTATTATTACAAAGAGATTGCAAGATTGCCTTATTCTGTGCAAGGTATCATGAAATATGTTGAAATTTCTTAGAATTACGATTTTGTTTTTCAATGGAGATTTGAGGTATCGAGTGATTTGCACATGTCCGTCGAACATAGAATGGAAAGGCAGTGGTGTCTTTTTGAAATACCGATCTCTGATATTCCTTAAATTCAAATTAAGGTGCTATATAAGTAAGAGAATTGTGTTTATATTGAAATTCCCACCTCTGGTATTCCTTAAATTCAAATTAAATTTCCACAAATTATATATCAAAATGGAGTTTGGGGTTTTAAACACGAAAATATGTGTAATCAACTCATAGAGTTGACAGCAGGCACCACTGGTTCCTGGATGTTTGCAACTGTATTCGTGCCAGAACTGATAATAAAATAATATTCCACGAGAACAACTTCTGGCCAAACGTCATTAGATATCCAATAACAAATCTAGGCGGGGGCGCGATGGCGTTGCGGTAACCGGTTCTCGTCAGATCACCGAAGTTAAGAAACGTCGAGTCAGGTTAGTCTTTCGATGGGTGACCCTCTGAGCGATCGATTCGGACTCCCGCGTTGTATCCTTGGGCAAAGTGCTTAACCCCATATGGGGGCAAGATGACGCCGTGTCCGACGATGGTGCGCATGTCTTCAACTTATCGAACCCCGCCTGTGTAGGTAGCAGTGCGGAGTTACGGTGTTGGGGAGCTGGCAGCTGCTCGTCGCCGCTCGGTGGTTCTCTTCGGGTACTCCGTCTTCCTCCACTCGTGAAACTGTCACCGACACAATATGTCCTTGGCTGATGAAGTGTCGTTAAACCCTAATTAAAGTAATAAATAACAAAGCTAGGCTTTCAAAACACTTTAGGATGCAGCGATAAGCCTTCATTTGGAAAAAGGACAACACTCTCTGCATTTTTATTGAAGATGAATTCCATGTTCGACGGACATTATTGGAACATGGAAACGAACACGAAACATCTATGTAATCAACTCATAGAGTTGACGGCAGGCATCACTGGTTCCTGGAAGTCTGCTACCGTATTCGTACCAGCACTGATAATAATATTTCAAGAGACAAACTTGTGTTTAAGGGGTCGTCCAACGTAACTTTGGGCATTTTTTTTTTAAAATTTCCACAAAGCCCTAAATACGAATTAAAGCGGTGAATAACGACATATTATATACCAAAATAAAGACAAAAGTGTACAAAATCCAAATTCATCCACTTTTTCAAAAACATATTTATTTTTTCGTTTTTGATGAAAAGAAATTTCCAGCCGCATAAGTAACCAGACTCCGCGCATCGTACTCGGAGAAAGCTTATTTATCACTTCATCACCAACGTGGTGAGAACGCTCGGGGGGGGGGGGGGGGGGATGGATGACAACAAACGCTTGATTCTGTTCGGGTGACATTGTTTGTTATGATCACGTGGGTTTTGGTCAAAGTTGGGAAATGATTTGATTTCCCATGATCTGAAATCTTCAAACAAAACACTGCTGTTTTTCAATCTGGGAGGCGATGTAATGTACAACTCACTACACATTCACAGGAAAGTATTCAACTGACAATATAATTGCGAGATACAGTCCATAGTAGCGTTGTTGAGTTCAGAAACTGTGCAATGTGTCGTAAATGTCAGCAAGGGATTAATACACCACCGATTCGAACTACTATTATTTGGTTGGTGACGATGATCAAAACATAAAAGTGGAAAATTATATTTGTAAACAAAAATATATTCACATCAACATACATTATAGTCCGCATGATTGTATATTTACGAAAAATTAATTTTACTGTCGTCGAACTATGTTAGTGACGTAAAGAAGGCTTGATAAAGTCTGCTATGGAAAAAGAAGACCAATGTCAACGAGAATTATCAGAAAGGTTTCTTCCAGTTCACCAATTACAGCGAAATGTCGTACCATCGTAAATTTAAATATCTTCCTCGCACAACCGCATCGCGTATAAGACGGATCAACGTCGAATTTGAGCGCTGTTAGCACCAACAGTTTGCGAAAATCTATCTGTGTTGACACGCTGTGGACAGAAATAGAACAAATTCCGCTGGCAGACAAACATTCACACGAATTACCGAAATGAGACCACAACGTGTCATAAGTGTTCAGATAAATGAATTTAATAACCTACACAATTCCGATATTGTTTAGGCCGCTAATCCTCCGCCTATAAAATTACTATTGATAAGCAGATCAGTTATTAATGTTCTTAAATTTCACGAGAAAACAGCAGTCAAGCCTCCCCAAACAGTAACTACGGAAGGCCGATAGTTCCAAAACAAATGAAGCATACCAAATTATGTTCATAAATGAATTGGAAGTCAGGATCAGGATTTCTAACTAAGTGTAGCTGATTGGTGAAAGAATTCTGCACACAGGACAGGTTGTTTTGGCCACACTTGAACATTCAAATGACACTTGGCAGCTGTCATTGCTCATGCAACCCCAGAAATAGGCACACATAATAGTAAATGAGGAAGTTTGGCAGTTTACAATTTTTTGGTGTATCAGTCTCGTCGCATTTTACCAATTTGACAGAGATTTCATGCAAAATAGCAATTGATTGGGGGCGGGGTATGGTCACAGCATACTCACAAAGGTCACATTGGACATTCTTCATTTTTCATTGATGCACTCTCTCATGACTCCATACTTGTTCTTCTGAACTGTGTGGATTTGACCCTTGGTGAACTTCATAAAAGGTAAACAAACTCAAGAAAAATGGCAGACCTTTTGAAATGTAGGCATTCCAAATTACAGTTGGTCTCGTGGTTCGTTCCATGCAAGAATGATAAAAAGATTTCTCCGAGTCTGTACTAGAAGGATTGCAGAATTTAACTATTCAATAAATTTAAGGTATTTTATTGTATGAAATCTTTTCTCTTACTTATGCCATAGCAGACTTTCACGCAGCGCTTTCTGCCACGTGGTAACGGTTCAATAGCAAATATTAGTTTCCACAAAATCTATGTTTCATTCCAAACAAATTCCAGACAAACTGATATATAATTTATTGGGGTTATTCCTTTCTGACCTTCTATAAGGCTATATAAGTAATGGAATTTTGTATATTTTGAAATTCTCACCTCTGATATTCCTTCAATTAAGATTAAATATACACAAATTATACATCAAAGTGAAGGTTGAATGTATAGAATACGAAACATATATGTAATCAACTCATAGAATTGACAGCAGGTACCACTGGTTCCTGGAAGTCTGCTATCGTATTCGTTCCAGAACTGATAATAAATAATATTTCGCAAGAACAACTCGTGGCCGAATGTGCTTCAGATATTCAATAATAAAGCTAGGCATTCAAAACACTTTCGAGTGCAGCGATACGACTGCATTTTGGAAAAGGACAACACTGTCTGCATTTTTTATTGAAGATGGTTTCCATGCTCGACAGACATGCGCAGATCACAAGATGCCACAAATTTCCATCGAAAAACAAAATCTAATTCTAAGAAATTTCAACAGGTATCATGATACCTTGCATTGAATATGGCAACTGTGCAATCTCTAGCTAATAACAATTTACTGAACTAAGGCGATCTTTCTCATTGTTTGATTTTTGACGGCGTTGTTTCTATATGCTTTTTCCGTGCGATGACGTCGACCGGAAATCGAAAGTAAATTCATTTGTAAACAAAAGCAAAGGTTTTAGAATTTACAGCTCTGTCGCTGAGTTTTGAAAAATTTTGATACCCTAACTTTGTTCTTGGATATGTAAAGCATATTTGGCCACAAGTTGTTCTCGTGAAATATTATTAAATTGTCAGTTCTGGTACAAATACGGTAGCAGACTTCCAGGAACCAGTGGTGCCTATGCTAGACTCTATGAGTTATTTACACATGTGTTTCGTGTTCTATACATCTCAATCTTCATTTTGCTGTACATGTTGTGTATATTTAATTTGAACTGAAGGAATATCAGAGGTGAGAATTTTCAAAATAAACGAAATTCCATTACTTATATAGCCCCTTAACTCTATGAGCTGATTACAAATGTGTTTCGGGTTCTATGGATCTTAATCTTCATTTAATGTATAATTAGTGTATATTTATTTTGAATTTAGGGAAACTGAGAGGAGAAAATTTCAAAATAAACAAAGTTATATTACTTGTAAAGCACCTTAATGCGATCCTTCTCATTATTTGATTTTATACGGCATTGTACATCGATGCTCTTTCCGTCCGATGACCTTGACCGGAAACAAAACCTACAGTTTTGGAATTTACCCCCACGCAGCTTGTCAATGAGTTTTGAAGATTTTTATGTCCTGGTTTTGTTCTTGTATATCCGATAAACTCTTAGTCACTGTTCTCATGAAACATTATGTTATGATCTGTTTGTGTACGAATATGGCAGCAGAAATCCAGGAACCATTAGCGCCTGTTGTCAATTCTGTGAGTTGACTGCCTATCTTTCCCGTGTTCTATACATCACAATCCTCATTTTGGTGTATAATTTGTGTATATTTAATTTGAATTTGAGGAATGTCTGAGGTGGGAATTTCAAAGTAAGCAAATTTTTTTTTTTACTTTTTTGGCACCTTCAATAATCCTTTCACTCGATGTCAAGTTTGAAGATCCATCTTCTGAAATAACGTATCAATTTCATCCGCCCGCATTCAGCATAGCAAGTATCGTCACATCTTATTACACATCGTAAGTCCAAAAGTGAAATTGAAACTTCGTATCACGCTACACTTTGTTAAAACCATTGTTAACCCTTTACCCAACGTAACGGCCAAAACCGGCCAGCGCTATTCTCAAAAATCGCCAATTAATTTTCACTATTTTTTTCATTTTTTGTCTCAAAAACATAGGTTATGACCCCTCGTTGGAACGAGCTCGTCGAGCTCGTTCCAACGAGGGGTCATAACCTATGTTTTTGAGACAAAAAATGAAAAAAATTAGTTATTCAAGAATTTTTTTGGCAAGTGTCGTCTGCTTTTCACGTTAGGTAAAGGGTTAAACAAGAAAATTGCTTGATGATTGCCCAACCATTGGCAAACCTATTGCAAATCCAAATCTTACATTTGTAAATTTTTCTCCTTGGGTGATGACAATTTACAACACGACTGTATTGCCTTTCCGGGGTACACAAGACTTGAAACTCCCAAATAGAACAACGGACGACGGTTTTCACTCTTTCCGTGCGATGTGATATTTGGCCTGCACGTGTCGCGATAACTGCCCATCCATGACACAGAAACACAATATTCCACCAATAATGTTTCAAATACAACGGCCACGTTGATTACAGATGTATCGCTGAAGCTGTGTTCTTAAGGTTGTGTCCAGGTAAAGCATGAATAGACGACAAAAACGTGCCGTCTGGTTGTTTGAAATTTTACAAATGTATTGGATCACACGGGATATTTTTTCTCTAAACACACATACCCTGAAAATGCGCTTTAATTCTCTCTCTCTCTCTCTCTCTCTCTCTCTCTCTCTCTCTCTCTCTCTCTCTCTCTCTCTCTCTCTCTCTCTCTCCCCCCCCCCCCTTCTGTCTCGGATTACCTGGATTTAGTCTTATATCAAACCAGTGGAAATTTTATTGACGTCACTCAAGATAAAACCTGTTTTATAGCCAAAGGCATAATATGAGCTCCGACCCCTACACACATAGAAATCGGTTGCGGAAATTGAGGTTTTTGAAAAATAACCCCAACGGGGAAATTACTAATATCATTATATATAACAACTATCCTCAATTTTTTCGTTTTTATATCGGCCCGTTTCTATTCTGATGGGAAGAATTCCAAATCTGAACTGGGAAAGTATGGAGCGGTGTTGGCGATTTAAATTCAATTTGACATAATTTTCAGTCTTATATTCTGTTTTAAATAACTTATATATCCGTAATTTCGGGGCACTGCTTACACACTCCGACCATTTTGCGACATTGATGTTTTCCAAACAAGTTTGAAAATCAGCAATATCACAAAAGGTTAGATTTGTGTAAACATCAGGTAGATCAACTTCATCAAGTATTCTCCTCACATCAGTATTCCACCCACCAGACACAGTATTATGATCCCACAAAAATATTTTCTTTACCAGTCTCTGATCATCCATATTGATCATAAAATTCCACAGGCGTATAATACTGACCCATCTCCTTGTTCTTTGGGAATTCATCCCCACATCTCCGTTTACTGCTGCTAGGGTTGCGAATCTATGGACACCAAGAAAATATCTCAGGGCTCTGTTTTGGATTAAGTCTATACTTTTATATTTGTTGTATAGATTACAATATACTCCCATCATCCACGAAGGTCCAACAACTCTTATGCATGCACTCTGCATTTGTTTTGGGGTTTTGGGGCTTTTTTTTTTTTTTTTGTTTTCTTCGTTATGCAGCATTGTATTATGTATAATGTTTCAGTTACAACAGTCCTACAGTTAGCGTTAAAAATAAAATATTTCAAAGTGTGATATTAAAACACAATGTGCACTGTGAAGTACCTTACTCAGTAAACAATCTTTATTGTGTGTGCGTTTGTGATACTGGTGGTCAACTCGGGTATCATGGCGAGTAGTATCAACTTGGACGAGATCCAGACAAATCCCGAATATGACTTCAGTTATCTACGAAACAATAAAACAGAGACATTTTGTCGGAGGACAATTACTCTCCTTGCCTTTCTGTTTAAACAATATGGGAAAAAATATTTTCTTTCGAATGCGCTGACCCCTGAACTCAGTGGTTGACGAATGTCTTTCTACGCTGTCCACATCAATTGTCAAAGTCGAAATGCTAAGTGGGATCCGTTTTGCTACCTGCTCCCGGATCTAAATGACGCAGAGAACACATTTGATGTCATCGGTCTCACAGAAATCTTCTAATTCCCCGCTAATCTGTCTTGTATTTTAGAAGGATACCATCCCTTATTAACAAATAGAAGGCCCAGTGGCGACGATGGGCGCTGTGGACTCGGTTTGTTTATAAAAATTGATATTTCGTTCAGTGTTTGCCATGATCTCTCATACTGAAGTTAAACCCTTTACCTAACATGAAAAGCAGACGACACTTGCAATAAAAATTCTTGAATAACTAGTTTTTTTCATTTTTTGTCTCAAAAACATAGGTTATGACCCCTCGTTGGAACGAGCTCGACGAGCTCGTTCCAACGAGGGGTCATAACCTATGTTTTTGAGACAAAAAATTAAAAAAAATAATGAAAATTAATTGGCGAATTTTCGGAATAGCGCTGGTCGGTTTTGGCCGTTACGTTGGGTAAAGGGTTAAGCACCCCACAAGAATAATTAGCGCAATCTATAGATTGTTTTTGCATCAGAAACTTTTGCACAGAATTTGTCTGAGTGGAAACTAAATACCATGAGTCTGTAACTCATGCTCCGCTCTTCACGTACTTTAAATATCAATACTTCTGAATCTAAAATGTTTTTGAACTTTCTCTAATTACCCCAAACGCTCTTTCAGAAAACTTTGTGTATCCATCCACCCCTTACATTTTCATAACTTGTACACTTTACATTTTGCTGGGGTGACGCTTTAGAACATGAATATGCCGGTTAATTTGTCGCATATCTCAAGGTGAATAACATTACATGTCTTTTTCAGAAACTTTACGAGGACAATTGCCCTGTTTTGAAATAGATGGAACAACTTACTGTCAAAGCGTCGCTTTCCATCGATATTTGGCTGAACAGCTTAGTACGTTTTATAAGGAATTCTCATATAGAATGCAGGATGATCAACCCTGCACACTTGTCCCCCCCCCCCCCCCCATGTCCCACAGTAGTTAATTGTTCAATGTGTACCTGGAAAATCACTATTGAAGAATATTCTATGACACCCGCCTATAATGTACTATAGAACAAAAGAACCCACTTAGGCTTTCGCAAACACCTTAATTTCGGCCTGAAAGAAAATAAATTAAGTCTCGAGCACCAGAGGGAAAAGTGAAAAACACAGGCTATTCACAATTGACATGCTGGAGGCGCTGGACATATCGGTATCGACCTCGGTGTGAGCGGTATAGAAGACTGCATTCGGCATCAGTGGCGTTGTTGACCCACCCACCCCCCACCCCCCACCCCCCACACAAAATCGTTCCTATTTAAATATTTACTTATTTATTTATTTATTGATGTTTAAGGTTACATTTCTGCACAATGGCTAATCATGACCTTGACAGTTTTACGAGTGGAGAAAGCCGGAGTACCCGGAGAGGACCACCGAGCAACGGAGAGCAGCTGTGAGCTCCCTAATATACTAACTCAACACAAGCACGGTTAGCATTGACTGAAGACAGATGCACCATCGACGTGCAGTACGCCTTAGTACACACCGTCGCCGTGCCCTCACATGGGCAATGGCGGTGAAGTGTCTTGCCCAAGGACTTAACGCGGTTGCCGCAGGAGAGATTCGAATCGAGGACCTCTCGGTTTGCAGCCCGCTCCTCTACCTACTGAGCTCCCAATCGTTCCTGTTTCCCTCTAAAACATCATAAGCCCAACGCAAGTTTCACGTCACATAGTGCTCCAGAATGGTCTCCTATATAGGCCTACATACGCTACAAAGGCCTAAGATTCGAACTTTGAAAATTGATTTTTTGCAAACCTTTCTTGGGGAGTCCCGAACCCCCTATAATGACCTTTACCATACCATACACCCCCCGGCCCCCACCAACGCCCCCCCCCCCCCCCCCACCCTCTAAAAAAAAACAAACAAGCAACCCGTCTTGGCGTCACCTGATGCGTCACCTGATGCAGAATCCAGGCTACGAGCCTGTGTCACGCGAACATGCGACAACATTATAAATCAAGTTTTTCTTACTAAGTTTGCGCTTTTAACACAGCGTGGTGTACGTTGTTCGATTTTTTTCTTTTCGTGTACAGACAATGATTAATTTATTGAGACAACTTCCTAAAGTGTAGTGTGCAGTCACTAGATGTAGATCATATAGTCTTTGGTGCGACATGTTATTATGTTAACATTAAAATCTTTGATTCGCTGTGTCGATTTGGGTACTATGGCATTGTAACCAGTACTTTGACAAGGCTCGGATTGCACATACCACAGTTTATATTTGTGTGCAATTGCGTCGAAACTGCTACCTGGGAAGAACAATAGGCAGTCATAACTTAATTGCTTCACAGTCATCATTCGCATCGTGCCTAAGGTGTCATTGCCTTTACAAGAAACTCCACATGAAGCCAATGAGATCACACTAACTACTAACTGGTAGAGGACTGGAAGCCCATATTTGGTCTTTATTCTGAAGTACAGGTACCGCAACTTAAAGGCCTCATATTCAGTGGATGTGCTTTGTTTTATCATTGAAGTGAAATTATTTAGTCTGTTAAGATTTGCCTTGGTACAATTTATGGGAGAGTGCCTATTGGCACTCACCCATGAATTGTAACAAAGCAAAGACACATGAACAAATTCTGACGATCAAAAGTAATTTAGCCCTCAACCAGTTAATTGTGACATTTTTATTTCATAATCGTGATTGGAGAGAATTGTTCCAATTTAGAGACGTCTTCTGATGCGACGGAATCTTGGTGAATGGGGTTCCGTGATCAAGGAGATTTCAGATGTAAGAAAATCTGAAAACTTGATGCACAGAAAGGCCATTTAACTCTTTACCCAACGTAACGCTCAAAACCGGCCAGCGCTATTCTCAAAAATCGCCAATTAATTTTCATTATTTTTTCAATTTTTGTCTCAAAAACATAGGTTATGACCCCTCGTTGGAACGAGCTCGTCGAGCTTGTTCCAACGAGGGTTCATAACCTATGTTTTTGAGACAAAAAATGAAAAATTAGTTATTCAAGAATTTTTTTTTTGCAAGTGTCGTCTACTTTTCAAGTTAGGTAAAGGGTTAACTAATTCTCTGATCCTGTCCAATGACACAAAAGGTGTTAGAAAGTGGAAGAAGGATGGAGTTGGAGTATTGGTAAATATATTATATCTTTGACACACGCCGTTATGGCCTGGAATCAGTCCAGCTCTCAAATACTTCATCGTCTATGTCAAGATGCACTCGTCTGGAATATTTGAGTTGGTTAGAAGTCGAAAGTGTTGTTAAACTCGAATAACTGAATAAATAAAAAGTTGGTTAGAAAAGCGAATTCACGGTCCCCTTTTCCGACTAACTGGTATATTCTGGACCCCTAAATTTGAAAAAAAATCCCAAAGATTCATTTTCTGTAAAGGTAGAAATGCTGCTCAATTGAAACTTGATTTGGTCGACATTTTGATAACATTACAATCAGAAATGAAGACTCACCACAGCTGCAGTTTCATGATTACGCCGGGTAGTTTCACAAATTATGTTAATTTATGTTAATATCATGATGTTTTTGATGAGAATTAAATACACATTCATTGAAGGTCCCTAAATGTGGCAGGAAAGAATAGCTGTATATGTTTGTAAGTGAAGACACATCAGATTGCATCAAGGGACATATGCGCGCAATTCCTCAAAAAGTGGATAAACAAACAACCCATAACAGCGTAGAAATTCCTTACATAATTAGAATGGTGACCTAATTAGAATTAGAATGGTGGGCGTGGTCAAAGTAATCTATTTCTTGCAATACAGTTTATACTACCATCTGCCAAAACGAAGCTATGCTTCGGATTGGAAGAGATTGAGGAAGAACAAATATACCGAATCGACCCATGGTGGAACACCTTGGCCAAATTTAATTGCATTTTTAAATAGTACATAACAGGATTACATTTATATTGACACATTTGCATACTCTTAAAGTTGCAGACGATGTGTTATCATGTAATACGTCCGTGGAAAAAATCTTAGTTAATATAATAACGTCACCAGGCGGCCCATCGCATGAGCTTACTGAGATTTGTAATCTCAGCAACAGTAGAAGTATTAACCAGGCTGGGTGTTGGAAGAGTCACAACAAGTATCAAATACAACTAATTAATTACATACTAGAAAATTCATAAAACGCACCCCCAGAAGAGTTATTATTGTGCTCTAACGTCTAAACTTTTGACAGGGTTTCGAGGCTGGAACCCTTAATTTTAATCTTATTTGTTTTACAAGGACAGCAGAACAAGGTGTGCAACCCATCGTAGCCTGAGTGCTAGAATGTCCTATGTCCCATGTGGGACATAGGACATTCTAGCACTCAGGCGACGTTATATTAGCGCCTCTCCTTGGCCCAATGGCGCAGGTGTGTGGGATAACCTTCGCAGCGGCAACTTCGTGGCCTCGCTCTTCTCGAATACTACGAAGGGATCTTTAGCCTGCAATTGTGTCTCACTCTGCACAGAGGACAGCCATTTTACGTCCCCACCCGATAGGACGGTACACTGTGACAGCATCAACCCCACAATTGATGCTGACGAGAGAGTTCGGACACGTCGAGAATTTTCCTCGAACAAGGATCGATCCCGGGACCTCTGGCATGAGAGGCCAGTGCACTTATCCACTCGGCCACCACTCTCTGGAACTGTTGTAGACTGCAATACACAAAATAAGGTGGATGTACTCTAGCTTCGTGTAATGCAATTCATTTTGTTTTCTGTGCTGCGTTGAAATCAAACTATGCAGCGATCTATAGTGTTTGCTGTCCATAAAGATTTATTTTTAAACCCCTATCTAGTTCTCTTCATAACATATCCAACACTCCACCCTTCGCCCGTTCCATGAACGACTCAGGATCGAGATTCGCGAAACCGGAAATCACGTCGAAAGTTCTAAAACATCCTTTCATTGCTTCTTCACTTTCAGTCGGAACCAACAATTTTTTCACTGCCTTACTCACGATCGCTCTTATCGCTTCAACTGCCTCGTCCTTCCCCAATGCTCCCAAGATTTCATTGATCGTTTTGTCTCCTGACGAATCGTCATCTCGAACTGCGTCGCTTTTCATTTTTTTTACTTCCAGTCCCTTCCCGTGATTCAACTTTTTGTTCTTCTTAGTTTTCACGCGTCGAGGTTGTTTCGTCTCATCATCATCATTTCTCGCCACGATTCGAGTTTTCGCCTCCGTCACAGGCCTTTCGTCCACCCCCTTCCCACAGAGTAAACGATCGATGCATTCTTCTCTCTTCATGCGCTTAACACCTTTCAAATTCAAATACGACCGACGCACTCGGGCTCATAAATTACTAGAGTTTGGTCACAAGTTTCGGCATGCAAAAAGGTTAATCATTCCTTTTTTTAGTCTTTTTTTATACCACCATCACGATTTTCAATTCCTAAGTTTCTACAGTACTGTTCATCTGGGCTACGGTAGAGAAATATAACATTTCCACGTCGGACGTTTTTGTTGTTTTTGGCATTTTGAAGGTTAAATAATTTCTTTTTTTTAAATATATATCTTATTATTTCGAGTTTTGTGGATTTTTTTTGGTTTAAATATATATGGATATAATTTTATTTTTTATTTCTTATTTTTTGGAGAAAATCAATTTTTTTCTCAGAATCTGAATTTTGTTTTGTTTGTTTTTCAAACGTGGGAATTAATTTATCTAAAACGTAAATATCACACGACATATTAATTTGACGAATGTGGTTTTGATTTAATATGAAGCTTGTGAGATAGTCAAACTACTTCTGACTTGAGGCAGACTTCACCCATTTTTATACTTTTCGGAGGTACATATGGGTTTTCCCCTCGTCAGAAATATCTTGTTTGAGATTGACATGCATTTCATGGGTTTTCCTCTTGTCAGAAATATTTTGTTTTGAGATCAACACGCATTCAGTCACCATTTCATTCGATAATAGCGAGCAAAATTATTCATTTGACTTTTCAAGTTCACTGAACAATAACGGATGACACATTCCGATCATAATTATACATTTCACAAAGAAAAAAACACCTGCCTAGTGGTTTATATAAAGAGTTCATTCATGAGATTATAACGATCCTTTCAGTAGAATAGAAACGAATAAATTTTGTTTACCTTCCTTTAAATAGTCTAGCCAATTATTGAAATATTTATGATTCCTAATTCACATTATAAATTCACATCACAATCTGCCTCACTATAGACAGTTGCTTCGAGTATTCTTTTCACACACTAAAAAACAACCTTCAATAATGTTAATACAATACTTTTAATTATCAAAAAATAATTGAATACCTGTGCTTGCAATTATTTCGACTCGAAAAAAAAATGATTCCATCAATCAACAAAAACAAAATAATATCCATTTACATTTAAATATTAACCCTAAAAATATCTACTACGGATTTTCACGCAACGTCGCTTCCACAATGTAAACATTGATTGTGAAATCGTTTCCCTTTTGATAGACCCATCGAAACACCATGTCCACGATCTCGAACATCAGTCGTTGTCGTTTTCCAATTATCAGATTCAATCTGTGAACCAACGCCTCGGAAACGCCGGGAAAAATTTTCCTTCCATAGAACATAGTGGAGACGTGGTCTGGATCAAACCCTCCCATATCCGCTGAGAAAAGGTTTAGTAAATCGTCTTGGGATTCGTACATCAAATCCAGATCGGCCTCGCTCAACTTCAAAAGCAGGACGCATTTATCGAATTCGTTCGTCAAACCATTACGTTCCACGTCCGTCAATCGAATGGGATCGTGAGATTCTAACTTATAAATTTTACTACCAAACTTCGGGTATCTTTCGACCCTCTTCAGTTCCACTCAGGATTTCTTTTTTTTTTCAGGTGAAGCTCTCGGTTTCATGATTATCTTTTATTTTATCATGAAAATATCTAAATTTTGTGTTTTTGTTTTTTTGTTTTTTTTTTAAATGATAATAATTATTAATTGTAATTTTTTTTTTCCTTTTTCTTATATATATATATATATGTAGAAAAATAATAAACAACTTTTACAGTTTTTTTTTTCTTAATGACAGGAATTCTTATTTTTTTCAGGTTTTTATTTTATTGTGAAAATATCTAAATTTTGTGTTTTGAGGTATTTTTTAATGATAATAAATATTAATTGTAAAATTTTTTTCTTCTTCTTATATTTTTTGGAGAAAAAAAATAAAACAATTTTTACCTAAAAACAACCCGTGGCATATCGGGTTTTTTCTGGACCCGGATCGAGGGTCCTTTCCTGCCACGACGCAGTAAAAAAAAAACCCAAAACCTGTGGCGTATCGGGGTTTTTCTGGACCAGTAGATGTTGACAAGAATTTACCCAGTCCGATGCGTCGTGGTATTTCCCGCGAGAAAATCCCAGTTCCGGATCGAAGGTCCTTTCCTGCCACGACAATGCCTTTTTGGGACTTTCACCAGATTCAGAAATCCATCCCTATGGGAAAATCAGTGTTAATCTTTCAAAAAAGGGTCATACCAAAAACCCGTATTTTTATAAGCTCCTTGGCCCAGAAAGCTCAAATCGAACATCTTCCGCGAAAAATCCGGGATTTTCCTGGAAAAGTTGAATTATTTTTGGAAAAACAAAAACTTTTTCCGTAAAAACCAAAAATTTTCCAAAAAAAATTGAATTTGTTTCTAAAAATATCCCAATTTTACCAAAAATACTTCAACTTTTTTCTAGACCATCATTTTCTGGCCCACACCTACCAAAGTGGTCGGGAATCGGCCAGTATCACCTACTACCAAGAATTGAAACATAAATGCCCCGAGTTTGAAAAAATGGTTCCTTTCCCCTCTTTAGTTTAAAAAATATTTTCTGTCAGTCCAGTATGAATAAATATATACATGTTACAAGAGATATATATATGTCGCATAGTACAAAACCTGAAATTGGATTCAGGAGCAGGCATTATGCTTATGTACGCGGTCTCCTCTTTGGTTAATCTGAGAGCGATGTGAGACACGGGGTATCTGTGGAAAACACGTGTTTGTTAACCCTTTACCTAACGTAACGGCCAAAACCGGCCAGCGCTATTCTCAAAAATCGCCGATTAATTTTCATTATTTTTTTTCATTTTTTGTCTCAAAAACATAGGTTATGACCCCTCGTTGGAACGAGCTCGTCGAGCTCGTTCCAACGAGGGGTCATAACGTTTGCTTTTGAGACAAAAATGAAAAAAATTAGTTATTCAAGAATTATTTTTGCAAGTGTCGTCTGCTTTTCAGGTTAGGTAAATGATTGAATACACCTGAAGTTATTAAAATATGGCTTCAGACAGACATATATAATTGAAGTCTCTTATTTGTGCACCTTGGATCCTGAAGCCGTAAAATAGACTTTGGATGTGGTATGTCATTTGAGTCAAAATCACTATCTATCAGCACTGTGTCGAAAACGTTACTATCCATGTGAGACAGGAATATTTTATCTTACTCTGGTACGAAGAATTCGCACAAGGAATAGCGTCTATCGGAAAATGAGTTGTCGTTCTTAGACAAATTGCTAACGGTTGGTATTTGCGGTGTTGTAAACATTACGACTCATATTGATAGCGAAAAGTCAAATTTCGCATAGGGGCGAACACAACGGAACACCTTGGGGTCCTTGACATCACTTCACTCCAGTCGGGAATGTGTTGGTGGAGTGGGGTCCCGAGGTGTTCTCCCCTGGGACAAATGTGTGTGGCAATCAATTTGACTTCACAATCAACATCGGCTCGTACACTGCACATCACACAAATCAACGACATGACCGTTGAAAACTTTGTCGTTGTAAAATACGATCACTGTGGACTGGTCACTTCAACGGAGTGGACAGTATTTCCATGGACGCAAGAATATTAGATTCTAAACACCAATTATAGGAATAATCAGCAGAAATTCAATTAATGAAGAACCGACCACAGCCCGGTGCTTCATTAATTAATGTTTTGCAGGTGATGATTTTTATTATCTGGTAAACGCAGGCGTGGACATCACTGCCCATGCGTGGAATACAACCAGTTCACGGCGACTGCACTGTAATTATGACACACACTAACGCGGTAGACTTTTTCCATCAATATAACCGAAGTTTTGACAGCGTTATTTAATTAAATCTTTATGTACACAAACGAACATTCGGAATTAAAGAATGTCGCATAACAATCGGGTGTGAGTCATATTAGTCTCCACAACGTAGAAGAGTTTATGGAGACATGTGGAGATAACCTATTTATCGATAGAGCCTACACTTCTAGTTATCAACCTTCCCATAGAAAACTATTGTCACCAAAGTATTCCGTGTACAAGCAGTTTCGTTTTCTCGCGAATTCTTTGAAAGAGACAGGAATCTGCTACGTCTGTTTACATACGAAGTGATAAGTGACTGGCACATTGGATGTTCGGTGGACACCCTGGGCCTATTGATTCGGGCTTACTCGACTTTACACTTTTAAGTATCAGATATTTGAAGCTGGAAAAGAGGAAACTTCGGACTTTGTGAAACGCATGAGAAAAAATAACAGTGTAACAAAAATGTAACAAACCTGAGAATGTTTGTAATTGTTTTTGTTTAATAATTGGAATGATTATTACTTGGTTAGTTTCATATACGCTGAGATATCAGCCCCCTTGGAAACTACACATCAGTCGTCGACCTTCTATCTCAGGCTGATATGAAATTACCAAGGGTCTGATATCTCGACCGATATGAAACAAGCAAAGCAATAACCTCTAAACTATTGTCAGGATAGACGTAGCCTACCAGTAGAGTTCTAAAAAACGAAATGACTTGGGGAAGCTTTAAAATCAGTATAAAATTTACTTGCAGTTTGTGGCTCTATGGACATATAGGGGTTAAATGTATGTCTAACAAATCTAGTACTGAAACGTTTAACCGGATAATCGGTTTGAAACCAATTAGCTATCAAACCGATTAGAAAAGCATTCAACCGGTTATCCGAAATATTGATAGTGATCGTCATTCCACGTTTAAAACATAGTAAATCAGTCGCTTCTCCTTTGTGAAAGATTACACATCGAAGCCGCGTTGTGTACATTGCGAAATAATCGACTTTGGCGTTCAAGACTTTGTTAATGATCGGCAGTTTCCGTGAGCAATGAGTAATCGCAGAAACTACTCCGTAGTGTGTATACAAACGAACGTTGTCGAGTACTCGACAACGTTCGTTTGCATACGCACTACGGAATAGTTTGAGAATCCTTCTTTCCAATTCCTATAGTTTTGATCCCAAATTCGGTGAAATAATGGCCACGGATAACCGGATATTATCCGGTTTTCGCTCTCGGTTAGTCGGTTACGAAAACGAGCCAACCGTTTCAGCCCTAAACAAATCCATATCATCATTGAAACCGTAAAAAAGCAGTTTTCTACCCATAATTCTCGGTCGATCCTGTGACAAGTTGCTCAGGCTGCAAACATCTTCCAAATTATATTTCGCAGAAAATGGATAGTGTACCTTGGTGTTAATATGATATAAATCGTTCTATTTCAGTTTTTGGGGGGAACGTTGCGACATATCACGTGGGTCATAGAGAAATTAAAACAAAGCACTTGACCTTCTCCATTCGAATATGCTTCTTACGCCCCTGCCAATCTCCAATTTTGCATAGCTCTTCGAACTCTGTAGAAAATGCAGTGAGGATTATTGATAGTTTGTTATTAAAGGTTAGGTTTCCAAACAATAGCTTTATTATCTGTCTCACACCCGTTCTAACTTCCACTTCAGCAGATGTGGGGAGACTCAGCAGTGTATGAGATTCTGGAAACACCACTTAGTTTTTTCCCAGATATTCTAGAGAAATATCCCAGACCAGCAAAACATCGTAAAATGGTAGAATCCATCCCAAGAATAAAAGCCTGACTGGAGAAGCGGCTAGCAACGTTCGTACAGTTTGCGGGGAAACTGCAGAATTCGAGGGCACGATTTGGAATCCGAGTCTGGAGGCCGGTAGAAACTTACAAACATTTTGAACTTTTTGTGCAGATAACTGTGTGTTGATTCGTATACTATTGCACTGTTGTCGCAGTTGTGGGCAAATGACTTATTAAATTGACATATGTTGTTTCATTACATTTATTCCTTTCTCCGTAGATTTGTGATAATTTGTAATTCCACTGAAGTTGGCTATGCTAGGAATTCATATTTTGTCAACAATATAGGCACGAAGCTAAGATCTCATACTTTTCCGACATTTCTAAGCGAGAGCTAAATTTTTCCGATAGTTTTCCTGGAACGTTGACTGAGGGTATGAACTTGAAACCTAACACAATATTTTTTCTTTACAACAATAATGATTGAAACAGGTCAGAAAAGTTCGATTTTTATTATTTAAAAGAATTACTTTTGTTTAACGAAAGTAATTCTTTATAATAAAAATAACACGCGAATTTAATTTTCGCGTACAGGGCCCAAGCAAATGTTATATACTTAGAATGAGCACTTCTTACACAGAATGACACACACGGGTACTTTTGCATAATGAATATTGTTGTTTCGTCAAATGGTCAGTCTTCTTGTTTTTGTGAGCTTGTTTCGGGGAAATGTTGGCGCTCTGCCGACCAAGATTTTTTCCGACAGGCAACATAAGATTTCTGGTTTATGTATTTATGTATTTATTTATTGGGGTTTAACGACACTTTCGACAGCCAAGATCACCTTGTGTCGGACAGTTTTATGGGTAGAGGAAGCCTGAGAACCCGGAGAGAAACACCGAGCAACGGCGAGCAACCATCAGACTCCCCAACGTACTAACTCCACACAAGCAGGGATAGCATTGGTTGAAGACAAGTGCACCATCGACGTGCAGTGCGCCTCAGTACACAACGCCACCGTCCCCCCACGTGGGCAATTGGGATAAAGTGTCTTGCCGAAGGACACAACGCGGTTGCCGCAGGTGGGATTCGAACCGGGGACCTCTGGGCTTCCAGCCAGCATCTCTACCAACTGAGCGATCTCGTTCTCGAAAGATTTCTGGTAGACAGGATCATATTGTGGCGAACGCCACCCGACCACACACTAACTTCGGATCTGTACTATATGTTAGTTTATCCCTGTACCATGCAAAACAATACACGCAGGTCTAGACTATACTCCTTCACGAAACATTGTCAATGACCTCTCGCTGGATAGAGCTCGTATTTTAGAGAGGGCAGACAGTTCCGGCTGTATAAAACAAAGGCAATAGGAGGCCTATACGTGCACGAAAAACCCTTAAAATCGTTTCCCATTTTCAGTTTTTTGACCTTGCTTAACGACATCTGCGTCGAACTAACTATCGCGTTATTCCATTTGGTTGCAGCAGGCAAGGAAGTGGCATCACTAAAAATGACCTTTGGTTGCAATTTCAGTGCTATTTCATTTTTCTCCACCAAAATAAAGGTAATGGCATCTCAATGGTACGAACTTTTCGTTCCAATAAGAGATTATTAGGTGATGATTCGGAAGCAATAAATTGCTGCCATGCGATTCGTCCATATATGTAAAAACCCTCTGAATAATTCGCTTACTTTCACTATTTTTTTCTAAATGTAACTTGCGATCGCTGATGGGAACACCAAAATGAGAGGTCTTTAGTCTGCCTTTGAATCAAACATGTGAAGAAACTTTTTACAGCCATATGTGTAGCCCAATATGTTTGTTTTCCAGAACATAGCTCAAGATCTAATCATTTTTTTATTTATTTTTGAAGCAGATTGGGGATGATGAATAGGCTTAAACCTACATTAACCTCTTTTCCTGACAAGACCAATTCACAAGAAAAATGAAACCCGGCATGGAAGTATAAGTTCAATGAGGTTTGGTTTGAGGGTTTTCTGTCTGCAAATTAGGATTTCACTTTCACTAGCCCAAGGAGCTCTCATAGCTAGGTTAATACTCAACATAAAGGAAAATGTTGACGCACTTCCATAGATGACCAGCCGAAGAGTTATTTATACTCGATTAAGATTTTTCCTCTATTATTAAATGAAGTTATGGTTTTGGTGGAACGTTTTATCGATGGAAAATATTTCCCTTTAAATATTTTTTATCAGTAGTGTATAAATGACAATTCTGTCTCAGCAAAAATGCGTTTCTGGCTCTGAATTTCAAAGGAAACATTTTCTGCCTCAGCTAAAATCGGAATTAATCAATTTTCGTCTGAATTGGTATTTCTCCTAAGGTTAATCCAATGGGGAAAATAAAAAAGAAAATAAATTCGATGCGATCCAGAAAAAGACGATCTTTTTTTAATGTAAATTTCCATAGGAAATTATAAAAGTATCAAGTTCGATGGCCTCAGATATTTGCGAAAACGAACTTTCTGCACCCCACACAGAGCAATTATACTACTCTAAGTTTGCTAAGCACCAAATATTTGACACATCATTGTGAAATTTGCTTGTGAGATATTTGCGATATTTTTGGTAGATATGATTGAGGAATGTATTGAGATGGTCCCAGTGTTTACATTAGCTCTCTTGACAGGCAGACTTTTCGTGACAGTCATGGAAAGCATATACCCCTTGCTTTTCATGATGTTTTCGTGTACTGTCTACATGTACATGACATGTGTAGGGTATTCAATCTTCACTTCAGTACAAACCCTTGGGGTTTAATGACTGAATATGGCAAATGCAAATGTAAGAAGACATTTGTCTGAAGCAAAAATGTGGTAGGCTGTAGGGATGGCGGAGAAATGGGCTACCCATCGTCAGGTTGGTGAAGCCCTTGGTGTACACCATACGGTGATCACCAGAGCCCGGGCAAGATTTCAGCAGTATGGCACACCAGAAAGGCGGCATGGTGGTGGCAGAGACAGGGCAACATCTGTAGCTGAAGACCGGTTTTTGATCATTCAGGCCCACAGGAACCGCTTTGCCACAGCAACCCAGCTTCGCAGTGAACCTTTACAATGCATCCGGGGTAAATGTTTCGATGCAGACTATCAGGGCGAGGTTGCACGAAGGTGGTCTCCGATCGAGAAGACCATGTATTCGCATTCCGCTTTCCCAGAACCACTGCCAGGCACAATATGAATGGGCCGTGGGTCACGTTGGGTGGACCAGAGAAGATTGGCGACCTGTCGATTTTACAGATGAGTCAAGGTACTGCCTAGACCACACAGGTAGGCGGTCTGGGGTATGGTGAAGACCAGGAGAGCGATTCCATGCAGCCAACATTGCTGAGCATGGCCGCTATGGTGGAGGGTCAGTCATGGTCTGGGGCGGCATCAGCTGGGATGGGCATACAGAGCTCTGTGTCCTTGAACGTGGTACATTGATTGCACAGCGGTATATTGATGAGATCCTGAATGTCCACGTCAGATTGTATGAAGGTACAGTGGGTGATAGATTCATTCTGATGGACGATAATACCCGTCCTCATGTTGCCCATGTTGTCCGGGAGTACCGACAGGAGGAGAGGATTGAGCGTATGGACTGGCCAGCAAGATCTCCTGTCCTGAATCCAATCGAAAATGTCTGGAATGAGTTGCAGCTTGCAATTTCAGCCCATCCAGTCAAGCCAAGAAGTGTCCAGGTGCTTGGTGACATGATGGTCCAATAATGTAACAACATCCCACAAAGGACCACCAGAAACCTGATTGGAGGCATAAGAAGGCGTTGTCGGCCTGTAATTAACAGTCAAGCTGTAATTAACAGTAATGGGTCTCATACTCGATATTGAACCCATACCAGTTCGCTCCGTCAACTTTTTGGCAAATTTGAAAAAATTCCTCTTTTAAAAGTAATATCCATTTTCATTGTTATCGTATTCAAAAGCTAAAAAATAATGTCAAAACACAAACAAAATCTTAATTTCTGTACTTAAATCATTAAAGATATAATTAAATAAAAAATATATACACATTTCATAACAATATTTCAACTAAAACGTAAAACAGGTAGTTGAATATACCTGGTGCTTAGCTAACTATGAGCAGCATATTTCTCATAGTGATTTGTAATGTGCTCCCTTTGTTCTCACCCTCGTCGTGAACTAGAACAGACGAAGCCAAAAAAAGCTCCGTCTCTATGCAATTTCTCATAATGATTTGTCATGTTCTGTAATCTGGCACCGTCAGGACTGACGATTTTGCACACATTACCGTTTTGCCCCATGTTATTCTGATGGCGATTTTGTTATATTTGTAATTGATGTTTTATCGCCGAGAGAGTCGAAATTAAAACTAGAACTAAGAAAGTGCCGCCGCGTTGGAACCCATGAGACTTTTTTTTTGCCTGCGTTTTGCAGTGTTCCATCAACGGATACAGTCGTTTGACAGAGACCTATCGAATGAGAGGAAATAATTCCCCCCTCCCCTCCCCCACACTTGTGTACCCGATCGCAGTTCTGTCTGTTTTTATAGTGTTTCATCAACAGATGTGGTCGATTTCATAGAGGTCAATCAACTGCTAGAAAATAATTTATCGAATGAAAGTAAGTATATTTTTATTGACATGGGCTTTCGAACAACACATGATGTATTTACTATATATTATTACCACTTTTGTGGGCGTTCCTAGCACATTAACGATGTTCTGTCGGGCGTTGAAACCTCGTAATGCTCAACAAGTAAAAGTCATTCGACGTGTTGGGCCGTTATTGACTATAACAGCCCAACACGTCAATAACAGCCCGACACGTCTAAATATAGACAATGACGTCACATTTCTCAGCCGAGCAACAATATTTTCCCCAGATTTCTATTTGGATCGAAATTCAGTTCAATTCGGATCTTTTTAATTTGTAAACACAATTAACACATTTGTTTCAAGTGTTTCCCTTTGTGTCACGGATAGATAATGTATCAAATATAGGAAGCGATACACACAAAGTGATGACATCTTTGATGAATAAACTCCTTGCCTAAAGTTCGCATTTCGAAGAAATATTTCATCATCTAACTTCCCAAATTTCGCCGTACACTGATCAGACGATAGTCATCTTACCCAGTTTGTTTGTCAACAAATCAGACGATAGTGCCGCTGTTTTTTTTTAAATTCTAAAACGTCAAACTTCATTTATTTATCTTATTTCCCACATAATTTAATTGTAATGTCCCCGATGTACGAAAGTGGCAATAATATAACAATAACATGATTTTGGAGGGCATTATGGTTCATCAGCTGCCCTGCAGCAATGATGAACAGCCCGAGGGTTTATTAAACGCCCGAGACGAAGTCGAGGGTCGTTAATAAGCCCAAGGGCTGTTCATCATTGCTGCGGGGCCGTTAATGAATCATGATGCCTGAGAACAATCATGTTATTACTATTATTACTACTCCCTGTTTCAGCTAACCGCACGAGGGAATTGCTGGAAGAAATAATCACTAAAGTCGGTTCGATATTTCTGTTTCGATCGTGCATTCGACTTCAGTTCAGAAATATAAAGGGACGTCATCCGAATGGGAGTAATTCATCAGACCAAGGAATCTAAAAATAGCCGGGCCGCGGGCCGCTAATGGCTATTTATACCATTATCGCTCGCGGCCCGGCTCCGTCGAATGACGTCACTGAAATTATGGAGTTTTAACGGCCCTCCAAAATCATGTTAATCGACTAATAACTTATAGATTGAGTGGTAATAATAGAAAATACATGACTTTGTCGGGCATTACAGTGTATTAACGGCTCAACAGAAATGGTTAACAGCCCTTGAGCTTATTAGCGGCCCACGACTTCGTCGCGGGCCGCTAATAAACTCTTGGGCTGTTAACCATTTCTGTTAAGCCGTTAATACACTGTAAAGCCCTTCAAAATCATGTTATTGTTATATTAAAATAACACCTATATGTGATTTGAATTTATTTATATGTATATAATTATAATTTCCCTTTCTCAATCCATTCCTCTCAATCAATCCATCCCCGTCTCATTCCCCCTTCCCTTCTCTCATTTCGATGGAGTATAAAATAATATCCACTTAATTAAGAAAATATTTTGTGGATGCGAAGTAAGGCACGTCATGTATCATTTTGAAGGTCTTGACTTATACATTTCTTATATGGGGTAATTACATCTCTCCGAGGGGGGTGGGGCCGGGGGGCATCAAAAACTAAAGCTTTAGAAAGGTAGTCGTGCGATATATCATTTTAAAGGTCTTGACCCGTATAGTCCGAAAATTTGGTATTTGCCTCCCCGAAGGGGTAGAACTGAGGGACATCATAATCTCTAGCTTTAGAAAGGTAGTCATTGTGATATATCATTTTAGAGGTCCAGACGCAGATAATCCAAAAATTGGTATTTGCCCTTCCATGAAGGGGGTGGGGCTGTGGGGCATCAAAAGCTCTAGTTTTAGAAAGAGAGTTATGTGATATATCATTTTAAAGGTCTTCACGCGGATAATCCCAAAATTTGATATTTCGGGGTGGGGCCGAGAGCACAAGAAACTCAAGTTTCAGAAAGGTACACTTGTGATATATCATTTTAAAGGTCTTGGCGTGTATAGTCCGGAGATTTTAATTTGCCTTCCCCGAGGGGGTGGGATCTGAGGGGCAATCTAGTTTCAGAAAGGTAGTCATGCGATACATCATTTTAAAGGTCTTGACGTTCCGCCCGTGTCTGTGTGAACTGTCACGTTCACGATTAGCCATTGTGCATAAGTAAGTGACCTTAACCATTTACCCAACGCAGACGATATCAAAATTTATGATTTTAAATATTATTGTTTCAAAATTTTCAAAATATTTCAACAAAACCATATCATGTGACCCCTCATTGGAACGAGCTCCACGAGCTCGTTCCAATGAGGGGTCACATGATATACTTTTGTTGTAATTCTCCGAAAATTAATATTTGTTCAACTTCTGAATTTGCATATTACGCGGGCGGATGCGGCCGATTCGTTAGGTAAAGGGTTAAACACCAATAAATAATAAATAAATGAATAAATAGGTCTTGACGTGAATAATTCGAAAATTTGGTATTTGCCCCCTCCGGGGGTTGGGGCTGAGGGGCATCACAAACTCGAATTTTAGAAAGGTAATCGTGTGATATATCATTTTAAAGTTCTTGACGCGGATAATCCGGAAATTTGGTATTTGCTCCTCCCTGAAGGGGTGCGGGCTGACTGGAATGACATAAAAACTTTAAGTTTTAGAAAGTGAGGCGTGTCATATATCGTTTCAAATGCTTGACTTGAATATTTCGAATGTGGAGTACGCAACCCTCCCAGAGTGGGTGGGATGGGGTTAAGGTCGTCAAAACTTTAGGCGAGGCGAACGACACACTCTTTTTAGCATGTGACAATGTGTGAAAACATGTCATTTTTTAGCTTCCTTTTTAAAGTGTTTCATCAAAGGATTTCATTGATTTGGCTGTGATGTCTCGTATGTGAAACAGTCCAAATTTACAGAACCTGCAAAAAACCCTATTTATTTTCCTGTCGGTGTTTTTCAGTCTCTCTTCATCGGACGCGGCTGATGCAACTGCATGAGTAGGTGTAAATTGCGGATTCGAGCCCACCAAAAATTCATTTCGAGCCTACCTCAAAATTTAAGCTTGAAAGTAATGGGAATTTAGCTTGAAACATTTTCAAGTCTGACTAAAATCGGACTTAGTCGGTTTTCACCTGGGCTCGTATTTCGGCTAAGGTTGATCCATTGGGTGGAAATAAAAAGCAAATAATAGCGAAGTGGTCTCGAGAAAGCCGATCTTTTTTCAATGCAAATTTCCAGAGGAAATTGCAAAAGTGTTAAGATCGCTGGCCTACGACATCTGCGAAAACAAACTTTCTGCACATCATTCGGTGCAATTTTCTCATAGAGATTTGTAATGTGCACCCTTAATTCTCATCTCCATAACTGGACATGAACAGACCAAACCGAGAATGCTCATTTCTAGTGGAAAACTTCCTTTGGAAATTGTAATACGGGACGTTATGGGCACTGCCAATCAAATCAAATCTTTATTCACTCTCCTTGACCACAAAAGCGGTGTGAGAGGTATATATATGATCGTGTGTACGTTAAAGTATATTATATAGCAGTCAATATAAATTGGTACATATTACTAAATATAAATAGAAGATGGATATGACAAAAGGCAGCAAGATTCATCCCCAGTATAAAACCCACTCCAACCGAAAACGATAAAGATATCAGAACATCTCCAGAAACTGAAACCTCTTCCAGTCTGAAACCACAGTTACAGGATGTCGCAGGATTCGACTCACTGCATCGACTCCAGTGGCACAATCAAGTCCGCGAGTAGCTAGTCAGCATTTCATTTCTCGACATAGCATCGCTTGGTCACTAGGGTGATCGATGTCCAACTGTGATATAGAATACTCTAGCCCCTATACGACGATATGGTGAGCCACAAGACTGTAGAGACCCCCAATGTACCTCTACTCGATTTAAAATTCACCCTAAATTGATCGTAACTAAGAGATACTTTATCGTTACCTTTAATCTAACAACTGTCAGATCCAAACGTTAGTTTGAAATGGAACACCCCTCGCTCAAACACCCTTGGGAGAAGAAAATTAGACGGAAAGAAGGATGCTTTAAAGGGTACCATGTTCAACATATCACGATAAAGTAGGTACGCAGGTACTATGTTTCACATACCTTATGTCCGGTGTTGACCGGGAAGAGAAAATGTGATATTCGCAACTAACGCGTCCCCTCAGTCGCGATTTTTGACTGGGGTTGGGAGTGTTTTATACTGTGCATATCACCAAAATTTAAACTGAGATATCAACGGAGAAAAGACTGGTGGATTCGTGTATTTTCTGTATCCTGATCATCTTGTCATAAGATTAACAACTCTAATAAATTTGCATAATTTATGAAGGACTGTAATATTTTTACTTGAGAAGAGCTCTCTGTGTTTAAACGCCGAATGGCGTCTGTGCGTAAAGGAGGGTAAGTACATTTTTCTATCATCGTATAACCTTTGGCATTCCATAATGTAGTGATACTCGTCCCCAACTTTTCCCATTGGGCAAAGTTTACAAATGCGGTCTTGTCTTGGAATATGTTTCCATCGGCCTGTCTCAATCGGCAGGTGATGATTAGATGTGATAAATTTAACAAGGGTAAAGACATCTGTTAATGCCAGACGGGATATATAAAATTCCATTTCTAAGCTGTGATCGAGTAACCTGTAATTATCGTACAATGTCGACCTAGTAACGCTTGACCACCACTCGTGACGGAACTGTTCAGTCAGGATATTCTTAACTTCAGCTACCAAAAATCTTGTGTTTCCCAAACGTGGGATAACCCGCATGTGTCTAGGATATTCTTAACATTTAGAAGCCACTGGCAGCAGTGTTTATTGTTAGTCATTAACACATTTAAATAATTATAAAGTATAAGATTATTTTTTGTTTCGGGGCTATTTATTAATCTACAACAGTAACTAATAATTCGACATTTTATTTCAATCTGTATTGGAGTCGTCCCCAATTCACCGTAAATAAATACGGGTGGCGTACTTGGCTTTAATTGCAGAATAAATTTCAGAAATTTATGTTGGAACTTTTCTATTGATAGCATATTTTGATTATTTTATGAAAAAGGTCTAACTGAATATCAAACGGAAGAGAGAAACGTCTTATTTTTCTGATCACAGAGTACATCGCCTTTGTAGCCCTTTCCACTAGGTATTTCTTGGCCTTAAAGAAGGAACCGTTCCTGTTGATGACCATGCTTAAATACTTATAGTCATTGACTATGTCTAGTTGTTCGCCTTCTATTACGAACTGATGTGAAGGTCGCCTTCCGCATATGACCATTACTTTTGATTTCTTGGGGTTAACTACTAGTTTCCATTAGGAACAATAATCTGAAAACTTGTCCAGGGTTCGTTGCATATCAGAACTTGTCTCAGCTAAATGCATGGTATCCACAGCATAGAGGAGAATGAGCAATTTAATATAGACTCATGTTTCTTCTGCTATTTGGGTTTCTATATTGGAGAGACCTTTCATGGTCTTCGTGGATAGAAATGATTCTAAATCACTAAGATATATAGAGAAAAGTAATGGTGATAAATTTTCCTCTTGCCTAACGCCCATCGTGGGGTAGAAATTCTCAGATAGTTCGTTTTCAACTTTTACTTTGGTTTTAATTCGTTTATACATGTTTACTATAGTCCTCGGGATTTTCCCGTCGACCCCCAATGCCAATAGATTTTTCCACAGACCTACCCGCCAAATGGTGTCAAATGCTTGTTTAAAATCGATGAATGTACAATACAGTTTTTTCCGAGAAGTTTTGTTATTTCTGAGATAAAGTATAACGACATAATATTGTCTAGTGCAGAGTTGCCTTTCCTAAATCCAGTCTGTGTTTCACCAAGCAACTTGTTTAGTTCTACATAATCGTTTAGCCGTTTATTCAGAATTTTTTGTAAAAAAATTACCAAGGCAGCTGAGGACTGTAATAGGCCTGTAGTTTTCAGGGTGTAAAGGATCCCCCTTGTTTTTGTATACGGCAGACAAAATGCCAGTCAGCCACACATGAGGAATAACTCCAGTATCCAAAATAATATTAAAGAAAGGTTCATAAATGGGCAGCATGAGGTTAGCAGTTGCCTTAATATGTTCATTTAATATATGATCACAACCACCGGATTTATTTGTCGCGAGACTGTTTATAGCATTCAATATTCCTGTGCTGGTTATTGTCATGTTCAGTGTGTGGTCAAGGTTTTCATCTGGGCTAACTGTGGGTTCTTTATCATCAGTGTAGCTGTATTCTTGGGAGCTTTTAAGAAAGTTATATATAACACTAATTGCAACTTGAGGCTTAGATTTTTGATTAGTACAATTTAAGATATTCCAGTAATCACGGGGGTTACTCTTCTATAATGTTTTTAGCTTATGTGCCATATTTTTATTATATTTCTTAACAGCAGGTTCTATACATTTTTATATGCTTTACTTTTAATCTCCAGCATGGTCTTAGTATCAGCGCCCCTGTATAAAGCATGAGATCTCATGACTTTATGGTATTCCCGTTTCCCTGCCTTACAAGTATCATCAAACCATGGTTTTCATTTTGTGTTTACTTCCTTATTTTTAATGTGACCGAATGTCGCTTCTGCCGCAGACAAAAATAGATCGCTGATTGAATCCGCAATTACATTTGCTTGAGTTTGACTAAACTGGTTCGTGTCGCGTCCAGCAGCTGCTACAATTTTGAGCAATTCATCAACCAATCCCCTGGTTGATGTTTTGCACAAAGTCGTTCGTTTTGGACGCTGACCATAATTTGGGAGTAGCCTTTTTATGTTTTTCTGTATTGAGATCACAATTTCCACCGAGCCTTTCCCCCGTATTATTATTAGCTGATTGGAGTTTTGTGATTATGATTTCTATGGGGTTATGTGCATCTGAAAATGAGCTTGAAAAATCGAGAACGGAAAATTCATGTACAATGTCAAAAACGTGTATTGTAGATATACAGTTGTCGATCACGCTGGACCCTTTACATGTTAAGTGCCCAGTACCTTTATCTTTCCCTATTCTCCCGTTATTAATATAAAGATTACAAGATTTGTGTTGCACAAGGTTACAATACAGTGTTTTCGTGAGAATAACTTTTTTGACTTTGATAGTTTATACAGCTACTCCTTTGGTATACTAATGCAAAATGGTGACAGTTTGAGGACAACAAATTCATTAAACTTGCTGTTTGGAATCAGTTTGAAGGGCAAAATGTAAAACGTCACACATGACTTTTTTTCTTTCAACCAATCGGAGTGGGTTAATTGTAATGATGCTAGATTTGGCAATGAGCATTGAAATTTGAAAAAAGATATTTAATATATTAGACAGTATTTTTTCTTTAATTTAAACCCATAATTACATATATTTTTTATCGACTTTGCAAAAAGTTTAGGTTACAATACAGTGTTTTCGTGCAAACAGCGCCTCTATCTGTTTGCACCCCAATCTTTAATGGAGAATAAAAGTTACTGGAATTATCTGATTGGTAGAAAATGAACTGAGCTTGCAAGTGTAAATAAATAAAATGCATTTTTGGAAAAGATATAAAATATTGGTGACTGTTGTCTTCTGAAATGTGTGAGAGAAGATTAAAATTGGGTGGCAGTAGGTAAAAATATGTCTATTTCATTCAGTGCGAAACTGGACGGGAGTACAGGAAGCTCCAAATTTAAAGGCAAAATTCATATGGTGACCTATATTTTTTCAGTATATTGTTTTCATGAGATGGTAAACTAAATGGATAGATGGTTGTTTTCCCCAAATCAGCTTGAGAAGATGGGTAGAGGAGGAAAGATTAGTACTATCGTCAATGGAAAAAACACTGTGTTGTGACCACAAATGAGTTCCACCCACTGGTAAGAAGCACAGCCCAACTTTACATGGACCTTCGATGTCATTGGATTATCTCCCATTGATTGTTCGACTGCGAGAGGGTCGAAAATTTCATTCATTTAACTGATCTACGATTTGAGCAACAGCAGCTACTTTCTACTGGAGATTTCCTCGGGACTAGAGACGATTAAATCACCAGAAAGGTATAATACTTTCACGTATTATCATTCATTATGATGCATTATTGCATCATTTACACAACTCAACAAGACGTGGACCAAAGTTGTTGATGCCTTTATCCTGTGATTTTATTCCAGATGGGGGCTCACGATCTGGAAGTTCAAACAGGAAGTCTGAGTTATTCAAATGCAATACCTGCGCGATCTCGGCTGGTTGATGGAAGTCATGTTTTTCCTCAGCTCTAGCGTTAAAATCTCCAATAAGAGCGATCATTTTACAGTCATTAAATTTACCGATCAGCTCTTCTTGAATTTCGTAAAAAATATCTGGGGGAAGAGTTACTGCTATTTTCTGATGGGATATATACAAAACCGATAATACAATCTTCAGGGGAGTTTATCAGTTTCTTGAAAATCCGGGTCCACAAAACACAGTTATTTTCTGTCGGCAGAACTGAAAGGTGACACTCCAGTTTTTGTCTATAACATAGTTATCCCCCCTGATTTTCTTACCGATAATTTTTTTCTGTTTTTCATTGTGCATTTATAACCAGTTTTAGGTGTATTGTCGGCATCATCTGTTTTAGTTTCGAGAAACCCAATTATGTCGTACTGGCCTATCAATTCAAGGAAATCTGGGTATTTTAACCTAGTGACTAAACCACATACGTTTAGACTCAAGATTTTCAAAGAGGGTTTATCTGCACCTTTTTAATTTTTGACCCCCTCTCAGGCACATTGTTAGAAGGTTCCCTACACAAGCTACGGGGGTCGAATCCCTATTTCGTCCGTGTTGATGAAATTCGGCCTCGTGTTTTAGAGAGTTTGTCGGTTGAAAGTAGCGACTTGATTGGCGAGGACTGATTTTTTTCAGTAATGTCCATTTTGGCTTCAATTTGAACAATGAGGTTCGGGAGGTAACGTTTATTGTTTATATAGTGTTTATCTTTTACTAGATAGGCTTTTTGTCCGTCTTTCGGGGCTTTTCTCATTGCAGGGTACATCTGTTACCTCTGTTTCCTTTTCTGTTCAACCTCGGCCGGGAATTGTTCATTAATATAGAATTTTGTTCCTTTCAGTTTTTTGCTGTGCTTCCTTACAAACTCACGGTCCTTGAAAAACGAAAATTTCGCGACTATTGGGCGTTTGCGCGACTCAGATTTTTGACCAATGCGATGCACTCTTTCAAATTCAATCTCTTCTACTCTAGTTATGGCTAACTCCTTTACTAGAAAGGTACATAAAACGTTTTCGCAGTTTTCATCATCACATTCCTGTATCCCCGTAAATATGAGATTATCCCGCATTGAGCGGCAATTCAGGTCTGTGATAACCTCTTTCAACTTGTCGTTTTCCTCCCTAATGGACCTAATTTCCCCTGCTACGAGGTTACCTCGGGATTCGGTTGAGCACTGGCTTCTACTTTTAGTTAATGACTGTATGTCTGTTTCATGGTGCTGAAACAGACATACAGTCATTAACTGAAAGTATAATTCCGAGGACACAAATTCTACACTATGTTCAAAATTCAAGACTTTAGTCTTCATCATAGTCAAATCTTCTCCCTTTGTGGTGTGCCTAACATTCATTTTGCACAATGATTTTTTGATCTCCTTAATTTTATCAAGCTGGGAAACTTTACATTCGATATTTTGTAATCTAGTTTCTGGTCGTTCACTTCTACTGAGACGCTCTTCCACACGATCAAGTTTGTCCAAGCGAACATTAATGTCACTCAAGAGGCTATACAAGCTCAGTACATCACCTGTAGAGATTTGATCTCGGGGCGGCTGTAAAGTGGGG
Source organism: Pictodentalium vernedei (assembly GCA_031216915.1). Classification (NCBI taxonomy): domain Eukaryota; kingdom Metazoa; phylum Mollusca; class Scaphopoda; order Dentaliida; family Dentaliidae; genus Pictodentalium; species Pictodentalium vernedei. The sequence goes on along the minus strand of CM062292.1, from coordinate 392,758,793 downwards.
GTGGCATACCCACCTTGTGCCCCACTCGTGGTTGGGAAGGTGTCGTTGGCAAGTTCCGACCAACTTTGCACTAAATTCGCTATTTCCAATAACGACATAATTTGTCCGAAGAGAATAATGAGAATAATGTAAAGTGAAAAATGTTTGCATGCTGAAACGTTAGGTCTAAAAATGTTATTCATGTGAAAGCTAATGAATGCAAAACGTAGAGTGGACTCAGAAGACGCGGAAAACTAAAATGTTATTATCTCAAACTTATCAGAAACTCAACCTATCAGAACGACGTGAGCGTTAATGTCAAGATTCTCCTATTTACCAAACAATAGAATCAAAAGAGTCAATTGTAACGTGTTGACCACAAGCGTGCAGATGGCGCTTGTGTCGAATTTTGGATGGTTCTATTTTGAAACACGAGAGTGAGTAATCTGGACGTGGAAGCTATGTTGTAGACTTTTGTAGATGTTTGAACATAATCAGCTTGAAGGAGTGATGAGGTGATAAATGAACGAAACTTGAACAAGTCTCGTAATTTCGTTTTCGTCAACAGAATTCAGCAAAAAATTGGTTCTCAATTTGTTCTCGATGTGATGCCTGTGAGATCAAAAAGAAAGCTCTTTAGCCCTCACAAATATGTATCCCGTGCAAAGCGTCATACTAAACTTGTTAAGTTAACAAAAATTGCCGAGAACTTTCAATTGTCAGGTTCATCAACTGATACAGAAAGCACAACTATGGCTACTGGTGGGTCTTCTTTTGACCAGGGCTTATATTTCGTCTAAATTTGTGAGAATACCTGCTATGAGTGTCCCAGGATCCCATAACGTCACCAAGGTTGAACCACTGTTGCATACTGATAACACATGTTAACCTTTTACATAACACACTTTTTTAATTTTTAAAACTAAGTTTGATAATTTTTAAACAATAAATAATAAATAAATGATAAAATAATTAAATGAACAATATTTACCAATAAAATCTTACAAATATGGCTGTCGTTGGAACCGGCTCAATGAGCCGGTTCCAATGACAGCCATATTTGTAAGGTTTTATTGACAAAGTGTCAGGATATTTCAGGTCATGTTAGCCTTCTATTGGTTAATTTGTTGCCGCTGTGTTAGTTAAAGTGTTAAACTAGCTCAATTTTTTTCACGCGAATCCTAGCAGAGGTGCAGCGAGAATCTACATGGATTCTCGCCAGTTTTATTGCGCGAATCTTTGTGTGAATCGATTCTCGGATTCTCGTCGAAATATAAGCCCTGCTTGACGTTGGTGCAGTCGCTGAGCGATTAAAGACTCTCTTATGTGACGATATGAAGTCCCTTATAAATAAACAGAGGTTATCAGGGGGTTGAATGAGGAATTGAAACTGGCCAAGGAGGAGGTTAATCGGCTGTCTGGGGTAGTTTCAGGGTTGATGACTTTGAACAGTATACGAGAAAGCCTAGCCTTCGTATAAGTGGAGTAGATGAAGCAGAAGGTGAAATGACTGATAGTTTTGTGATGGAAATTGGTGAAAAAATTGGTGCCAACATACAGTCAACTGACATTGATCGACCCCACAGAGTGGGACCACCAAGGGGTTGTGGACCTCGGCAGTTGATTGTCAGATTCACAAACTATAGTGCAAGAAGACATTTCTTTATTGCTATGAAAAAAACTGAAAGATATGTTAGTTCGCGGCAAAAAAGTGTATATAAATGAAGATTTGACAAGATTCAAATATACTCTTCTTGTTGGGGCCTTAAAACTAAAAAAAAACTGCAGAAGATTCAGAATACTTGGTCAGCAGATGGGAAGATTCTCATCAAAGACAATCAGAATAGAATTGTAAATATTCAAACCACACAGGACTTGAAAAAATTTAATTTGATATCCCTACTAACCTCAATTAAATTTTCATGCAGATTTTGTATCTTCATCTCAGAGTTTTCAGAAGATATGTGCATGTACATGTACATACACATATATATATGTGTGTACATCTATATCTATATATATATATCTGTGTGTGTGTGTGTGTGGGGGGGGGGGGGGGGTTTGTCTTACCAACTTGACGAGGTAACTAGACAAAAGAGTTTGCGTGTTTCGCCTTACCGAGGTACAAAAGACAAAAGAAACCCTTTACCTCGGTTGCTTTCCCAGAACTGTACCGGCAAAACGAGGTTGAAACCGTTAGTCCACACAAAGGACAAACAATGGGGTACCTCGGTATGTAGGGTAGACAAGACTGTGTGTGTGTGTGTGTGTGTGTGTGTGTGTGTGTGTGTGTGTGTGTGTGTGTGTGTGTGTGTGTGTGTGTGTGTGTGTGTGTGTGTGTGTGTGTGTGTGCGCGTTTGTCTTACCAACTTGACGAGGTAACTAGACAAAAGAGTTTGCGTGTTTCGCCTTACCGAGGTACAAAAGACAAAAGAAACCCTTTACCTCGGTTGTTTTCCCAGAACTGTACCGGCAAAACGAGGTTGAAACCGTTAGTCCACACAAAGGACAGACAATGGGGTACCTCGGTATGTAGGGAAAACAAGACTGTGTGTGTTTGAGGTTAAAAAATCGCACTGGCACAGACATTTCATACTGAAACGTTTTTTTCTTTTAATATGCCGCCGAAAAATTGTTTTCATTTACTGAACCCAGATGGGTTTCAAACATGACAAAAAATTACACCAAATTTGATTTAAACTAAGTGATGAGCTTAGGAACTGGTTAAACTGACTGGCAATAATTGATGTTATTCATTGATGGGCTCTAATTTAGTCCTTACAAGGATGTTACGCAAGCTTTTGTTTTTCTTATAGGCGATGACAGGTCGAAGATTCAAAGGTTCATTTAATTTAGCATTGGTAAAATTGAATTCATCTTTTAACATTTTTGCTATTTCGATATTCATTCTGTTGTACGTTAAAGTGAAAGGAATGATGGACCTCCTTTCGCATTCGCCCTCTGATATGTTCATACCAAATGGCCAGAGGGTTTGAAGCGTATTGATCCAAAAAGCTTCACGTTTTTTTCTAAATTCATCCGTTTCTTCTAATGTGTCTTTAATTGGTGGTTGTTCAATTGGGTGGATTTCGAAATCGTCCAAAGAATGGCCAGGAAGGTTAAAATGTTGTGCTACTGGGGCATCAGCATTATGTTTTATATCCTGTTTGTGTCTAGTAGCACGTTCTCGAAAAGGATTTTGACTTTGACCAACATACTGTTTCCGACATCGCTTACAAGTGATAAGGTAAATAATGTTTGGTGAATCACAATGGAGGGGGTTACGGATCTCATAATGATTTTTCGTTTGTTCGGAGGAAAATTCCTCTTTCTGATCAGGCATAAAAGTATGCAGTCTACAACGAGGCTTTTTGCAATTAAATACCGCGCCACTACTATTTTGCAACGGTCTGTTGTGTTCAATCTTCAGTGGTTCGAAATCGGTAGTTTCAGCTGGACTTTCGAGCTTTTTCAAGGTTTGGGATTTCAGGCTACGCAATAGGCGCAGCGAGTACCCTCTCGATCTGAGGGCGCCAAATAGAGTAGAACAAGCCTCATTGAAATTTACCTTATCACTTGAATTGCGGTGGAAACGAATGAGCTGTGATTTGATGATACCTTTAAATGTATGTTGAGGATGAAATGATTTAGTGTGCAACAATTGATGTGAATCAGTTGGTTTAAAATATACTTTATAATCTAAATGACCGGACGCCTGAAATTGCTTGCCTTTATACACGGTTACATCGAGAAAATCAACAGAATTTTCACTGATAGTAGCTTTCAATTTAATATTTGGATCGTGATTATTCAAAATTTCTAAAAATTCATCAAAATCTTCTTTTGAATGTTCCCAAATAATAAAAATGTCATCTAAATATCTGAGATATACGAGAGGATGCTTTGCACATTTGCTTAAGGCATTTTCCTCCCATTCCGCTACATAAATGCTTGCAAAATTAGGACTGAATCTTTTACCCATAGGACAACCCATTATTTGTAGAAAATATTCTCCATTGAATTGAAAGTCATTACCTTTTAAGCTCAGCTCTAAAAGATCCAAAATTTGTTCATCCGGGCGTTTCGCATCCGGATATTTTTCAAATGCATTTTTAACTGATTTAACACCTTTATCAATATCAATGTTCGTATACATACTGTCGATATCCAAAGTAGCCAGAATTGCATTTTTTGATATTTTCAATTTCGAAATTTGTGACAGGAAATCCTGTGTGTTTTTTAGATAGCTCGGATGTCTATTTGCTATAGGTTTAAGATGATAATCAATTAATTCCGAGATCGCATAAGATTCCGAATTACAATCTGATACAATTGGCCTCCCGGGTGGAGTTAAGTCATCCGTCCATGAAGAACGGTCCTTGTGGATCTTTGGTAGGATATAAAATTGTCTTGTTTGAGCACTGAGCTTAGCTGTTAAATATTTCAATTGTTTTTTGGTAATGTGACCTTCGTCGAGGAGAAATTTTAAGATCTTATTGAATTTTTCGATATTACTAGGCCAAATAAGTGAATCTATTTTCTTATAATGTTTAGTATTGCTGAGTTGTCTCATGGCTTCCTTTATATAATTATCCCGAGATAGAACAACTACCGACCCACCTTTGTCGGCTGGTTTAATTACTAATTTCTTATTTTTTCGAAGTTTCGTGAGGGCTCTCCGTTCACCAGCTGTTAAATTGTCTTTATCGGAGAGTATGTTCATGCTGAACACCTTTTTGATGATTCGTTTGCTAGCCTCAATAATTTCGGGATCTACTTCACTATCTGGAGGTGACCAACCAGATGATTCTGTAAAAGGAAGTTTCCGACCGCTGGAGTTTCTAAAGCGGTCGGCTAATTTCATTTGCCTAAGAAAATTACAGTTGTATGATGGTAAATTTGTTTGGTTATCAGTTTTAGGCTTTGGTGCTGGTACAAAAGTTAAACCGCGATCTAAAAGAGATTTCTCTTGGGTTGTTAGGTCATTGGTGCCAGACAGGTTAACCACATTAGTTCCTAATCCCACATCTGTTAGGCGGCTGTTACCTTTGCCTTTACTTAGTTTAAATTTAGGTGGTTCAACCAGTGATCGTACATAATATTGGCGGTTCTCGTGGTCCAATGGATTAAATCCAGCATAGAGGAGAATGAGCAATTTAATATAGACTCATGTTTCTTCTGCTATTTGGGTTTCTATATTGGAGAGACCTTTCATGGTCTTCGTGGATAGAAATGATTCTAAATCACTAAGATATATAGAGAAAAGTAATGGTGATAAATTTTCCTCTTGCCTAACGCCCATCGTGGGGTAGAAATTCTCAGATAGTTCGTTTTCAACTTTTACTTTGGTTTTAATTCGTTTATACATGTTTACTATAGTCCTCGGGATTTTCCCGTCGACCCCCAATGCCAATAGATTTTTCCACAGACCTACCCGCCAAATGGTGTCAAATGCTTGTTTAAAATCGATGAATGTACAATACAGTTTTTTCCGAGAAGTTTTGTTATTTCTGAGATAAAGTATAACGACATAATATTGTCTAGTGCAGAGTTGCCTTTCCTAAATCCAGTCTGTGTTTCACCAAGCAACTTGTTTAGTTCTACATAATCGTTTAGCCGTTTATTCAGAATTTTTTGTAAAAAAATTACCAAGGCAGCTGAGGACTGTAATAGGCCTGTAGTTTTCAGGGTGTAAAGGATCCCCCTTGTTTTTGTATACGGCAGACAAAATGCCAGTCAGCCACACATGAGGAATAACTCCAGTATCCAAAATAATATTAAAGAAAGGTTCATAAATGGGCAGCATGAGGTTAGCAGTTGCCTTAATATGTTCATTTAATATATGATCACAACCACCGGATTTATTTGTCGCGAGACTGTTTATAGCATTCAATATTCCTGTGCTGGTTATTGTCATGTTCAGTGTGTGGTCAAGGTTTTCATCTGGGCTAACTGTGGGTTCTTTATCATCAGTGTAGCTGTATTCTTGGGAGCTTTTAAGAAAGTTATATATAACACTAATTGCAACTTGAGGCTTAGATTTTTGATTAGTACAATTTAAGATATTCCAGTAATCACGGGGGTTACTCTTCTATAATGTTTTTAGCTTATGTGCCATATTTTTATTATATTTCTTAACAGCAGGTTCTATACATTTTTATATGCTTTACTTTTAATCTCCAGCATGGTCTTAGTATCAGCGCCCCTGTATAAAGCATGAGATCTCATGACTTTATGGTATTCCCGTTTCCCTGCCTTACAAGTATCATCAAACCATGGTTTTCATTTTGTGTTTACTTCCTTATTTTTAATGTGACCGAATGTCGCTTCTGCCGCAGACAAAAATAGATCGCTGATTGAATCCGCAATTACATTTGCTTGAGTTTGACTAAACTGGTTCGTGTCGCGTCCAGCAGCTGCTACAATTTTGAGCAATTCATCAACCAATCCCCTGGTTGATGTTTTGCACAAAGTCGTTCGTTTTGGACGCTGACCATAATTTGGGAGTAGCCTTTTTATGTTTTTCTGTATTGAGATCACAATTTCCACCGAGCCTTTCCCCCGTATTATTATTAGCTGATTGGAGTTTTGTGATTATGATTTCTATGGGGTTATGTGCATCTGAAAATGAGCTTGAAAAATCGAGAACGGAAAATTCATGTACAATGTCAAAAACGTGTATTGTAGATATACAGTTGTCGATCACGCTGGACCCTTTACATGTTAAGTGCCCAGTACCTTTATCTTTCCCTATTCTCCCGTTATTAATATAAAGATTACAAGATTTGTGTTGCACAAGGTTACAATACAGTGTTTTCGTGAGAATAACTTTTTTGACTTTGATAGTTTATACAGCTACTCCTTTGGTATACTAATGCAAAATGGTGACAGTTTGAGGACAACAAATTCATTAAACTTGCTGTTTGGAATCAGTTTGAAGGGCAAAATGTAAAACGTCACACATGACTTTTTTTCTTTCAACCAATCGGAGTGGGTTAATTGTAATGATGCTAGATTTGGCAATGAGCATTGAAATTTGAAAAAAGATATTTAATATATTAGACAGTATTTTTTCTTTAATTTAAACCCATAATTACATATATTTTTTATCGACTTTGCAAAAAGTTTAGGTTACAATACAGTGTTTTCGTGCAAACAGCGCCTCTATCTGTTTGCACCCCAATCTTTAATGGAGAATAAAAGTTACTGGAATTATCTGATTGGTAGAAAATGAACTGAGCTTGCAAGTGTAAATAAATAAAATGCATTTTTGGAAAAGATATAAAATATTGGTGACTGTTGTCTTCTGAAATGTGTGAGAGAAGATTAAAATTGGGTGGCAGTAGGTAAAAATATGTCTATTTCATTCAGTGCGAAACTGGACGGGAGTACAGGAAGCTCCAAATTTAAAGGCAAAATTCATATGGTGACCTATATTTTTTCAGTATATTGTTTTCATGAGATGGTAAACTAAATGGATAGATGGTTGTTTTCCCCAAATCAGCTTGAGAAGATGGGTAGAGGAGGAAAGATTAGTACTATCGTCAATGGAAAAAACACTGTGTTGTGACCACAAATGAGTTCCACCCACTGGTAAGAAGCACAGCCCAACTTTACATGGACCTTCGATGTCATTGGATTATCTCCCATTGATTGTTCGACTGCGAGAGGGTCGAAAATTTCATTCATTTAACTGATCTACGATTTGAGCAACAGCAGCTACTTTCTACTGGAGATTTCCTCGGGACTAGAGACGATTAAATCACCAGAAAGGTATAATACTTTCACGTATTATCATTCATTATGATGCATTATTGCATCATTTACACAACTCAACAAGACGTGGACCAAAGTTGTTGATGCCTTTATCCTGTGATTTTATTCCAGATGGGGGCTCACGATCTGGAAGTTCAAACAGGAAGTCTGAGTTATTCAAATGCAATACCTGCGCGATCTCGGCTGGTTGATGGAAGTCATGTTTTTCCTCAGCTCTAGCGTTAAAATCTCCAATAAGAGCGATCATTTTACAGTCATTAAATTTACCGATCAGCTCTTCTTGAATTTCGTAAAAAATATCTGGGGGAAGAGTTACTGCTATTTTCTGATGGGATATATACAAAACCGATAATACAATCTTCAGGGGAGTTTATCAGTTTCTTGAAAATCCGGGTCCACAAAACACAGTTATTTTCTGTCGGCAGAACTGAAAGGTGACACTCCAGTTTTTGTCTATAACATAGTTATCCCCCCTGATTTTCTTACCGATAATTTTTTTCTGTTTTTCATTGTGCATTTATAACCAGTTTTAGGTGTATTGTCGGCATCATCTGTTTTAGTTTCGAGAAACCCAATTATGTCGTACTGGCCTATCAATTCAAGGAAATCTGGGTATTTTAACCTAGTGACTAAACCACATACGTTTAGACTCAAGATTTTCAAAGAGGGTTTATCTGCACCTTTTTAATTTTTGACCCCCTCTCAGGCACATTGTTAGAAGGTTCCCTACACAAGCTACGGGGGTCGAATCCCTATTTCGTCCGTGTTGATGAAATTCGGCCTCGTGTTTTAGAGAGTTTGTCGGTTGAAAGTAGCGACTTGATTGGCGAGGACTGATTTTTTTCAGTAATGTCCATTTTGGCTTCAATTTGAACAATGAGGTTCGGGAGGTAACGTTTATTGTTTATATAGTGTTTATCTTTTACTAGATAGGCTTTTTGTCCGTCTTTCGGGGCTTTTCTCATTGCAGGGTACATCTGTTACCTCTGTTTCCTTTTCTGTTCAACCTCGGCCGGGAATTGTTCATTAATATAGAATTTTGTTCCTTTCAGTTTTTTGCTGTGCTTCCTTACAAACTCACGGTCCTTGAAAAACGAAAATTTCGCGACTATTGGGCGTTTGCGCGACTCAGATTTTTGACCAATGCGATGCACTCTTTCAAATTCAATCTCTTCTACTCTAGTTATGGCTAACTCCTTTACTAGAAAGGTACATAAAACGTTTTCGCAGTTTTCATCATCACATTCCTGTATCCCCGTAAATATGAGATTATCCCGCATTGAGCGGCAATTCAGGTCTGTGATAACCTCTTTCAACTTGTCGTTTTCCTCCCTAATGGACCTAATTTCCCCTGCTACGAGGTTACCTCGGGATTCGGTTGAGCACTGGCTTCTACTTTTAGTTAATGACTGTATGTCTGTTTCATGGTGCTGAAACAGACATACAGTCATTAACTGAAAGTATAATTCCGAGGACACAAATTCTACACTATGTTCAAAATTCAAGACTTTAGTCTTCATCATAGTCAAATCTTCTCCCTTTGTGGTGTGCCTAACATTCATTTTGCACAATGATTTTTTGATCTCCTTAATTTTATCAAGCTGGGAAACTTTACATTCGATATTTTGTAATCTAGTTTCTGGTCGTTCACTTCTACTGAGACGCTCTTCCACACGATCAAGTTTGTCCAAGCGAACATTAATGTCACTCAAGAGGCTATACAAGCTCAGTACATCACCTGTAGAGATTTGATCTCGGGGCGGCTGTAAAGTGGGGGTGGCATACCCACCTTGTGCCCCACTCGTGGTTGGGAAGGTGTCGTTGGCAAGTTCCGACCAACTTTGCACTAAATTCGCTATTTCCAATAACGACATAATTTGTCCGAAGAGAATAATGAGAATAATGTAAAGTGAAAAATGTTTGCATGCTGAAACGTTAGGTCTAAAAATGTTATTCATGTGAAAGCTAATGAATGCAAAACGTAGAGTGGACTCAGAAGACGCGGAAAACTAAAATGTTATTATCTCAAACTTATCAGAAACTCAACCTATCAGAACGACGTGAGCGTTAATGTCAAGATTCTCCTATTTACCAAACAATAGAATCAAAAGAGTCAATTGTAACGTGTTGACCACAAGCGTGCAGATGGCGCTTGTGTCGAATTTTGGATGGTTCTATTTTGAAACACGAGAGTGAGTAATCTGGACGTGGAAGCTATGTTGTAGACTTTTGTAGATGTTTGAACATAATCAGCTTGAAGGAGTGATGAGGTGATAAATGAACGAAACTTGAACAAGTCTCGTAATTTCGTTTTCGTCAACAGAATTCAGCAAAAAATTGGTTCTCAATTTGTTCTCGATGTGATGCCTGTGAGATCAAAAAGAAAGCTCTTTAGCCCTCACAAATATGTATCCCGTGCAAAGCGTCATACTAAACTTGTTAAGTTAACAAAAATTGCCGAGAACTTTCAATTGTCAGGTTCATCAACTGATACAGAAAGCACAACTATGGCTACTGGTGGGTCTTCTTTTGACCAGGGCTTATATTTCGTCTAAATTTGTGAGAATACCTGCTATGAGTGTCCCAGGATCCCATAACGTCACCAAGGTTGAACCACTGTTGCATACTGATAACACATGTTAACCTTTTACATAACACACTTTTTTAATTTTTAAAACTAAGTTTGATAATTTTTAAACAATAAATAATAAATAAATGATAAAATAATTAAATGAACAATATTTACCAATAAAATCTTACAAATATGGCTGTCGTTGGAACCGGCTCAATGAGCCGGTTCCAATGACAGCCATATTTGTAAGGTTCTATTGACAAAGTGTCAGGATATTTCAGGTCATGTTAGCCTTCTATTGGTTAATTTGTTGCCGCTGTGTTAGTTAAAGTGTTAAACTAGCTCAATTTTTTTCACGCGAATCCTAGCAGAGGTGCAGCGAGAATCTACATGGATTCTCGCCAGTTTTATTGCGCGAATCTTTGTGTGAATCGATTCTCGGATTCTCGTCGAAATATAAGCCCTGCTTGACGTTGGTGCAGTCGCTGAGCGATTAAAGACTCTCTTATGTGACGATATGAAGTCCCTTATAAATAAACAGAGGTTATCAGGGGGTTGAATGAGGAATTGAAACTGGCCAAGGAGGAGGTTAATCGGCTGTCTGGGGTAGTTTCAGGGTTGATGACTTTGAACAGTATACGAGAAAGCCTAGCCTTCGTATAAGTGGAGTAGATGAAGCAGAAGGTGAAATGACTGATAGTTTTGTGATGGAAATTGGTGAAAAAATTGGTGCCAACATACAGTCAACTGACATTGATCGACCCCACAGAGTGGGACCACCAAGGGGTTGTGGACCTCGGCAGTTGATTGTCAGATTCACAAACTATAGTGCAAGAAGACATTTCTTTATTGCTATGAAAAAAACTGAAAGATATGTTAGTTCGCGGCAAAAAAGTGTATATAAATGAAGATTTGACAAGATTCAAATATACTCTTCTTGTTGGGGCCTTAAAACTAAAAAAAAACTGCAGAAGATTCAGAATACTTGGTCAGCAGATGGGAAGATTCTCATCAAAGACAATCAGAATAGAATTGTAAATATTCAAACCACACAGGACTTGAAAAAATTTAATTTGATATCCCTACTAACCTCAATTAAATTTTCATGCAGATTTTGTATCTTCATCTCAGAGTTTTCAGAAGATATGTGCATGTACATGTACATACACATATATATATGTGTGTACATCTATATCTATATATATATATCTGTGTGTGTGTGTGTGTGGGGGGGGGGGGGGGGGTTTGTCTTACCAACTTGACGAGGTAACTAGACAAAAGAGTTTGCGTGTTTCGCCTTACCGAGGTACAAAAGACAAAAGAAACCCTTTACCTCGGTTGCTTTCCCAGAACTGTACCGGCAAAACGAGGTTGAAACCGTTAGTCCACACAAAGGACAAACAATGGGGTACCTCGGTATGTAGGGTAGACAAGACTGTGTGTGTGTGTGTGTGTGTGTGTGTGTGTGTGTGTGTGTGTGTGTGTGTGTGTGTGTGTGTGTGTGTGTGTGTGTGTGTGTGTGTGTGTGTGTGCGCGTTTGTCTTACCAACTTGACGAGGTAACTAGACAAAAGAGTTTGCGTGTTTCGCCTTACCGAGGTACAAAAGACAAAAGAAACCCTTTACCTCGGTTGTTTTCCCAGAACTGTACCGGCAAAACGAGGTTGAAACCGTTAGTCCACACAAAGGACAGACAATGGGGTACCTCGGTATGTAGGGAAAACAAGACTGTGTGTGTTTGAGGTTAAAAAATCGCACTGGCACAGACATTTCATACTGAAACGTTTTTTTCTTTTAATATGCCGCCGAAAAATTGTTTTCATTTACTGAACCCAGATGGGTTTCAAACATGACAAAAAATTACACCAAATTTGATTTAAACTAAGTGATGAGCTTAGGAACTGGTTAAACTGACTGGCAATAATTGATGTTATTCATTGATGGGCTCTAATTTAGTCCTTACAAGGATGTTACGCAAGCTTTTGTTTTTCTTATAGGCGATGACAGGTCGAAGATTCAAAGGTTCATTTAATTTAGCATTGGTAAAATTGAATTCATCTTTTAACATTTTTGCTATTTCGATATTCATTCTGTTGTACGTTAAAGTGAAAGGAATGATGGACCTCCTTTCGCATTCGCCCTCTGATATGTTCATACCAAATGGCCAGAGGGTTTGAAGCGTATTGATCCAAAAAGCTTCACGTTTTTTTCTAAATTCATCCGTTTCTTCTAATGTGTCTTTAATTGGTGGTTGTTCAATTGGGTGGATTTCGAAATCGTCCAAAGAATGGCCAGGAAGGTTAAAATGTTGTGCTACTGGGGCATCAGCATTATGTTTTATATCCTGTTTGTGTCTAGTAGCACGTTCTCGAAAAGGATTTTGACTTTGACCAACATACTGTTTCCGACATCGCTTACAAGTGATAAGGTAAATAATGTTTGGTGAATCACAATGGAGGGGGTTACGGATCTCATAATGATTTTTCGTTTGTTCGGAGGAAAATTCCTCTTTCTGATCAGGCATAAAAGTATGCAGTCTACAACGAGGCTTTTTGCAATTAAATACCGCGCCACTACTATTTTGCAACGGTCTGTTGTGTTCAATCTTCAGTGGTTCGAAATCGGTAGTTTCAGCTGGACTTTCGAGCTTTTTCAAGGTTTGGGATTTCAGGCTACGCAATAGGCGCAGCGAGTACCCTCTCGATCTGAGGGCGCCAAATAGAGTAGAACAAGCCTCATTGAAATTTACCTTATCACTTGAATTGCGGTGGAAACGAATGAGCTGTGATTTGATGATACCTTTAAATGTATGTTGAGGATGAAATGATTTAGTGTGCAACAATTGATGTGAATCAGTTGGTTTAAAATATACTTTATAATCTAAATGACCGGACGCCTGAAATTGCTTGCCTTTATACACGGTTACATCGAGAAAATCAACAGAATTTTCACTGATAGTAGCTTTCAATTTAATATTTGGATCGTGATTATTCAAAATTTCTAAAAATTCATCAAAATCTTCTTTTGAATGTTCCCAAATAATAAAAATGTCATCTAAATATCTGAGATATACGAGAGGATGCTTTGCACATTTGCTTAAGGCATTTTCCTCCCATTCCGCTACATAAATGCTTGCAAAATTAGGACTGAATCTTTTACCCATAGGACAACCCATTATTTGTAGAAAATATTCTCCATTGAATTGAAAGTCATTACCTTTTAAGCTCAGCTCTAAAAGATCCAAAATTTGTTCATCCGGGCGTTTCGCATCCGGATATTTTTCAAATGCATTTTTAACTGATTTAACACCTTTATCAATATCAATGTTCGTATACATACTGTCGATATCCAAAGTAGCCAGAATTGCATTTTTTGATATTTTCAATTTCGAAATTTGTGACAGGAAATCCTGTGTGTTTTTTAGATAGCTCGGATGTCTATTTGCTATAGGTTTAAGATGATAATCAATTAATTCCGAGATCGCATAAGATTCCGAATTACAATCTGATACAATTGGCCTCCCGGGTGGAGTTAAGTCATCCGTCCATGAAGAACGGTCCTTGTGGATCTTTGGTAGGATATAAAATTGTCTTGTTTGAGCACTGAGCTTAGCTGTTAAATATTTCAATTGTTTTTTGGTAATGTGACCTTCGTCGAGGAGAAATTTTAAGATCTTATTGAATTTTTCGATATTACTAGGCCAAATAAGTGAATCTATTTTCTTATAATGTTTAGTATTGCTGAGTTGTCTCATGGCTTCCTTTATATAATTATCCCGAGATAGAACAACTACCGACCCACCTTTGTCGGCTGGTTTAATTACTAATTTCTTATTTTTTCGAAGTTTCGTGAGGGCTCTCCGTTCACCAGCTGTTAAATTGTCTTTATCGGAGAGTATGTTCATGCTGAACACCTTTTTGATGATTCGTTTGCTAGCCTCAATAATTTCGGGATCTACTTCACTATCTGGAGGTGACCAACCAGATGATTCTGTAAAAGGAAGTTTCCGACCGCTGGAGTTTCTAAAGCGGTCGGCTAATTTCATTTGCCTAAGAAAATTACAGTTGTATGATGGTAAATTTGTTTGGTTATCAGTTTTAGGCTTTGGTGCTGGTACAAAAGTTAAACCGCGATCTAAAAGAGATTTCTCTTGGGTTGTTAGGTCATTGGTGCCAGACAGGTTAACCACATTAGTTCCTAATCCCACATCTGTTAGGCGGCTGTTACCTTTGCCTTTACTTAGTTTAAATTTAGGTGGTTCAACCAGTGATCGTACATAATATTGGCGGTTCTCGTGGTCCAATGGATTAAATCCTGAGCAACATCAAACTTTGCGTCATCAATTTTTGGTATCACGTTAACGTCCTTCACTTTCCGAATGGTTTCGTTGATGATGCTCAGGGTTCTCCTCTCAGCCTGAGGGAGTTTTTGCGAAAAGTTTAGTTCAGCGAAATAAATTTTTGCTGATCTAAACTTGACCCTGATATCGCTAAGCATATTCCGCAACTGCTTAACTACGAGATCAGAATTATCGTTTCGAGAATTCACGCCAATATTTAATAATATTTTTTGGGGACTGGACTGGCCCCTGTGCCCTTTAAACATAGAGCGCAGATGATTGAATTTGGCGCCGGGGTAACACTCCACCTGGATGTCCGGATGGGGATTTCGATCAATGCGTCCTAAATTTGAACTTCCAATCATAAGGATGTTTTTACAAACATCGGGGAGGCGCCAATTCCTTTTGTCAAAATTAACTCCGCTTTTATGCCGAAACTGGGAGAATTTAGAATCAAATGAGCGGCCCGAGTTGCGGCTCGGTGATTTGACTTTCTCTGAGTACGATATACCTGGTTGAACCACACTAGATGCAGGGGAAGGGGGAGAAGAAACAGAAGCAGGAGAGGAAACAGAAACAGGAGAAGAAACAGAAGGAGGAGGAGGAGTTCTAGTGAGAGCACTAGGAGAACCAGAGAAGAAAGGCTGAGGAGGAGTAGGAGGTAGAGGAACAAGACGAGGCGAGACAGCGTTACTCAATTTGCGAGCATCTTCAGTCACAATATGGACCGGAGATGTTTGCAAATTGAGGCGCTTACTCTGAGAGAAAGAAGAAGTAGAAGGAAAAGAAGAGGGAGAAGTGCTTTGCCTTGATCTTTTCTTATTTTGCTTTTCGCGTTGGGGTAGAGGGACAACACGGGCCGGAGTTTGCTTGCTCCCTCCCGTATTGTTCCTTACTCCAGACGCTGGGCGAAGTTCCGAAATGTAAGACTCATAGGCCGAAATCGTCTTACCTGTCAACTTGTTTTTAAAGTTTTTTTGAGCCCAGATCAAGGCACGCGCCGAAGCGCTGTTGAAGTCTATCTTTTCGAGTCCAGGAGGTGGTCGCATAGCCAAAGTTATCTTAGACTTCAACTGGTTTAAATTTATCTTATAATGCTCAATTAAAGCACTTAACGTTTGGTTGGCCCATCCCACACTAATCTGTCGAAAAACAGAAAAAATGTGTGGGGTGGGAAGAGCCGGCTTTAGAAAGCCCCCTAACTCATCTACTTTCTTCTCCAACTGCTTCGGGAAATCCCGGTTGGCCAAATGCTGCTCTAGGAGCCCAATATGGTGCATACACTGAATCACCTGGAAAAGGGCCTTGACCAATCTAGAATAGGCCTGGAACGATTGTTCCTGGCCCCTTCCAGACTGGGCAACTCTCTTTCCCTGATGCTTCTGTCTTTTTTGAGCCATTTGAAGAATAAGTAGATGAATTTAAAATGAAATTAAAATGAAGAAATGAAATAAATTAAAATGAAATCTAGATATTACCTATTCGAGAAGATACCTGGATTGGTTGTAGTCTTCAGCAAAGGTAGAAAATAATCCGTCTGTCTCGACGCGTTTCGCTTGGTTTGGCTTTTTCAAAGAGACTTTGAGGAAAATGATTCCAACTTTGGGAGGGCATGCATGGTATATATCCATATGTGGGCTGGGGGTGTTTTTCACAGCTCAGTACATAATTAAACTCGGTAACAAGCTGACAAATGTCACTCATCTAATTAACTCTTTTCAATCTGAGATGTCCCAAGTTTGTTTTTCACAACTCAGTTTGTGTCGTCCAAACAAGTTAGATGAAGCCCTATTGATTGGCTTCCATTGAATTTTAATCAGTCAGTGAGTGGTTTACTTTACTGACCCCATGAAGCCCTATTGGTTGGCTTTGATTTAAGTAAAACCAATCGGGAGCGGTTTGCTTTACTGGCTTCAGAAGTATGTGAAAATAATATGAAAAAATGGTTTGATAAAATATATTGTGACTAAAGAAATAAATGAAAAAATAACGCCAAAGATCATGATGCCTCACGAATGTTATCAGTTGGAATGAATATCCCCCGACGGAGGTTTATGACGGAAAATATTTTACACCACGTAGAAATTGTGTGTTTTACCTTCTGAACCTCTACACTGTGTGAAAGGTATGAAAAATTAAATAAAAATAATAATTTAAATAAATGAATCAAATAAATGAATCAAATAAATAAATAAATAAATAAATAAATAAATAAATAAATAAATAAAAATTAATAAAAAATTAAAAATAATCAATAATAATCAATAAATAAATATATAAATAAATAATAATTTTATTTAGGAAATACATACACATGATTGAAATTAGAACCTATTTTGTTTTTGGGCATATATGAACTCTGGCACTCGCCAGTGTGTGTTTGAGGTTAAAAAATCGCACTGGCACAGACATTTCATACTGAAACGTTTTTTTCTTTTAATATGCCGCCGAAAAATTGTTTTCATTTACTGAACCCAGATGGGTTTCAAACATGACAAAAAATTACACCAAATTTGATTTAAACTAAGTGATGAGCTTAGGAACTGGTTAAACTGACTGGCAATAATTGATGTTATTCATTGATGGGCTCTAATTTAGTCCTTACAAGGATGTTACGCAAGCTTTTGTTTTTCTTATAGGCGATGACAGGTCGAAGATTCAAAGGTTCATTTAATTTAGCATTGGTAAAATTGAATTCATCTTTTAACATTTTTGCTATTTCGATATTCATTCTGTTGTACGTTAAAGTGAAAGGAATGATGGACCTCCTTTCGCATTCGCCCTCTGATATGTTCATACCAAATGGCCAGAGGGTTTGAAGCGTATTGATCCAAAAAGCTTCACGTTTTTTTCTAAATTCATCCGTTTCTTCTAATGTGTCTTTAATTGGTGGTTGTTCAATTGGGTGGATTTCGAAATCGTCCAAAGAATGGCCAGGAAGGTTAAAATGTTGTGCTACTGGGGCATCAGCATTATGTTTTATATCCTGTTTGTGTCTAGTAGCACGTTCTCGAAAAGGATTTTGACTTTGACCAACATACTGTTTCCGACATCGCTTACAAGTGATAAGGTAAATAATGTTTGGTGAATCACAATGGAGGGGGTTACGGATCTCATAATGATTTTTCGTTTGTTCGGAGGAAAATTCCTCTTTCTGATCAGGCATAAAAGTATGCAGTCTACAACGAGGCTTTTTGCAATTAAATACCGCGCCACTACTATTTTGCAACGGTCTGTTGTGTTCAATCTTCAGTGGTTCGAAATCGGTAGTTTCAGCTGGACTTTCGAGCTTTTTCAAGGTTTGGGATTTCAGGCTACGCAATAGGCGCAGCGAGTACCCTCTCGATCTGAGGGCGCCAAATAGAGTAGAACAAGCCTCATTGAAATTTACCTTATCACTTGAATTGCGGTGGAAACGAATGAGCTGTGATTTGATGATACCTTTAAATGTATGTTGAGGATGAAATGATTTAGTGTGCAACAATTGATGTGAATCAGTTGGTTTAAAATATACTTTATAATCTAAATGACCGGACGCCTGAAATTGCTTGCCTTTATACACGGTTACATCGAGAAAATCAACAGAATTTTCACTGATAGTAGCTTTCAATTTAATATTTGGATCGTGATTATTCAAAATTTCTAAAAATTCATCAAAATCTTCTTTTGAATGTTCCCAAATAATAAAAATGTCATCTAAATATCTGAGATATACGAGAGGATGCTTTGCACATTTGCTTAAGGCATTTTCCTCCCATTCCGCTACATAAATGCTTGCAAAATTAGGACTGAATCTTTTACCCATAGGACAACCCATTATTTGTAGAAAATATTCTCCATTGAATTGAAAGTCATTACCTTTTAAGCTCAGCTCTAAAAGATCCAAAATTTGTTCATCCGGGCGTTTCGCATCCGGATATTTTTCAAATGCATTTTTAACTGATTTAACACCTTTATCAATATCAATGTTCGTATACATACTGTCGATATCCAAAGTAGCCAGAATTGCATTTTTTGATATTTTCAATTTCGAAATTTGTGACAGGAAATCCTGTGTGTTTTTTAGATAGCTCGGATGTCTATTTGCTATAGGTTTAAGATGATAATCAATTAATTCCGAGATCGCATAAGATTCCGAATTACAATCTGATACAATTGGCCTCCCGGGTGGAGTTAAGTCATCCGTCCATGAAGAACGGTCCTTGTGGATCTTTGGTAGGATATAAAATTGTCTTGTTTGAGCACTGAGCTTAGCTGTTAAATATTTCAATTGTTTTTTGGTAATGTGACCTTCGTCGAGGAGAAATTTTAAGATCTTATTGAATTTTTCGATATTACTAGGCCAAATAAGTGAATCTATTTTCTTATAATGTTTAGTATTGCTGAGTTGTCTCATGGCTTCCTTTATATAATTATCCCGAGATAGAACAACTACCGACCCACCTTTGTCGGCTGGTTTAATTACTAATTTCTTATTTTTTCGAAGTTTCGTGAGGGCTCTCCGTTCACCAGCTGTTAAATTGTCTTTATCGGAGAGTATGTTCATGCTGAACACCTTTTTGATGATTCGTTTGCTAGCCTCAATAATTTCGGGATCTACTTCACTATCTGGAGGTGACCAACCAGATGATTCTGTAAAAGGAAGTTTCCGACCGCTGGAGTTTCTAAAGCGGTCGGCTAATTTCATTTGCCTAAGAAAATTACAGTTGTATGATGGTAAATTTGTTTGGTTATCAGTTTTAGGCTTTGGTGCTGGTACAAAAGTTAAACCGCGATCTAAAAGAGATTTCTCTTGGGTTGTTAGGTCATTGGTGCCAGACAGGTTAACCACATTAGTTCCTAATCCCACATCTGTTAGGCGGCTGTTACCTTTGCCTTTACTTAGTTTAAATTTAGGTGGTTCAACCAGTGATCGTACATAATATTGGCGGTTCTCGTGGTCCAATGGATTAAATCCTGAGCAACATCAAACTTTGCGTCATCAATTTTTGGTATCACGTTAACGTCCTTCACTTTCCGAATGGTTTCGTTGATGATGCTCAGGGTTCTCCTCTCAGCCTGAGGGAGTTTTTGCGAAAAGTTTAGTTCAGCGAAATAAATTTTTGCTGATCTAAACTTGACCCTGATATCGCTAAGCATATTCCGCAACTGCTTAACTACGAGATCAGAATTATCGTTTCGAGAATTCACGCCAATATTTAATAATATTTTTTGGGGACTGGACTGGCCCCTGTGCCCTTTAAACATAGAGCGCAGATGATTGAATTTGGCGCCGGGGTAACACTCCACCTGGATGTCCGGATGGGGATTTCGATCAATGCGTCCTAAATTTGAACTTCCAATCATAAGGATGGGTTCCAAACATGACAAAAAATATATAAAATTGATTTAAACTAAATGATAAGCTTCGGAACTGGTTAAACTGACTGGCAATAATTGATGTTATTCATTGATGGGCTCTAATTTAGTCCTTACAAGGTTGTTACGCAAGCTTTTGGTTTTCTTATGACAGGTCGAAGATTCAAAGGTTCATTTAATTTAGCATTGGTTAAACTGAATTCATCTTTTAACCTTTTTGCTATTTTGATATTCATTCTATTGTATGTTAAAATGAAAGGAATGATGGACCTCCTTTCGCATTCTCCATCTGATATGTTCATACCAAATGGCCAGAGGGTTTGAAGCGTATTGATCCATAAAGCTTCACGTTTTTTTTCTAAATTCATCCGTTTCTTCTGTGTCTTTAATTGGTGGTTGTTCAATAGGATGGATTTCGAAATCGTCCAAATAATGGCCAGGAAGGTTAAAATGTTGTGCTACTGGTGCATCAGCATTATGGTTTACATCTTGTTTGTGTCTAGTAGCAGGTTCTCGGAAAGGATTTTGACTTTGACCAACATACTGTTTCCGTGTGATAAGGTAAATAATGTTTGGTGAATCACAATGGAGGTGGTTACGGATCTGATAATGCTTTTCCGTGGTTCGAAATCAGTAGTTTCAGCTGGACCTTCGAGCTTGACTTTCGAGTTTGAGATTTCAAGGTACGCAAAAACCGCAGTGAGTATCCTCTCGATCTGAGGGCGCCAAATAGAGTAGAACAAGCCTCATTGAAATTTACCTTATCACTTGAATTGCGGTGGAAACGAATGAGCTGTGATTTGATGATACCTTTAAATGTATGTTGAGGATGAACTTTCACTGATAGTAGCTTTTAATTTAAAGTTTGGATCATGATTGTTCAAAATTTCTAAAAATTCACCCAAATCTTCTTTTGAATGTTCCCAAATAATAAAAATGTTATCTAAATACCTGAGATATACGAGGGGATTATTTACAGTTTATATAAATAAACATTTGAACACAGATTTAACAGCCCTTTTAAGGGCTTGGGGGGGTGTCTGTGAGAGGGTGTGTTTGTGTGTTTTGGGTTTTTTTTCTCCAATCACCCTGTCATCTGTTCCCCCTGAAGGCAGACCAGATGACCATCACTAAGCATCCACTCTCCCTTATAGGCTGATGGATGACTCCCAGCTTTCAAAAACACATATTGGTGGATTTTTTCCTCCGTTAAGGACAATATGCTGGGACTGCTCCCAAACCAGCGACTGTTTGGGTTTCTTTTTCTTTTTTCTAAAATAACCATCAAACTGCGGTTTCAGTATTACCATAAGTTTGCCCACTTCTCTTAGTAAACATGGAGCAGAACTATTGTAATTATGCAAATTCCTCGGCATTTTCCAGCTCGAGGTTCTCGGGGATCTCAACCCACTACCCCACTGCCAGTCGCCCGACTGTCGTGGATTTATAAGCAAATAAAGCTATAAAGCAAATAAATGCATTAGGATCGCAAGGGATTTCAGTCCCACATCGTCCCTGTGCGCCTTTTCATTCATTCATTTTTTCTCCAAAGTCTCTTTGAAGAAGCTAAATCAAACGAAACGCGTCGAGACAGTCGGGTTTTCTACCATTTCAGAAGGAAATAACCAAACCAGGTATCTTCTTGAATCGGTAATATCTAGTTTTCCAATTTCATTTATTTCATCACTTTATATTTTACTTAGTTCATCTACTTGATTTAATAATGGCAAGAAAAGGGCAGAGGCATCAGAAGCAGAGAGTTGCCCAGTCTGGAACTGGCCAGCGACAATCGTTCCAAGCTTATTCTAGGCTGGTCAAGGCTCTGTTCAGGTGCTTCAGTGTTTGCACCGCATTCGGCTCTTAGAGCAGCATTTGGCAAATCGGGATTTCCCGAAACAGTTGGAGAAGAAAGTAGATGAGTTCGGTGGCTTTCTAAAGCCAGCTCTTCCCACCCCACACATTTTTTTCTGTTTTTCGACAGATTAGTGTGGGATGGGCCAACCAAACGTTAAATGCTTTAACTGAGCATTATAAAATAAATTTAAACCAGTTGAAGTCTAAGATAACTTTGGCTATGCGACCACCTCCTGGACTCGAAAAAATAGACTTCAACAGCGCTTCGGCGCGTGCCTTGATTTGGGCTCAAAAAAACTTTAAAAATAAGTTGACAGATAAGACGATTTCGGCCTACGAGTCTTACATTTCGGAACTTCGCCCAGCGTTTGGAGAAAGGAACAATACAAGAGGGAGCAAGCAAACTCCGACCCGTGTTGTCCCTCTACCCCAACGCGAAAAGCATAATAAGAAAAGATCAAGGCAAAGTACTTCTCCCTCTCATTTTCCTTCTACTTCTCCAGCTTTCTCTCAGAGTAAGCGCCTCAATTTGCATACATCTCCGGTCCATATTGTGACGGGACATGCTCGCAAATTGAGTAACGCTGTCTCGCCTCGTCTTGCTCCTCTTCCTCCTACTCCTCCTCAGCCTTTCTTCTCCGGTTCTCCTAGTGCTCTCACTAGAACTCTTCCTGCTTCCTCTGCTTCTCCTTCTGTTTCCTCTCCTGCCTCTGTTTCCTCTCCTGCTTCTGTTTCTTCCTCCCCTTCTCCTGTCTCTAGTGTGGTTCAAACAGGTATATCGTACTCCGAGAAAGTCAAATCACCGAGCCGCAACTTGGGTCGCTTATTTGATTCTAAATTCTCCCAGTTTCGTCATAAAAGCGGAGTTAATTTTGACAAAAGGAATTGGCGCCTTCCCGATGTTTGTAAAAACATCCTTATGATTGGAAGTTCAAATTTAGGACGCATTGATCGAAATCCCCATCCGGACATCCAGGTGGAGTTTCAATTATTTTCGCTCTATGTTTAAAGGGCAAAGGGGCCAGTCCAGTCCCCCAAAACTATTAAATATTGGCGTGAATTCTCGGAATGATAATTCTGATCTCGTAGTTAAGCAGTTGCGGAATATGCTTAGCGATATCAGGGTCAAGTTCAGATCAGCAAAAATTTATTTCGATGAACTAAACTTTTCGCAAAAACTCCCTCAGGCTGAGAGGAGAACCCTGAGCATCATCAACGAAACCATTCGGAAAGTGAAGGGCGTTAACGTTATACTAAAAATTGATGACGCGAAGTTTGATGTTGCTCATGATTTAATCCATTGGACCACGAGAACCGCCAATATTAAGTACGATCACTAGTTGAACCACCTAAATTTAAACTAAGTAAAGGCAAAGGTAACAACCGCCTAACAGATGTGGGATTAGGAACTAATGTGGTTAACCTGTCTGGCACCAATGACCTAGCAACTCAAGAGAAATCTCTTTTAGATCGCGGTTTAACTTTTGTACCAGCACCTAGGCCTAAAACTGGTAATCAAACAAATTTATCATCATATAAATGTAATTTTTTCAGGCAAATGAAATTAGCAGACCGCTTTAGAAACTCCAGCGGTCGGAAACGTCCTTTTACAGAATCATCTGGTTGGTCAGCTCCAGATAGTGAACTAGATCCCGAAATTATTGAGGCTAGCAAACGAATCATCGAAAAGGTGTTCAGCATGAACATACTCTCCGATAAAGACAATTTAACAGCTGGTGAACGGAGAGCCCTCACGAAACTTCGAACAAATAAGAAATTAGTAATAAAACCAGCCGACAAAGGTGGGTCGGTAGTTGTTCTATCTCGGGATAATTATATAAAGGAAGCCATGAGGAAACTCAACAATACTAAACATTATAAGAAAATAGATTCACTTATTTGGCCTAGTAATGTCGAAAAATTCAATAAGAGTTTAAAATTTCTCCTCGGTGAAGGTCACATTACCAAAAAACAATTGAAATATTTAACAGCTAAGCTCAGTGCTCAAACAAGACAATATTACATCCTACCAAACATCCACATGGACCGTTCTTCATGGACGGATGACTCCACTCGGGAGGCCAACTGTATAAGATTGTAATTCGGAATCTTATGCGATCTCGGAGTTGAAAAACTCATTATTTAAAATATGTAGTAAATAATAATTAAAAAATAAAAGATTAAATTAAAATATAATGATGTTTCCGAGAAAACGTAAATAACTGTACAGTGTAAATTGTTGTTCATACAACCTTTACCTGTTTACACAATTTACAGTAATACTAAAATCTATGAGGATAGATCATATGGTGGTGTTTTTTATATCTTTAAACTAGGTAGTCTTTATGTTTATACAACAATAACCTGTTAGTCGGTATACATAGATTTGAATATCGAAGCTTGTAACTATATACACTGTCTCCAATAAATATTTCAAATTGTAAGAACACAATAGTGTTCAAAGCTTGTTTGTTTGAAATTTCTCCGAGCTCCACCCCGATATATATTGATATAATTCAAGAATTTGAGAAAGACATTCGAGAAATCCTGAAACAGAGCCCAAATTCCCTAATTCAGAAAGACAACTTATTCAATGCATGCCTCACCCATGGCTACTTTCCAAAATGTTGGAAAAGAGCGATTGCTGTCATGATACTGAAACCGGACAAAGACCTTTCTGACCCGGCCAGCTATCGCACAATCAGCCTTCTCAGTTGCATTGATAAGGTATTCGAAAGAATCCTCACCAATCGACTGAAGGAGCAGCTCGAAGAAACCGACTTTTTTAACAAATGGCAAAGCGCCTATAGAAACCGTAAAGAAGGCACTGAGCATGTCTACCGCCTAGCCACTCTAATGAAAAACGCGATCAATAACCAGCAAATAGGCGCGGCAATCCTTTCAGACGTCTAAAAAGCGTTCGATTCCGTTTGGCACAACGGAATGCGCCTCAAACTTTCTAAAATGAAACTTCCCATGAAACTGCTTAGATTACTCTCTTCCTTCCTTAACGATCGCGTAATAAAAATCAGAGTAAACAACGAAATGTCCGACGGCGTCTCCCTGGAAGCAGGTACCCCCAAGGATCCGTCCTCAGCCCCCCCCCCCCCACCTATACATTATCTACGTCAATGACATCAAAATTCCGAAGATCGCGTTCAAATCTCACAATTTGCAGACGATAAGGGTCTCTGGGACTCTAATAATACTGCCAATCTACTTCAAAAACCCCTTCAATGCGTTCTCGACAACCTGGAGCAATGATGTGCCAAATGGAGAATCAAGCTGACCGCCAGTAAAACCCAAAGAATCACATTCACCCGTAAGAAAAATAACCGTGACTTTGGCCTAAATCTACGGGACAAAGTCCTCCCTGAATGCACAGAGGCGAAATTCCTAGCGAAATCAAAACGGAGGAGGTGCGAAGGGTGATCTCAAAATTAAGAAATGGAAAAGGGGTGGATGAAATGCCTAACGAGTTTATCAAAAAAGGGGGAGAGCAACTCTTGGAAAGCCTAACTGCCCTATTCAATTTAGCCATAGAAAAACAAGGGGTCCCAAAGGAGTGGAGGGAAAGCAAAGTGACATTTATTCACAAAAAGGGGGAAACTATCGAGGGATCTCTGTCAGTAGCATCATTGGAAAAGTTTTTTTGTAAAGTCCTGTATGGGAGATTAGAGGAGGTGATGGAAGAGAAGTGTTTTTTGGGAGAAATCCAGAATGGCTCCAGGAAGAGAAGGAGAGTCACTGACCATCTTTTCACGCTATCCCTAATGATAGAATCCGCGAAAGCAAAAAAGAAAAAGATGTTTATGGCCTTTTTGGGTGTTAAAAAGGCATACGATAGAGTATGGAGGGAGGGTATGTGGCTGGAAGCTCTGGGCTTGGAGGGCGAGTTTGTTGGGATTATGAAAGCATTATATAAAGATGTACAGAGTGAACCTGAGAACATTACAACAAAACGTGTGCCTATGGAGATAGGCCTAAAACAGGGATGTATCCTTTCGCCAATTCTTTTTGCATTCTACATCAAAGGTTTAGGAGATGAACTCCTGCATAGCGACGAGGGGGGTTGCAGTTGGGGACTTGAAGATCCCAGGGCTATTTTTTGCAGACGATATGGTGCAAGTGTCAGAAGGCGAAGAGGGGCTAGCGAAAATGCTGGGAATTGTTGGGGAATATGGGAGCAAATGGAGACTCGAACTTAATGAAAGCAAGAGCAAAGTTATACCCGTGGGCCGCAAAGTGGACCCCACTCGAAGGTGGAGAGAGAGTGGGGGAGTTCCACATTCCGGAAGGTAGCAGCAAACTTCTTAGTGTAGGAGAGACAAGTGACTACGAGTATCGAGGGGTAAATATAAACATCACACAGGAGTAGGCATCTACCGAAACCACCGAAATAAATTGATTCTGGAGGGGAAGCGAATCCTTAATCAAATGAAACTTATAGGGAGAAACAGTTTTAATAAGGTTTTCGTGGGGAAAACCACTTGGGAAATGGTGGGTCTGCCAAGTATAACATACGGTACGAAAGTTGTACCCCTAAACCAGACGGCTGGTAAGGAAAATCCTGCAGAACGATGCAGTCCGACGGATAACAGGGTCGAGTAATGCCGCAGCGCTAGAAGCAATCAGGGGTGAGCTTGGGTGGGTGAGGATCAAGGGCAGGATAGACCTATTGAAACTCGGTTATCTTAATTATTTGGTAAATCTCCCCGATAGCCGATGGTGTAAACTAATGTTCCTGAGAACTTTCAGCTCAAATATCAAGACGGGGTGGCTGGTCCAAGAGATGGAGCTAGTAGAGAACTACTCATTGGAGATCTCGGACCTAGACGTTGGGGCAAACCAGGGTAAAAAAAATCGTCAGAGAAAGGGTCATGGAGGATTGTGACCATAATTGCCGAGAGGGGGTCAAATCAAAGAGATCTCTGGGTGGCCAGCGTGATAAAGAGAAGCCTGGTTTTGAGGAGTACCTTGATGGCACCTTTGGGGGTCACATTTGTTCAAGCTGAGGTCGCGGTCCCTGTAGCTGAGGGAAAAATTGGAAAAAACAGCGAGAAGGAGTGCCATATGTGTAATTTGGGCGTGGTGGAGACCCTGGAACATTTCTTCTAGAATGCCCAAAATACCAGCCTAAAAAAACAAGATTCACTGGGAGTATAATGGGGAAGTGGGATGGAAGAATGAAGGACATGTGGTTAGTGGGCGACTCAAAGGAGAGGGTTAATATGCTAATCGCAGAGTTTGAGAAGAATGAGGCAAGGGATATCATCAAGCAGTTCGTCTCCGAGTGTTGAGAGGAGAGAAGAAGCGTGGGAATAGGGAGTACAGGGGTAACCAATGCCTCTCATACGAGAAATCAGCGGCCGGGAAAATTATTATTATTATTATTATTATTATTATTATTATTATTATTAGTTTGTTAAAATCAAGTCTCTGGGTTCATATTTGTGCTTCCTGTGGGAGCCCGAATTGTACCAAAATTTCTATTTTCCAAACTGAAAGGCCAATTTGAACCAAATTTGATATGAGGCTTATTGGGTCATAAATACCTAATTTATGCCCAAAACATTTTTCCCGTCACCCCAATGGAACTGCAGAAGCTAAAAATAGACAAAATTTAAAATGTCCATATCGCCAAAACTACAAGGCACTGAGAATTTTTATTTTGTGTGAAGGTTCCTGAGGAACAACAGAAAGGAATGGTCAAAAAGATTGCCATTATTTTTTCGTTTTTCTTTGGGTACTTTTGTAGGACTTTGAAAACAAAATGCGGAGTCATCATTTTTTAACACTGTGATTAATGGTAAAAACATTAAAGAATCTTCTTCTCCCATACCACTTTCCAATGTCTTTTATATTTCACATATAACATCTTTGGAACATTCATTCACGGGTTTGTTGAAATCAAATCCCTGGGTCCATATTTGGGCTCTCCATGGGAGCCCAAATATTCAGATTAGTGCAATATGAGGAATATTCTTTAACAATCTTCTTCTAATCCACCAATCAGAAGCTTTTGATATTTGGTATGCAGCATCAATAAGGGGGTGAGATTCAAGTTTGTTCAGTTTGAGTCCCCGGCTTAATATTGGGTCTTTCTATAGGTGGGGTGAGGGGGTGGTATGGGGTGGTGGTGCATGTTAGGTTCAGGTTTGTTTAAATCCATTCCTTAGTGTTTTTCCATAACATTTGCCTTTCATGACTTCATTCCTTTGTAATGTTGATGAACCATGTCTAACTGAATGTGACCCCCAAATACCTCTTTGAACCACTTTGGCAGGTGAGCTATTAAGGCCACTTGGGCCTCTTGTTTCTCCTTTCGCCCCGATCCCGAACTTTTACTGTGACTACCTACACTACCCGCACTAACCTTGTTTCCTGATGACTCTCTTCTTGTTGTTCTTTCTCTCTTCCTTTTCTTATTCTGAATATTCATTGTTGAAGTTGAAGTTCTCATTAACTGCGCCATTCTCCTTGTTTTTTCTTTGGTAAAGACAAGATAAAAACAGACAGTGCGTTTTGTGTTAAACTCTTTTTGTTCAGAAATATGATAAGAATCACTTTCTCTGACTAGTGTCTGTGATGATGTGTAAATGAGTGATAACTGACTGACAACAGTATATTGACATCCATATTTATATGGTCTCAACTTTATCATCATCATTGTCCAATCTCCTGTCGTCGCAAGTGGAAACTTAACGACTTGTTATTGGAACAATACCATTACTCGTTATTTGTGTTTTGAGTAGTTGTGAAAACAAAAGCCAGTCAAACTGTCACAGGATATATTCAGATCTCCGAACTATTGCAAAATTGCATAACGTTTTATAAACATATGTAAATATGAATGTCATTGGAAGGAGTTCATGGAGCTGATTCCAATGACATTCATATTTATATGGTCTTAACTTTATTCATCATCATTGTCCAATCTCCTGTCGTCCCAAGTGTCCACTCGATACAAGTTTGCACAACAATTTACGTTAAAAACTCCAATCTATGAGTATATAGGGATGCAACAGATTAAAACAGATTACAAATAATTACAATTGAAAGAAATTATGGCTCTTTGTATACCAATGCAGAGTAGTGTAGAGCTTGTCTTTGTTTGCTTCTTTTGTTAGATTATACATTTGTTTTATTTCCAATGGCAATTAAACTATGAGTTTATATACTGTTTTATTAGAGAGGTTTCCCTGTGCACCCCCTCCCCTCACTCCCTCTCTCTCTATCCATCTCCCCTCCTAGCCTTCCCACCATCTTGCCGATATATATACATACATATAATTGGTCGATTCTACATACTGCATTGCAATGAAATCAGTGAGAACTTCTCTTTGTCAAATTCCCGCTTGCTACAGAAATTAATAGAATCAAGGACGCTGGTTGTGTTTATGGCGGGGGTTCGAAACCACGTCGCGGGAGTTTCCTACGGCACCAACCGCCTAGCGAAACTGCACTGAACTACGCACACCACTCAACCATCGACAAACCCCAAAAAGGTATGCTAGTTAACCAAGTATGTACGAGATCAGTACCGATCACACGGAATTCTCTCTCAGTGACTTTTAAGTTATTTTTTTATCGAGTAATTGATCGATGCTTCATACTGCACTGCAAGGAAATCAGTGAGAACTTCTCTTTGTCAAATTCCCACTTGCCACAGAAATTAATAGAATCAAGAACGCTGGTTGTGTTTACAGTGGCATGGTGGGGGTTCGAACCCACGCCGAGAGAGTTTCTTACGGCACCAACTGCCTAACGAAACTGCACTGAACCACGCACACAACTCGGCAACCGACATATATCCCAAAAAGATATGGTAGTTAACCAAGTACGAACGAGATCAGTACCGATCACATTACTGTTATATTGTATACAACAATATTAACTTTAACTGTCCTGTTATGCTATTATGTTCTGTTTAAATATGACAAATGTTCTTACCATTACTGGATCAAAACATCGTGAGTGTAAAATGTCGGATGGAGGTGGGGGGGATATATATAAACGTATATATTCTGAGTTATATATATATCTCAGGAGTTTATGAACAAATCCTTGTGCTGGTAGTTATAAGAAAAACTCATCAAAGTTCGAATCAAATACAACGAAATTATTAAATTTATTCATGCTAGCGCTTTCACCACTCTCTCTCTGCGGATCTTCCGGCATTTTTTTCAAATAGTTTTTCTCAATAAATCTATCACTATATAGATCGTATTCAATACCTAAAATTGTGAAAGAACTTTGGTGATTCCAATATACTTTGTAGCGTTTTGGAATTACTTCACCGCATCCCATCTTTGATCCAATCCAAATCACTTGTGTTTTATCAAAATTCACCTTCAGACCTGAGTGTTGGAAAATTCATCCATGATGCTTAACAAGGCATTGAATGAATGGCCGTCATCGCTAAGAACGGCGTTGTGTCGTCCGTATATTGTGTTATTAGAAATTCGGAGTTGTTTATATTAACTCCATTTATTTCTGGGTTGAATTTTAACGCGGCACTGAGAATCTCAGCGCACAAAATAAACAGATAGGGTGATAAAGGGTCACCTAATTATTAAATTATGGAGCCACATTGCTTTTTTGCTTTTGAATCTGAATCACTAGAAACATTGATGTGCACCATCTCTTCGGAATGTTGAACATGAACGCGCAAAAAAGGTTTTACCGACGGTCGCAAAAGTTCAAGGCATCCTCATATAGACTACAGTTTCAAACGAATCGACAAGTACTTCCAGGGGTCAAAAAATAAAATTTGATATTAAATTGCTCGTTAACCCTTCACTTAACCCTTTACCCAACGAATCGCCCACATCCGCCCGCGTAATATGCAAATTCAGTAGTTGAAAAAATATTATTTTTCAAAAAATTTCAACAAAACCATATCATGTGACCCCTCGTTTGAACGTGCTCGTCGAGCTCGTTCCAACGAGGGGTCACATGATATGGTTTTGTTGACATTTTTTGAAAAATTAAAAAAATTATATTTAAAATAATAAATTTTGATATCGTCTGCGTTGGGTAAAGGGTTTAACGAACACGATATCACAATTTAGTATTTTTGTGAAAAATATTTTCCATAATTGTCAACAAGACCATATCATTTCACCACGCATTGGAACGAGATCATCGAGCTCGTTCCGATGAGGGGCTCACTTATGGTTTTGTTGAATTGTTTTCAAAAACTTGTTTTTCCAACAGCTTAATTTTTAAATTACGTGTTAGGATGCGTGCGATTCGTTAGGTGTTGTGTTAATCAAGTTAATCCATTGAGAATTGTAAGAAAAATCATCACCATTATGTTTATATACAGAATGTTGTAAACGAGTCTGGCTCTTATTTGTAAGGCTATTTCTTGACTCCCCCAGATATGGCCTTAGAAACAAGAGCTCGACTCGGACACATATATAATAAACGAAAAGTTTTTTCAAGTAAAATATTTATTCTATGAGTAGGACAAAGAATGAAAGCGACGAGCCTCTAATGAGTCGGTTTCATTCTTAATACTACGAGCAGAATTTTTACTTAAAAACACTAAACGTTTATTTTGTTTATCCCATAAATCATTTACGGTGCAATCGCGCAAAATCGTGCTGTTATTCGCTGCAAAACACTGTGAGAAGTGAGGAGCACATTGGTCCAATTCGATCGACAAGCAAAACTGCCAAAAATAAACAAGGCGCAGTGATACATTTCTGTCTTAAATAATTCCACAACAAACTTGAGCTAAAGTTGAAAAAATACTTTATTAAATGAACAATGTTTATCTTTCTTATTTTCGTTGTTTGTTGTTTTTCATCGTCGATTCAACTTGTGTTTTATAAACAAAGCAGACGACACGTGCATTTGTTTATTTACACTTTCCTTATTTGGAAAATGAAACACCACTCATCATGCCCCCGCCTTTCACAATCGAACTTGTGCTTTTCAACGCTTGGTTTCGATTGATTTACTTTGTGTTTTCTTTGTTAATTGTTGTTCGTTTTCGTTTTAGACAGCGTTGAAATATTCTAAAACTAAACATTTCAGAGACGGTTAACGTTTGATGAACGTCGATTCATTATGTCTCCCACAAACGTAAAACGGGTCATGACAACACGAATGCGGTCGAGGTCAGAGGTCAACAAGTCCGTCTCCACGAAAGAAATAAATTCTTTCAGTGTTTAACCTACGGGGAAAATTTATCGCCCTACTAGCAGCTGCTACTAGGTTAATAAAGCAAAAATTTATCCAAGACTTTTATTGTTCGAATAAATGTCTATTTATGGGATAAATTTTGAATATAATCCTAATGGTGATAATATATGGAGAGAGCAAACAGTTATCCTTTATTACAGGCCAATTACTTTTCCTCCAGTTCCATATTTACAAATCCGTACGGAACACGTGTGCCGTAAGGATTTCCGTTGACGGCTATTTTCACCTGGCGTCATGGATCCATCAAAAGAACTAAACTCATCTCATTTCGCAATCTGCCAATCGAAACGTCGTATTCTGATCTAGGTCAATT
The DNA here is from genome assembly GCA_031216915.1 of Pictodentalium vernedei. Taxonomy (NCBI): domain Eukaryota; kingdom Metazoa; phylum Mollusca; class Scaphopoda; order Dentaliida; family Dentaliidae; genus Pictodentalium; species Pictodentalium vernedei. The sequence goes on along the minus strand of CM062292.1, from coordinate 392,726,388 downwards.
CGGAAGCTATGGTGACAGCCGATAAATCGAATGTCAATTGGAAAATCCAATAGAGCATTATTATTATTTATCACTCTCCAAAGTGTGATTTAGTGGGATTTTCGGTTTGATTATAAAAGATAACTTCACAAGTGAATTATGCAAGCAACAATTATGTCATGTATACGTGCGCGCAAACAAAGACGCTTTGTCATGGATGTAATGGGGACTTCATTGTTTTTTTTAAGCCTTTACCTAACATGAAAAGCTGACGACACTTGCAAAAAAAATTCTTGAACAGCTATTATTTTCATTTTTTGTCTCTGAAATATAGGTTATGACCCCTCAGTAGAACGAGCTCGACGAGCTCGTTCCAATGAGGGGTCATAACCTATGTTTTAGAGGCAAAAAATGAAAAAATAATGGAATTTAATTGCGATTTTTGAGAATAGCGCTGGCCGTTTCGTTAGGTAAAGGGTTAAATAATATAATTATCGTTAATAATGAAAAGTAATAAACAGAGTAATCGCTTGACTGGACTGGTTACGTGAATTAATTCATGAGAGGTGAGTGACGTTTTATAAACATGAGTACGCGAATGCGCATGAGTGTTTTACAAAAAAAGTCCCTCGCCTCACCTCTCATGAATTATTTCATTTGACCAGCCCAGGGAAGCGATTACTCTCTATATAGCCCCACAAAGTAGATCTTCTGTTTCTCAGGCCATTTTTTGTAAACTTGCATTCGGGCGGGCGATTTTTTATTTTATTTTTCTAATTTTGTAATCATATCTTTGCATCAAAAGTTCGTGTTCCGGGTTTTTTTTATGTTTTAGGCCTCATAATCTACAGAATAGCATGGGTGGTGGTGTATTTCGTCCCTTGAATGCAAGAAGGCTTTGCAATGCTAAAGCATTCAAGGCCTTGTTGCACTCAAGGGACACATTTTGCTAATTTTATTAACTTGGCTAAAATATCAGACATAAAACGTTTAATTTTTATTTTTTAAGTTTGATTTGGTTATGAAAGGACAGCATGTGCCCGCCAAAAGGACCAAGCGGGAAGGACTGAGAAACAGATTTTTTTACTTTTTTAGGTCTAATGATAAGTATTATGCAAGATAGTAACTTTATTGATTCCGATTTACATATATTTTCAGGAGTTAGGGGCCGGGTACCCCATGTATAGCGATGGGAGTCTTAACGGTATTGTAGACATAATACAATAATCGAACGAGTTTTAATTATTAGCCTGACTTTACATAATTTCCTTGGCGAGTCTAAAAAGGAATAAGTGGTGAATTAATAAGCACACTGGATTTTGATATTTACATTTGGCTTCGATATTTCTCTGCAAAGGTGAGTTTGTGAAACAATTTAAATGTAGTACACATAAGTCCAGAAAAACCTACTTTTGATTGTCAGGCACCGCCGCATTGATTTTTTTGTATGCGTTTGTACATTTTACTGGCATTTTTCAAATATCACCGTTGGTTGTGCCACGAAAATAGGAAACATAAATGCCTAAAGTCGCAAATTGCTGATCGATTTCACCGGGATATAGAGCCAAGAAGCGTGAATCTATAAACTGGACAGATGGTTTGAAAAAAAAAATTGAAAGTCACATTTTAACATCAATATCTCTCGGAAATAATGAACGGAATAAGCCGATCTCTTTTGACAAGAATTCTGACATGCAGCTCATGACATGTGCTTTTCCATTAATACCTTGCTCGTAAAAAGGCGAATTACTAAAACTTCAAAACTTTATCAGTCACTTTTTGTCCTCTCAAATCAGCTCAAATCGACTGGGTTGGGTTAATATTAATTGGGTTCATATTCACTCAACCCAGTTGATTTGGGTTGATTTTTAACCCAACTTATTTCAGAGTGAAATCCATAAACTTTGACATTAACCCTATGAACACTCGTTTACTGGAATGGTTTCGCCTGTGTAAACACTTACAGTGAGATGGGTTAGTCCAATATCAATATACAACGAGGATAAAATAACTGCAGTCTGCAGACGTTTGGCTGCAGACTGCAGTTATTATTTTATCATCAATGCCCAGTGTATAGGCCTCTTATAATAAGGCAAAAAATCGGACGAAATTAAGCCTAGGACCGAAAAATCGATCTTACCACTTCAAAGAGTTAAAACACGGTTTAAAACTTACTTTCTTTTGTTGTGGGCACTCTCAGGTTCTCCCGATGAGTTAAATCCATGTCATGGCTACGTTTCACCATCTCAACTGGGGTCAATATTATAAAACCTTTATAGTTGTATTTTTCACAATTCTATTTTCTATTTATGATGGAAATTTATTTATTAATTTATCAAGGTTTAACTATACTTTAACAGCCAGGGTTAAATCGTGTCGGTGACAGTTTTACGAGTGGCGGAAGCCGGAGAGAACCACCGAGCAGCTCCCCAACATCTTAACTGCTAACGCAGGGTTAGATTGGTTGAAGACATGCGCACCATCGACGTGCAGTATGCCTTAGTACACAGCGTTATCGTGCCCCCCCCCCCCCCCCCCCATGTGGACAATCGGGGTTAAGTGCCTTGCCCAAGGTCTCTACCCTGGAGTCCGAATCGATCGCTCAGACGGTCACCCATCCAAAGACTAATCGGGCTCGACGTTGCTAAACTTCGGCGATATGACGAGAACCGGTTACCGCAACGCCACCGCGCCCCATTTATGGAAATAACTAATTGAAATGAACCCAGCATTTTCAAAGATGTAGCACTTTGCCAGTTGGCAAATTGCAATATCTTTCTGAAATGCTAATGATTCATTTCCTCATTTATATTCACTTGTAGAAAATACAATTCGGGAAAATACAATTGTACAAGTTTTATAGTATTGGTCCCAAGCCGCAACAAGATTTAACCCTTTACCTGACCTGAAAAGCAGACGACACTTGCAAAAATAATTCTTGAATAACTAATTTTTTTCATTTTTTTGTCTCAAAAACATAGGTTATGACCCCTCGTTGGAACGAGCTCGACGAGCTCGTTCCAACGAGGGGTCATAACCGGTTATGTTTTTGAGACAAAAAATGAAAAAAATAATGAAAATTAATTGGCGATTTTTGAGAATAGCGCTGGCCGCTTTTGGCCGTTACGTTAGGTAAAGGGTTAAAAAATAACAGATTTCCAAAATAAGACAGAATAAAAAAAAAAAACGAAAATACCTGAGATTCAATGTTCTTGCATTTCATTTTCGAGGGAGGACATTATACAGTGTTGTGAGGAGAGAAAACAGGTCAGAGACTTTCGATCGGATCGCGACTGGGTCTGTTCGCTTTCGTAATCACACTACTGCAAATATTATCCTCTATTTATTAGTTTGTGTGTCTTTTTCTGAGTTGTGAAATATGTGGAGAGATATTTTCTGTACTCCGATGTTTCTCTTTGTCAAACTGTGTCAAACGTTTTCATTATGATCTTCATCAAATTGACCTTCTGCAAGAATAGTCCAGGCACATTAGACATAAAAATGAGAAAGTAAGGAAAAAAATCGGAGAAAGCTGATTTTTTTATATGTTTCCGGGACACACATTGCGGATAAAGTGTGAAAAGTCCCCGCGAATCCGAGTTGAGCTTTTTTAGTTATAGCGTTTTTTTGAAGAAAAAAAAAAAATTTTTTAAAATCGACCCAGCTCCATATTTCTCATTCTTATTCGCCTTAGTAGGGTGAGAATCATAAATATCGTGCTGAATTATATTGAGAATACATATCCCCAACAGAAAATGCCAACTTTGTACCAATCCTCACACTCAATGGTGAAATATTCACGAAAATGTACAAAATTACGAAAAAAAAATTATTGTTTTCATACACACAACGGTACACAACGTCCATTAAATCAAATCTACGACTACTTTGGGAGTTAAATTATATATCAAAAATTGTAGAAAAGCAGTGGCTTTATAATGATATATAACAATAGTCATTTATTCCATAATGAACTGGTGAAACGTGTGAAATATTAACCATACCCCCTAAACTCAAATTCAAACGGCATCGACTTTTCTCATTCAAATATCGTATTATAGCATCATTGTTTCAATTTCCATGTTCAATTAAATCACATAATGTGGTGTTCGCCTACACTCAAGATGTATAGGATGCGCAGGACGCACAGGAAAGCTTTGGGTACAATACTACGAGCAAATAGGTCTTCTCCAGTTGTTCTTGAGAGCAGAGCGCACAGGCGACTGGGAACTCCACACATATTGTGTTCGCAATCTGATTCCAGTATTTCACGCAGGTGGTCATTTTGCATACGCAAAAAGTTCTCATCTCTATTTGCAGCAGATGAATGAGCTAACAGAAATAATGCAACAGGATGATTTGAAGTTGTTCACTGAGAAAGGTTACTTTACCATAAGGCGCTCAGATAAATTCTGGGACGGGATATATTCTGATCAGACCATAGAGCAGTGTTTAATGAGAATGTTCAAGCTCCCTGGTGGTCTCACACATGGCAGGGGAATAACCGATAGCACTGTTGCGAAATGGGTACATGGACTACCTCTTTGCCTTCCGATATGTAATGCTCTCGAAAATTTTGTTCATGTTCACACTGGTCATGGCGAACAACATCGGGATCTCCGTCAAAGTTCACAATTGACTGATGCCAATGATATCACCAAATTATTGAACTGGCTCAGAGTGCATTCCCCCTTTCAGAATAGAGATCCACTACAATTAGTCTCTATAGCGACCGGGCTTGTGGCCGACGAAACTGTGAACTGTGACCAAGTTCGCAAAATTGGTGAATGTTGCGTATCGAATGTTGTAAGAAAAACGTTCAACAGCATCAAACTACGACGTGTTGACACTGTGAGGTCTTTCGCATCGATGGCAAATAGCATCAAAGTCCGTGGAAGTAAGGTAGTGATTGACCCCACAATTCTGTTCAACCGCATCACATGTGTTATTCAGTCACAAGCAGAGATGGAAGAGTATCTCAAATATGAACTCGCCCCAAAACCACCAGCATTGTTTGATTCTGCTGGAATGAGGAAGACACAGAAAAGCACGCTCGGTAAGATCCTCAAAACACACGGTTCCGAGCAAACTAAAATCCCAGAACATTCTCTGTTTGTTGTAGATGGTGGATTTTTATTGAGGGCAGTTGTATGGCCTAAACAGTCGTCATATAAGGACATATGTACATCATATTCCAATTATCTAGTGAGACATTTTGGGGCGAACGTCGTGGTTGTTTTTGATGGTTATGCTTGTACAATGTCGACAAAGGGCATGGAACAAGCCCGTAGATCTAAAGACAGGTATTCCATTGATATCAATATCTCACCCGAGTTACCAGCCACAACACCCCAATCCGATTTCCTTGCAAATGCCAAGAACAAAACCCAACTGATCGATCTTCTAATGCAGGAGCTATCTGCTATCAATATTCAGTCCAAGCAGGCCGAGGCTGATGCTGATGTACTGATAGCCGAAACTGCACTTGACATCGCTCAAGATGACAACAATGTTGTCGTTGTGGGAACAGACACAGACTTGTTAGTCATTCTTACCTCTCGAGTTCAACCGGGATGTAATATTCACATGATGTATTCCATTACCCCAAACTTACTAGTTTCAGTTAGTGAAATAGCAACCAAAATGGGTGACCATAGAAGCAACCTCCTTGTAGCACATTCTATAAGTGGTTGTGACACTACTTCTGCACTCTTTCGAGTTGGTAAGAAGAAAGTATTCAGTACAATTGTCTCCGATGTTACTAGCGACTCACAACAGTATGTCAACACAATTTTGGCGGATGACAGTACACCAAGTGCAGTAGCCGCTGCCGGGGAACAACTTCTCCTGATCTTATACGGGAGTAAAACTGTTTCCTCTCTCGACCAATATAGATATGTCACTTACAAGCGTTATGTAGCAAAATCTAAACTGAATAAACCCATCGACCTAGCCTCACTCCCACCAAGCAGCGATGCTGCACAACAACATGTCTACAGATGTTATCTCCAGGTCCAACAATGGCTGGGCAATTCGCTTCCTCCGACGGATTGGGGGTGGTCGCTAGACAATGGACTTCTTGTACCGACTGCAGCCACAAAGCCATGTGCCCCCGATAACCTACTGAATCTGATCAGTTGTGGTTGCAAGAGTGCTTGTACAAAAAGGTGTGGGTGTAAGAAGGCAGGACTCTCTTGCTCAGGTTTGTGTAATTACAGTTCGGATTCTTGTAACAACCACAGAAACACTGTCCTGTCGGAAATTTCTGAGTTCGATGAATAATATGTATATAGGTCATGTCATTTCTGTATATAGCGTTGATAATAGTCAATGTAACTTAATCCATGTTGATTGATTTGTACATTCTGTAAATATTATTTATTGATTTTTGTACATTCTGTAAATATTATTTATTGATCTAATGCTGCCAGACACAGACGTGTCTGTTCGGCCCCAAGCCCGAAAATAGTTGAGTTCTCATGCTGACGAATTTTATGCCAAAAGGGGAACTCGGCCAGAAGCAGAGGGGGTCTTCCATAATGTCTATTTTGTAAGCAATGATAAAAGTCTTCAAATGGTGGTGGATTTTTTATCGTCTGTCCAACTAACATCCCGTTCTGTACTACGACCCTTTGGGCAAATCCGTTAGGAAAATCGTCATTTTTTGCGTAAATCCGATACTTTTTGTGAATTTTCAATAATTTTTCGCAGAAATTGTCACAGAATGCACATTTTCCTCTAGGTAAATGTATATTAGACATTATGTAGCTCGAAATACGCGTTAACAAAAAATACAGTTGGATCAATTCGAGGTTACAAAGTTCGTGCGATTTTTTTTTATTTTTTTCAAACGCGTTTTCGAAAAAAGGCTGTAGAAAAAAATGCTCAACTGGGATTTTAGGGGACTTTTGTCTAATCGTTCAGTGACATGTACTCGACATTCCCTGAAAAAATCAGCTTTCTCCAATTTTTTTCCCTAGTGAAACCTAATGTTCTTGGGCTAGAAGAAATCAAATCTCCCGAGTACACTAACATTTTGATTATATCCCGAATAGAACCAAAAAGATTAAGCTCACTGGAGTGAAAACTATTTATTGGGGATTTAATGACACTTTCGACAGCCAGGGTCACCTCGTGTCGGACAGTTTTACGGATGGAGGAAACCGGAGTACCCAGAGTGAAACACCGAACGGCGGCGAGCAACTATCAGACTCCCAAAGTACAAACTCTACACAAGTTAGCATTGGTTGAAGACAAGTGCACCATCGACGTGCATTACGCCTACGTACACAGTGCAACAGTGCCCCCACGTGACCAATTGGGATTAAGGACACAACGAAGTTGCCCATAGTGGGAATCGAATCGTGGACCTTTCGGTTTGAAGTCCAATACCGTAATCGCCGAGCCACCGCGGTCCTTGATTTAAAACTATTCTATACGAACCATCCTATAGTTTAGTCCATATGGTGTACAATTTATACGTGTGCTCTAAAGCCAAACGTAAACTCAAATTAACGTCCACATCCGACAGTACATTTCCTCTTGCTGAATGTTGGAATCGCAAACCGAACTGGAAGCTGTAAATATTACTCTTAGACCAATGTAAACGGCCTGTGAAGATAGATTTAACTCCATGCAAGCTCATGCAGATATTCCTACCCAGGAAAGGATTTCTCTTGCAACCGAAATAAGTACAATTGGGTCACATTCAAATTTTCACCTGTAGATTGGATGAATTTTTCCCCAATGATTCCAGGGGTAAAACTTAGATGAATTTTGCATTAATTATTTATTCGCGTTTAAAGTCAAACATTTCTGCACATTGGCTAATCATGATCACAACATGGAGGTAAAGCCAAGTATAGTCAATCGTTTATACTTTGTTGCCCATTTTAGAGGACTTCTATAGCAAGTATTGGTAACTGGGTTTTATTTTACCAGTAAAACGGAGCTTGCTTACCGCAGTAAACACTGGAGAAGTTTTCATTATATCTACTCATGGCTGCTTCATATAGCAGTTATAACTAGATTTGACGCAAAATATCGAAAATATTCAGCGGTTTGAGAGTTTGTGGTTCAAAAAAAAAAAAATTTGTCAAAGGTTTTTTTTTAACCACAATCAATCTTTGGCGTGTTGGAAGACTCAGTCGCGATCTGTTAATTATTTTTCCGCCTTTCTCCCAAATTGCACTGTCAGAAAAAAGCGTCGAATCAGATGCCACATTCCGTTGTTTTTTTTTGGGGGGGGGGGGGGGAGGGTGTGGGGGGGGGGGGGTGGGGGTTGGTGATCCGTCTCGAATTCGCAAGATTTTATGAAACCTCGACCCACTGGTGAACACGTATGTTGCAACACGATTGCGCCCCAATCGAGGAAATACTATCAGTTGTGATGAGTTGACGGTAACATGGTCTGGGGTTTGCGGTTCGGAGCATATGTTCAACCGAGACGCGAAGCGTCGAGGTTGGACATACGCTCCGAGCCACGAACCTCAGACCATATTATCGTCAACTCATCACCATGACGTATATGTTCCAATAAGACACTACTCATAGCCCAAAACCTACATCGTGAAACCCGAGAGGCTTATTTACTAAACTTGTGATCGTTAAAAAGTCGCCTTCTTCTTTCAAGTTGGTAAGCTGTATTGTATCACAGCGACAGTTGACTGTAAAATCTAGGAGACTGCTGGCATATATTTATTCACTGGGGTTTAACACTATCGGCAGCCAGGGTCACCTCGTGTCGGACAGTTTTACGGGAGGGGTAGCCGAAGTATCCGTAGTGAACCACCGAGCAACGTGGCATATATTACGCCCACTGATGCCGTACATGGGATAGTTGGCCATATTGTGGCGAGAGTCTAACCAATGACCGACTGTCGCCACAACCCCACAGACTTTCGGCGCTTATTGTAGACATCATGCTTAGGTTATAATAACCTATATGAGGGCAAAAACGCCCCATGGCAGTTTTCATCAACATTAAAGCGAGCATAAAATGTAGGAGATTAGCTGAGTGGTGAAATATCTATTTTTGAATCATCAAATAAAAACGTTAAAGTGTCTTGTTTTGGAAAAAAGACTTTATATTTAAACCGGCTATCCTTTCAAAATTGTTAAGAGTTGAAAACGAAGGTGGTGGGTACCAGTAAAAATATTTTTCACTTGTGTGTCAAATTGGACGGTAGTTGGGAATCACCAAAATTGAATACAAAAAAAACATGACATTTTTCCCGGTTCATTTTTAACGAGATGATATATGTTGACAGATGGCCATTTTTCCAAAAATAGCTTGAACTGAGAAGACAAGAAAATTGTGACACTCTCGCCAATGCAAATCATTTCGTTTACTGTAACCTTCTAGTTGAATAATTTTGAAAAACAAAGACGTAATCACAAAAATAAGGCAATTATTTATTCATTTGTTTATTGGTGTTTAAGGTCACATAATTCTGCACAATGGCTAATCGCGACCCCAACATGGATATCAAGTCGAGTACGGCTGATCATTTATACCCATGTTGCCCATTTTAGAACACGTCCACACAGACATTGGCGACCGGGTCCTATTTTACCCGTAAAATAAACCCTGTCTGCCACGAAAAACATGGGTTGAAATAAATCATTCGAGTTTTCAAAGATGTGGAAATTTGCCAGTTGGCAAATTGTCAGGTCTAATAATGCTAATTATACATTTTACTCAGTTATATTAATAAGTAGAAAATACAATTCTAGGAATTACAACTGTAAAAGGTTTATAATATTGGCTCCAGAAGAGAAAACGTAAAAATCTTTGTTTGCCTCGGATATAGTCACCCCGGGTAAAACTCTAGGCCTATATCAACTGGGCTTCCCAAGAGTGGATGTTGAGCCTCTGGTGTCTTCATTGTCAAATAAATGGAATAATTTTTATTGGGGTTTAACGACACTTTCGTCAGCCACGGTCACCTCGTGTCGGACAGTTTTACTGGTGGAGGAAGCCGGAGTACCCGGAGAGAACCACCGAACTGCGGGGAGCAACTGTCAGACTCCCCAACGTACTAACTCCACACAAGCAGTGTTAGCATCGGTTGTCAAGTGCACCATCGTCATGGAGTACGCCTCAGTAGCGTGCCCCCCACGTGGGCAAGCGCGGTTAAGTGACTTGCCCAAGGAGAGGACGCAGTTACCCCTGGTGGGAATCGAATTCTGGACAATTCGGATTGAAGTCCCAAACCGTAACCACTCAGCTACCACACTTCGGAGATGGTATCAATTATAGTCTATATTCGCAGGCCTTCGGATTGATCTAATTTGGGCCCATCGCAAACTTGTCACGTCAATTGCTGTTCAATCCTAATGAATTTTTGTAACAGTCTGAAATACCATTTTGGCTCCTTATTGCTTTACTGGTGCCTCAGTTTTTCTTGACAATTTTTACTGCAACAGAAAATGCAGTCTCTGGGAAATCTCGATGTTACATTTTATGTACATACAGTTTCCAGGAATATCCTTTTGTTGGGGTTAACCCCTAACACTCTGGTAGTGCAGCAGAATTTTCTCTAATAACTCATTTTTTCTCTTTTTATGAATTTAAGTTTTCTTGTTTGACAGAGCTCACTGAGCTCTGTCAAACAAGGTATATTTGGTTAAATATCAAAGTCCATTATGGGAAATATTTGCTGCTGAAAACTACGCCATTTTGAAATCAGCAGAGGTTTAAAGACACTTTCGACAGCCAAGCTCCCCTTACATCGGACAGTTTAACGGGCGGACTAAGCCGAAGTAACCTACCGGGACATTATCACCAGCAGCGGCGAGCAATTGTCATTTTCGCCAAGGCACTTACTCCATACAAGCGGGAGGATGGGTTAGCATTGTTCGAAGACTAGTGGACCATCGACATGTAGTACGCCTCAGTACATGGCGCCACCGTGTCCTACATGGGCAATCGGGATCAAGTGCCTTGTCCAGGGAATCAACGCAATTATCTCTGGTTGGTATCGAACCGTGTACCTTTCAGTTTGAAATCCAATGCCGTAACCACTGATCGTCACTGCTCTCACCAAACCATCCGTTATGACATCTGATTTAACCCTTTACCCAATGTAACGGCCAAAACCGGCCAGCGCTATTCTCAAAAATCGCCAATTAATTTTCAAAATATTTTCATTTTTTGTCTCAAAAACATAGGTTATGACCCTCGTTGGAACGAGCTCGTCGAGCTCGTTCCAACGAGGGGTCATAACCTATGTTTTTGAGACAAAAAATGAAAAAAATTAGTTATTCAAGAATTTTTTTTGCAAGTGTCGTCTGCTTTTCATGTTAGGAAAAGGTGTTGAGAGGATCCCTCTGGCTTTGGGGACTCCGGTTAGCACTGAGTATGGTCGAATTTTAAGACCTGCAACTACGGGGGTTTGACAATCTTTGCAACGTGCAGCCTTCTTCAGTCGGATGCTGAAAAGAGCAACGCGAAGCGTTGCATATGCCCCCGACGGTGTCATAACGCCATGAATTGGCTACCTGGACCAAAATCGAATGGAAGCATTGTCTAGTCATCAACAAGTAAACCCTAAAATTATGATTTGATCAAATGAGCTGTTTTCAAATCCAACATGCAGTGAATGTAATTGGGGTCAAGAAAAATTTTCAGAGTCGAAAAAGTGAAAAATGGCCATAATTATGGGAAAAATTATTGGACGGAATCCGTTCCTTGTGCATATTCGTCCCCACATGCGGGTCTATCAGCATACCAAAGGATATCCAAATCCAACCGATGGCTTTGAATTTACAATCCAAAACGTTTGTACGGACGGACGGACGGACGGACGGACGGACGTACGGACGTCTCCACGAGATAACCCCGAAACCACCGCCGGAGGTCGGGGGCATAATGATTCGTCAACAACAAAAATTAATTGAGCAGCCATTTTTTTTTATGAAATTATGATCCTGTACCACAGAAGTTGAATTTCGTTTTTAAATGGTTAATTACTCTATCTATGAAACAGGCCTTTGCTCGAAAGAGTCCCCGTGTTTGAGTACACAACACCTGTTAAGTCCACGCTGCATGAGGGCCGATGCATATCTAACGTTGGAAATTAAAAGTTTAACAGGACATAATAAATGAGATTGGGAGCTGATTAAACCGGTTAGGATCATTTACTCTCTGAAATTAAGGGTGGGGCGATGTGATTAAACACATTAGATCTTTGTAGCTTTAATGTTCCATAACGCATGCATTGAAAATATTTCAGAATTTTATTTTTTCCCTCGGGCTGGTGGAGATATGAACATATTGAAGGAAAAACTTATATCAGATTTCTGACTTTTTATAGCAACATTAAAGCAAAAATGAGTCATTTTCTTTATAGTTTATGTGATTATCGGGTATATCATTCCACATAATCTGAAAAACCTTTCAAAAATGTATTTCGCCATGCGTTTCAGTTTTCGCTCTCGTCTTTGATCTTTAAGCGACAAGGGAAGCATAATGGCTGATCAAGAATAATTACGAAGAGGCAATTATGATGGCTTTCGATAGCGACTCTTGCGATATACTATGTGTGGAGAAAAATAACAGTAGAGCGTGTTTTCGTGTACTTATAAGAGTAGATTAACAATATCACGTTACAAAGCAATAAATAGGAGCAAATTTTAAACGGTTTTGAGGCTTTCAGCGGATTTACATGACATAGGAAGGTCGGGCGATGGTATCATGAACATTTAGAAAACATACAGTTTATCACTCCGCGTTACGTGTGGGAGAACTCTAGTGAATTTTATCTGGCGTAATTAACAATTATAATTTTTGAGTAATATTTTAATTTATACAACATATGTTGTATTTGTATGAATAGTTATTTGTATTTCGTACGAAGTATTCATTCCTGTTGATCAAACATGTCGATCGCCTAGGGAGATAACGTTGTCACATTCATCCCGAACGGAAGAAAAAAATCTCAAATACAACATGCGTGTATGCTATTGATGTTACATGCAAAAATACTCACTGAATAGACTGAAATGAGAAATCATTCTCTACCAGGTGACTCCATTACATAATGTTATCAAAACGGGGCACTACGAAAAATATCTGCGACGAAAATGAAAATGATAAAACAGAAGTTACAGTGGGGCCCACTTGTAACCCCTTAAACACCAGAGGCCCTTTTACAGGCCCAGTGACATGGTACGTCATACTTTCATTAAGTAGGATGCCTGCTAAGTTAAGGGTGGGGTAGACCAATCAATAATTTCAACGTGCAGCCCCAAGGCTGCACGATGAAAATATTGATTGGTCTACCCCCACATAATGAATATGGACTATTCTGATTGCTGCATATGAACTGACATGGAAGATACCACCAGAGTTCAAAGGGTTAAGGTGACATTTCTGCACAATAGCTAATTTTGACCACAACATTGACATCAAGTCCAGCCAATTGTTGACACGCACATTGCCCATTTTAGGGGACTTCCACTCCAAGCATTGGTTACCAGGTCCTATTTTACCGGAGTCAACGAACTCTGCTTCACTTCCCGGCGTTCCCACGGGGATCCAACGCAGACTGTTAAAGTTCTGAAAAGATATGTCCAAGTACCATAGTCTCATTGAACCTGAAATCTGGCAATTATTTTAACGTGAAATGAACGTTCGCATTAGCAAAACCAGCCCAATCAAAGAAAATTCCTATTTTCTGACAAATTTGTCGAGTGACCATGCTGTCGACTGAAGACGAGAAAAACTTAGCCAAAGTCACTTTCTTGACGAGATTCATAGAATTCCTAAATCAAGAAAATGGAGGTGGTGCCCTCGTTCGAAAAACTTAATTCGAAACGTTCCTTTCCACAAAGGAATTTTGCTGATGGTTTGCGAGAAAATGAGACTACATATTTGGCCCACAGACTGACCGACAAATGGTCAACGGATGTTTCATGTCCATGAAGATCCCTTCTCTGGTTCTGGCCACAAAGAGCGTTTGACCATGTGACCGATAATCATTGAGAGGCGTTTTATGGTCACATTTGTGTACATGGCTAATCGTGACCGAAATATGTATAGTCAAGTCCAACCGTTTATATCCATGTTGCCCATTTTAGAGGATTCCCACCCCAGGCATTGGTGACAGAGTCCTATTTTAACAGAGCAGCTTGTTTATCACAGTAAATAAGTACAGCCTCACTTCTCAGGGTTCCCACGGGAAGACCGATATTTAATATATGTATGAAGAACATTATCAACAACAGTTTATGACCACTCATTGGAACGAGCTCGGTGAACTCGTCCCAATGGGGGTCAAAAGCTATGTTTTTGACGCAAAACATGAAAAAATAGTTATTAAATTTTTTTTTGCAGATGTCATCTGCTTTTCGTGTTAGGTAAAAGGTTCAACCTTTTCGAAGACATCGCACTAGTATTTATTATGACTACAACAAAAAGCTCTCAAATATCGTGGTTATTTATTAGATATGATTTCCTTTCCCAGAAGTGTCCTTTATCCCTTTACCTAACGTAACGGCCAAAACCGGCCAGCGCTATTCTCAAAATCGCCAATTAATTTTCATTATTTTTTTCATTTTTTGTCTCAAAAACATAGGTTATGACCCCTCGTTGGAACGAGCTCGTTGAGCTCGTTCCAACGAGGGGTCATAACCTATGTTTTTGAGACAAAAAATGAAAAAAATTAGTTATTCAAGAATTATTTTTGCAAGTGTCGTCTGCTTTTCATATTAGTTAAAGGGTTAAGGAGCTCGATTGATATGACTTCAAAATATGCCGATATGAACCAACCTCGAGTTGTGCCCCTTGATGTGCTATTAGGCTCAGCTATTGTTTACAGCGACATCGTTCACCGTTATTCCTTGAAATCAGTAGAAATTGGAGTTACCAGACAAAGGGAGTAATTTTTGTATGGGGAGGAATTAATGATGGCAATAACACTTATGTACTTGTTATGGGTCTTTAAGGTGTGTCAAGAAAAACGTAGGTGTCCACTTCAAACCGAAAATTTAATACTTCACGTCTATTTTGTTGGCATCGTATATATATCTTTCGATGAAGGAATAATTTATCTTTATTGTACCTTCTTTCATCTCCAGCGACAGTCGTGAAACGTCTTGAAAATCACATGCGAAAACGACTGAAAGTTCGACTGTCATTACGGTGAATAAGGATAAGGTGGTGCAAAAGAAAAAAAGTTGTACACAGAATTGAACGCAAACTGAGATTCGAAGTCTTAACCATTTATTAACACGAAAGGCAGACGACACTTGCAAATAAAATTCTTGAATAACTATTTATTTTCATTTTTGTGTCAAAAACATAGCTCATGACCCCCTCATTGGAACGAGCTCAACGAGCTCGTTCCAATGAGGGGTCATAAGCTATGTTTTTGAAACAAAAATGAAAATTGAATGGTGATTTCTGTGAATGGCGCTGGCCGGTTTTGGCCGTTACGTTGGGTAAAGGGTTGAGAGGAGGTTCGTCGAAGTGGTTGAACTGATAATTCAGCTATCCGAACATCGCGTCTTCTCCAACTAGGAGAAGGGGAAACTTCGGACTTTGAAAGAATGAGAAACAATGACACTGTCAGAAAGCTAACAAATCCGAGAACATTTTATTATTTGGAATGTTCTCGGATTTGTTAGTTTTCTGACACTGGAAGGGGGCGCAGTGGCTCAGTAGGTAGAGGTGCAGGCTGCAAGCCGAGAGGTCCTCGGTTCGAATCCCACCTGCGGCAATCGAGTTGTGTCATTGGGCAAGATACTTCACCCCCATTGCCCACGTGGGGGCACGGTGACGCTGTCTACTACGGCATACTACACGTCGATGGTGCACCTGTCTTCAACCAATGCTAACCCTGCTTGTGTGGAGTTAGTATGTTGGGGAGCTGACAGTTTTTCGCCGTTGCTCGGTGGTTCTCTCCGAGTACTCCGGCTTCCTCCACTCGTAAAACTGTCGAGGTCATGATTAGCCATTGTACAGAAATATGTGACCTTAAACACCAAAAAATAAACATAAATAAATAAATTATTTGGAAATTTCACATCGGCCTTCGACCTGCGGTGTCTGGCTGATATGAAGTTACCTCGGGTTGATATCTCGGCCACTATAAAACTAACCACGTCATAACATATAATTACTCATCAGTACTCTCCCTTTTCCAAATCCATGCCACGTCGTCTCAAACACGGGACGCCACTAACGTGCCAATATTTTCGACGCGACAATCTACAAACGCGGGATAAAACAGCGCCGAGCACTTAAAAAAACTGTCCATAAATTATTTCCTTTTTACCTTCTGATGTCAACTGAATGGAATACAACGGCGACGTTCATTTATTTATTAGTGTTCAAGGTCATTCAGCATTTTGGCAAAAGCATGACCGCACAATAGGTAATGAGTCAAGTTGGTCACGCGTGCTGCCCACTTTAGAGGACTTCTACCCCAGGAGTTATTTGTTGGTGTTTAAGGCCATTTCAACACAGTGGCTAATCGTGACAGCAACATGGAAAAAATGTCAAGTATAGTCAATTCTGTATGCCCATGTAGTCCATTTTAGAGGACTTCTACCTGGGTATTGGTTACCAGGCCCCATTTTACCTGAAAACAGCTTGTTTACCACTAAAAAGGCACTGCTTCACTTCCCTCGATTCCCTCGGATGACACCCCCAGGCGTTGGTTCCGTATCCTTTTTTTCTAGTACAGCAGAATTATATACCACAATAACCAAGCAGTGCCCCATTTCCCTTGGTTCAATTTTCGCCGCAAAAACATTACTAACTTGTTCCAGTAAGGACATTCCTATCAACACCAAGAACGGTTTGAGATGTTAGGCGGATTTTTATAACCAAAACTGCAGACGTGACTATCATGGTTGTTATATGGCGTGAATCTTGGAAATCTTTTTAAAGACTATTTGAGCGATATCGACAGCCTTTTGTGAAGTGGAAACTATAACCGTACCTCGCTCGGAAACGACACTTGCAAAGAAACGTTTGAACTAAAACATTTTCTTGTTTGCCGCCGAAATATAGCTCATGGGCCTTCATTGGAGCGAGCTTGTAGAGGGTGTCATAGCTAGGTTTTGGATCAAACATTTTTATAAAAAATGTGATAGTTACTGTTGTGAGTAACAATGGCATTCTATGGACGTCATGTCGATTAAAAGGGCATTTGCGCATTGGGCCCGTTCCTCATGCGTTGTTTTTTGTATTGTACAATTCGAATACGGTTTCATAGGCCTATCCGAAATGAAAATGCACCAAAAATTTATTTCTTTATCAAGTTTAAGGGCATTTTCAACATCTTACGCTATATGGTCGCAAAAGAATGTGAAGTCAAGGTTTGCTAATGTTTATACCCATGTTGCCGGGTCCTATTTTACCAGTTTAGCTGACCTTGTATACCAGTAAACACGCACTGCTCCAAATCCCGGCGTTCCAACAGGGGTGTATCAGAGATACGTTGATATGGTGCAGCACCAGATTGGAACCTGTTGGTTCATCAGCAGAAAGTATACTCTTTGTTGAATGTCACATTTCTGACTGCAACCTAGACATGAAGTCAAATCCAATCATTCAAACCAATGTGGCCCATTTCAGACGTCTTCCTCCCCAGTCAGTCCGAGGCCTATTTTAATAGTAAAACAGCTTGTTTACCACAGTAAACAAGCTCGTTTTCACTTCCTGGGGTCCCCACGGAGAACACTGGCCGATACCCGTGTCTTTATATATTTATTGGGGTTTAACGACACTTTCGACAACCAGGGTCACCCATGTTGTAGATTGTTGGGTGGAGGAAGCCGGAGCACCCAGAGAGAGAAATTACCGAGCAACTGTCTCCAACGTACTAACTCCAAACAAGCAGGGTTTGCATTGATTGCAGACAAGTGCACCATCGACATGCAGTATGCCTTAGTACACAGCGCCACCGTGCTCACACGTGGGTAATCGGGATTAAGGGCCTTGCTCATGGACACAAAGCCGTTTCCACTGGCAGCGATCGAACCGTGGACCGTTCGGTTTGAACTCCAATGCCGTAACCACCGAGCTACCTCGCTCCCTCGTGAATTTGATGATAGCCGACAATATACAAGGCATCAATATAAAAAAGATGTATACCTCGGTGAACATGTTAAACATGTTAGACAAAAGCGTCGATGATGTTCATCGTTTAAACAGTGTAAAATCCAGATCTATTTATTTGTTGGCGTTTAACATTTTACCCAACTCAGACGATAAAATGTATTATATTTTTCAATTTTTTTTTCAAATTGAAACCCACATATCGATGAGCTTGTTCCAATTATGTGGTCACGTGATATTGTTTTGTTTACTGAATTTGTATCTTACGAGGGCGAATGCTCCCGATTCATTGGGGTAAAGGGTTGTGGTCGCATTTCTGTGATATGGCTAATCGTTACAGCAACATTGAGAAAAAGTCATCTTTAGTCAATCGTTTGCACCCATGTTGCCCATTTTTGAGGACGTTCACCCAAGCATTGGTGAATGTTTCCCATTTTATCAGTAAAAGAGCTTGTTTACTAAAATAAACAAGCACTGCTTCACTTTCTGGGTTCCAGCGGGGTTTAGCAGATTTTATTCAGTCCAGATATTGTTGAACCCTCTGCATACTGAGGTCAAGATAACTAAATTTTAAGTAGCATTTTCTATGCCTTTGGGAACTGAACCTATCGAATCTTGTTTGTGATAAGGCCTGGTGGCATTCCTCTACAATTGGAGGTAATGTATGAAGGCCTCGCTAAACTTGAATTCATACTTATGTAGAGGTTCTGATACAGCCACGGTCTTAGATGTTCTGGTCTCGCAGGTAGGGTTATGAACTAATGCCGGATGACCGCTTATTAAATAAACCTGTACGAACTCACTTTTTTAATTTTTGCCATCTTATATTGTCAATCAGTTTTCTATCACTTTATTCTTACATTGTATTTGCAGCTTTAAAGTTTTATCGATGATCGTGTGTCCATACGGTTTCTTTAAATTATCCACGTGCTCCCCATGTTGGGCTCTCAATTAATAACATTTCTTCGCGACACACACAGTGCAACACTTTCAGATAAATCATTTAGCGTATTTTTCCTTCAAACTGAAATAGAAAATTTGGTTTGAGCACATTGTCTTAATCCTTTGAACATGAGGACCGCTTTTCCGAACCAGGGACGTGATGTTTCATAATTTCATTAAACAGAATGGCTGCTAAGTTAATGTGTGGAGTAGACCAATCAATATTTTCAACGTGCAACCCCAAGGCTGCATGTTGAAAATATTAATTGCTCCGCACCCAAATAACGAATATGTACTCCTGTAAATGCGGTAATTCAACTGATATTGAAGATACCACCAGGCTTAACCCTTTACCTAGCATGAAAAGCAGACGACACTTGCAAAAAAAATTCTTGAATAACTAATTTTTTTCATTTTTTGTCTCAAAAACATAGGTTATGACCCCTCGTTGGAACGAGCTCGATGAGCTCGTTCCAACGAGGGGTCATAACCTATGTTTTTGAGACAAAAAATGAAAATATTTTGAAAATTAATTGGCGATTTTTGAGAATAGCGCTGGCCGGTTTTGGCCGTTACGTTGGGTAAAGGGTTAAAGGGTTAACATTTTAAAGTCTGGCACACTCGCCACTAACGCTGTTAAAAATTGCCATGACTAACCTTTCTGGTTATTGTGAAGAGAATTATTTTCACCTGAGAAGCTATTAGTTAAGTCCAGATCAGAAAAAACCCTAACTTGTGTCAAGGGTGGGGGCGGGGGCGGGTGAAAACCTATTTTTGAAAACTGAAAACATTGTCGACGTCAGCAAATTGTATTAAAGTGTTAAAGATGGTTCCCATATTTATACCCGGTTTTCTGCGTCCTCTTTCCTACCTTTGTTTAACCCTTTACCTAACGTAACGGCCAAAACCGACAGCGCTATTCTCAAAAATCGCCAATTAATTTTCATTATTTTTTTCATTTTTTGTCTCAAAAACATAGGTTATGACCCCTCGTTGGAACGAGCTCGTCGAGCTCGTTCCAACGAGGGGTCATAACCTATGTTTTTGAGAAAAAAAAATGAAAAAAAAATTAGTTATTCAAGAATTATTTTTGCAAGTGTTGTCTGCTTTTCAGGTTAGGTAAAGGGTTAATAACCCATTAAGTACTTCAGTCAATACCAGCCTTGATCACACTACCACTTTATAGTCACTTTACCATTTCCCTCAATATCCCTAATTCCGAGCTCAACACACTGCAATGAGGAATCAAAAGCTGCAGTTGATACAACGAGAAAAGCGAAGTTTGGTTTGTTGTGGTTTGTGTTCAGGGTCACTTTCAAAATCTGACTCATGTTCTACTCAGGCGTTGGCTGCAGATAATAATTTCATCAGTAAAGCAGACAAATTTACTACAGGAAACAAACACCTAAACATCTCTCTACTTCAGAATTCCCACTACGGGGATGGAAAGTGGTTGTGGTTTAGCGGCATTTTCAATAGGCAGGACGATATCGTGAGAGACAGTTGGTTTTAAGCCGTATACCCGAAAACCAAGGTAGCGTGAAATTGTACAGTCCGATAAAGAAAACAGCACGCGTGAAGTTAGCATTGCTTGAAGACCAGCGTACCAACCACGGACGTACTGTATGCCTCAGCACACCACATCACTGTGCCATCATGCAATGACTAGGTAGAAGATGAGGGTGAGGATCGAACCTATTTCGAAGTCAGATGCGTTAACCAATTGGCAACTGATCTGCCAGCGATCTTTATCGCGATGGGTCAATTCGTCTGATTCCATAGTCAAAGACCAAGCTCTTTACCATAGCCCATTACACAATGTGCCTGCCCGATAGACTATAGGGCTGCTTGCAAAGCTTTTTCAAGTTATTTCCTCATCCTCCTCCAAACCATATCTTATACCCACCACCCTCATTCGAAAACTGTTTTGGAGGCGATAAACTAAAACGTAATAAAACTGCAAGTGTTTTTCTAGTCTTACTAGAAAAGGGTTTATTTATTGGTGTCTAAGGTCACTTTCAGCATCTTTTTCTATTTCATGACCACCCTATAGGTATGAAGTCAAGTTTAGCTAATCATGTGTACCCGTGCTGTCCACACTTGCGAGGACATTCGCCCCAAGCGTTGATTGAGGATCCTATTTTACCAGTAAAGCAGAACTTGTTTTTCACAAGAAACTAGCAATGCTCCACTTCACGGGGTTCCCACATGACGAGATGGAAACCGGAAAATCCATCAGCTGGAACTTTTGTCCATATAATCTTTCAGATCCATAGTCATTAGTTGGAGCCGTCTTAGTGATTTCTACAGAATTGACAGAATTGAATTATCTCGCTTTTTTGGTGTGCAAGTGGGATGAGCGAGTGGAGTTGTATCGACACGTCCTCCAACATTTATACTGCTGTGAAGAGACAAAACTCATTCACAAAGTTTATAATTAAATTTATAGTTGCTCATTCTATAACGTACCCACAGGCGGTTAAACGTTTTCGCAATTTATACCACAGAAATATCAACGGATGGCATATTAGAAACTCCTAATCAGTTTGTGCTGAAGAAAAGTTCTAGTTCTCTTGATTACAGGCCATAATCGCAATCTCGAGTACTGGAGAGGACAAAATGTACCCCTGTTGACGGGGGCGTCTTAAAGATGAGGTGTGGGCGGCTGGGTGTAAATCTACTTTGTCCCAACTCATGACTCAAGTCCAGACTGAAGAAATATTCAAACTACATCAAAGCATACCTTCTTTGAAGGTAAGCTTTGATGTAGTTGGAATATTTGTTAATGGGGATTTTTTTTTATTTAATCTTATTTGTTTTACAAGGATTGGCGAACAAGTTATGCAACTTATATTAACGCCTCTCCTTGGCCCAGTGGCGAAGGTGTGTGGGATGACCTTCATAGCGGGATTTTAGATATTAAACGATAGGCCTCGCAGGCAAGACAGCTCCGTTTTGCTGCTTGTGACCTTGACCTAAATATGAATGCGTCAAGATCATGACACGTCGTCAGGTTATGGGCAACAATTGTGTGGTGGATGAACAAGATCAGTCATCGATTCAATTATACAGACCAGACAAGGGCTGTATAACAATATTAAAAGTTTTGCTGTCGGACCTTGACATTCATATGGCCTTGGATCAAAATCGCGACACTTTTGAGTCATGAACAATATATTGTACTACGTATGAATAAGACCTGTCAATCATACCAAGTTATATCGACCAGATAAATGCGAGTGAAATGTCAATTTGTCAACAGGGTCTGTGACCTCGACCACGAGGGCACATATATAATTCGCGACACACTGTCTTGATAATACATATTGTTCTAAAGTTAAAGAGGTTATGGCAATGGGGATATAAAGTCAAGTTTAGTGAATCGTTATACCAGTGTAGCCCATTTTAGAGGACTTCCACCCAGGCATTGGTTATTGGTTCCTATTTTGCCTGTAAAATAGTTCATTTACCACAGAAACAAAGTACTGCTTCACTTATTGGTGTTTAAGGTCACTCAGCATCTATGGCTATATCATGACCGCAGATTAGTCTTAACACTTTCTAAAGTCCACTTTTCCGCTCAAGGAATATACTTCAATGTCACCAAGTGTAGGACGACTGCTCAGTGAATATGTGGAGTAACCAATCAATATGGACTCTTCCAGTTATTATCATTGAACTGACTTGGATGACCCCATTAAGGTTCAAAGGTTAATCCATTGAACCCTCAAGGCCACATTTCTGGTCTTTCTTGACAAGACATAAGGGCATGAAGTCGATAATTCTTGGGTTAATTTGTATGATGGAGAGCAATCAATATTGGGCAGTATGTTAAAAATATTAATTGGACTCGTCATAATCGATATCATTGAACCATTTAGCTGACAAGAAGATACCATCAGTGTTATTGGGTTAGATGAAAACAGAATCAACATGTTGGCGTTTATCCTTCAAGTTATGGCTACTCGGTTCTTTAAAAAATTCCAAAAAAAATTACTTAGTTTTTATGGTTAGGCAGCGTGGATCCAAAAAAGTAGGGGATATTTGATAAAAGTGAGATATATGAAGAACTTTATTTATATTTATCAAAAAGACAGTTGAGGCATTGCACTGTGACATCTGGTGAATGATTTCAGCGATAGTTGGGTGTCTGACAAGCACACATTCCACTCACTGTGCTGTAGAAGGCATGGACGGTCAGAGAATTTACCACATCCAGTCCAAGACCTCAATACCTTGTAAATCCTCCTCGGTTCGCGAGACTAGCGCGGATCCGACGTGGCATACTCCTCATCACACGTCCAATATCTGCTTGACTGAAGTTATTCCATTCTTCCTGTAATGCAGAGGCGAGTTTCTGGACATTGGTATGGGGCTGTTGGAGCTGTCGTGGGCGCCTGCCAAGCATATACCAGACGTGCTCGATTGGTGAAAGGTCTGGACTTTGTGCTGGCCAAGGCAGTGTAGTGATGTTCTGCTCCAGGAGGAACTCTGTAAC
This sequence comes from Pictodentalium vernedei, assembly GCA_031216915.1. NCBI lineage: Eukaryota > Metazoa > Mollusca > Scaphopoda > Dentaliida > Dentaliidae > Pictodentalium > Pictodentalium vernedei. The sequence continues at coordinate 392,702,899 of CM062292.1, read as the reverse complement.
GACACGGGCCCTGTGTGCTCTTGCACTGTCATCTTGGAAAATGAATCGACGGCCGTGACGTCGCGCACATGGCACCACATGAGCTGCTAACATGTTGCAACGGTAGTACTTCCCTGAGATACGCCCTCGGATGATATGCAATGTTGTTCTGCTTGTCATGGTTATGCCTCCCACACCATAATCGATCCACCACCAAAATGATCGTGCTACCTAACGGTTACGTCATGGTATCGTTCGTTCCGCCGCCTCCACACTCTGTTTCGCCTGTCGTGGAAGTCGAGAGTGAACCTCGATTCATAGGAAAACATGACGTTGCTCCACCGACGATTGTCCCAGCGCTGTCGTGCTCCACACCAATTACGCCTTGCTACGATATGTCAAACGTGGAATTATTCGAGGTCGTCGAGCGTACAAATTCCAGCTGCGTAGGCGATTTCGGATAGTCTGACCACTGACTCGCACATCTGTGGCTCGGTGCAGCTGCTGACCAATTTCTGAGGCACTTTAATGGCGGTTACGTAATGCTGTGGTTCGGATGAAACGATCCTGTTAGCAGTTGTCGCCCTTGGACGATCTGGCCGACGTCTGTCATCAACATTGCCAGCCTGACGGTAGCGTGACCACAACCTGCTAATCACCGATTGAGTAACGTTGAGAATTTGAGCCACTTCAGTCTGTCAGTTGCCAGCTTCCAACATGCCAACGGCACATAAACGTTCGTCAGACCAGAAACTATTGATGAACGAGTTTATACCAAGAAAAGGGCGATGAGACCTCCAAAAAACCCGTCCAGTACAAATGAAAATTTCAAAACGTACCCCACAGACATTAACGAGGCGCTCGTGCGAAAAACCTGCACGAAGTTTTCGTGGGCTGGTGACATTCATGATCCACACTAAACTTGGTAATGTGTCTAATCACGCGTATCCAATACCATTTTCCGAAAATATCAACATCAGTTTGAATATCCCCTACTTTTTTGAATAGTATATGAAGAACATTTAGACACTAGTTCTGAAATAATTTGTTATCAATTCTGGTACGAATATGGTAGACTTCCAGGAACCATTGGCGCCTGCAGTCAACTGAGTTGAATGCATATATTTTTCGCGTTCTACACATCACAACCTTCACTTTTATGTATAATTTGTGTATATTTAATTTGTATGCATGGAGCTTCAGAGGTGGGAACTTCAAAGTAAACAAATTTCTCTTATATAGCACCTTATTGACCTCAAGGATTTTGATTACCCAATTTTTCCGGAATTTCAGATTCCACCCCCAGAACACATATCGTCGGCTGAGTGCTAGAATGTTCTATGTCCCATAGGGGACATAGAACATTCTAGCACTCAGGCGACGATATGCAAACAGAAGGTCCAAAATTGAACCCCATAGTCATACGACATTGATAGCAATATTTCACTCTGAATTCCAAATTGGAATCTGATTTTATTCTTATAAATTTCCTTTGAACCCAAATCAGAAATGATGTGTGTTGAATTAAAATTTGAAAACAAGATTTACCTCGGAAGAATCAAGAATGATGTACAAGAGAAATGTACACCAATTTATTTATTTATTTATTGGTGTTTAAGGTCACATACTTATGCACAATGGCTAATCGTGACTATGACAGTTTTACGGGTGGAGGAAGCCGGAGTACCCGGAGAGAACCACCGAGCAACGACGAGCAGCTGTCAGCTCTCCAACATCGTAACTCTGAACTCTGCAGCGCAGCACAGGCAGGGTTAGATTGGTTGAAGACATGCGCACCATCGACGTGCAGTACGCCTCAGTACACAGCGTCATCGTGCCCCCATGTAGGCAATCGGGGTGAAGTGTCTTGCCCAAGGACAAAACGCGGTTGCCGCAGGTGGGATTCGAACCGAGGACCTCTCGGCTTGCAGCCTGCACCTCTACCAACTGAGCCACCGAATGTACACCAATAAGTACATTTTAAAATATTTGGTGACAAATTTCAAGATTGAAATTTTTAAATCTTAAAATTTTGATAATTCGTCGCCTGAGTGCTAGAATGTTCTATGTCCCCTATGGGACATAGAACATTCTAGTACTCAGGCGACGAATTGTAATTATACACTAGTATCGCATATATTCGTTGTTTTCATTTTTGAATTCAGATAGTCATTTTGTTGATTTAGATTTCAAATGTTTTCAAATATTCAAATTCAAAATTCGGTATGAAATACTGCTATAAATGTCAGTAAAAATCTGAACCACTTGGGATTTAATTTCGGACTTCGAATGCTGCTTTTGAATCTAAAATTCCAGTGACATTTGGTTACTCAAGTCCTTTGAGCTTATTCCAAGATATTTACCATTTACCCAACGTCGGGGCAAAATATTTCTTTTTATGTTTATTAAGGTGCTATAAAAGTAATAAAATTTGTTTATTTTGAAATTCTCACCTCTGATATTCCTTAAATTCAAATTAAATATACACAAATTATGCATCAAAATGAGGACTGAGATGTATAGAACACGAAACGCATATGTAATCAGCTCTTAGAGTTGACAGCAGGCGACACTGGTTCCTGGTAATCGGCTACCGGATTCGTACCAGAACTGACAAATAGTTCACGAGAACTTGTGGCAAAATGTGCTTCAGATATCCAATAATAAAGCTAGACATTCAAAACACTTTGGAATGCAGCGATGGGACTGCATTTTGGAAAAGGACAACACTGTCTGCATTTTTTATTGAAGATGGTTTCCATGTTCGACAGACATGCGCAAATCACTCGATAAAACGAAATCGTAATTGTAATTTCAACAGATGCCATGAAACCTTGCCTAGAATATGGCAACTGTGCAGTCTCTATCTAATAATAGTATGCCGTATTAAGGCGATCTTTCCCATTATTTGATTGTAGACGGCGTTGTATACCGATGCTTTCTCCGTCCGATGACGTTGATCGGAAATCGAAAGTAAATCTGAATGTAAACAAAGGCGAAGGTTTTGTAATTTACCCCCATGCAGCTCTGTCGCTGTATTTTGAAGAATTTTGATACCCTTGCTGTTCTTGGATATGTGAAGCACATTTGGCCACAAGCTGTTCTCGTTAAATATTATTAAATTATCAGTTCTGGTACGAATACGGTAGTAGACTTCCAGGAGCCAGTGGTGCCTGCGGTCGACTCTATGAGTTATTTACATATGTGTTTCGTGTTCTATACATCGCAACCTTCATTGTGGTGTATAGTGTGTGTACATTTAATTTGAATTAAAGGAATATCAGAGATGGGAATTTCAAAATAAACAAAATCCTATTACTTATATAGCGGGACAACAACAGCGTTAAGAATTTCGTCCCTATATCGCTGTCCATTCCGATTACCATCGATGAAGATCAACTGCCTTCGATGGTGCAAGGAAATTCCTAACCCAAACCATTACATTACCCCCGCCATCAGAGCGAAGAAATAGCATAAAGGATGAAATATAACAGTTCTAATGTTGCACGTTTGTGGACAAGACGTCGTGCAAAGAGTTTAATGACATGTTGTTGTTGTCCACCCAACCGTATACAATTTTGCTACGGATGTCAAAATTGCACGTGCTACCCGAGAATGTCAAATTGAATGGGCGACCGACGATTTTCTTTGCGTTATGTTGTGCAAGAGAGCCTGGGTTATTGAGAAAACACGCTAGTTTTTGTCTTCCGACATTTAAAAAAATGCCAAGGTTAACCGAAAATCGAGGTTGCGTGCCATTGCTATGCATGAGACTGGGATACCTCCAGATGAGCTCACTGCTGAGTTCGGAGTTATTGTGGCCACTATTTACCGTCTCATTGGAAGGTATAGAACCACTGGATCTACTGCCGACCGACCGCGTTCGGGTCGACCAAGAGTTACGACCCCTGCACAAGACCGACACATCAGGGCGTCTCACTTGCGGAATCGTTTCCTTCTGACGACAAAGACAGCAGCAATTACTCCTGGTAGAACTAACAATAGAATCAGTGCACAAACTATCCGCAACAGACTCGCCGAACACGGCATCCGAAGTAGGCGTCCTTACCACGGACCAATCCTTACCCAATGGAAAAATTGGAATGGGTACGTCGGCGTGTTCGCTAGACTCAGCAGCGTTGGAGCACAGGCACAGTTCTGTTTAGTGATGAATCACGATTTTGTCTACGGCGAGCTGATGGTAGGACAAGAGTGTATCGCCGACGGGGATGCGACCGTTTCGGTGGGGGTAGAGTAATGGTCTGGGCAGGAATTTCCTTGCACCATCGAACGCAGTTGATCTTCATCGATGGTAATCTGAATGGACAGCGAGAGAGGGACGAAATTCTTAACGCTGTTGTTGTCCCGTTGTTCAACTCTAACGTCGGATTGCAGTTATTCCAGCAAGACAATACCCGATGTCACGTGGCGCGTATCTGTCGTGACTTTCTTGAGGAGCAGAGCATCGAACTTCTTCCCTGGCCCCCACTTTCGCCAGATTTGTCGCCAATCGAGAATCTTTTGGATCAACTGGACCGTCGGGTACGATTTCCTGATCTTCAGACGTTAGGCGATTTACGTAATGTTCTGAGGCAGGTCTGAAACGCAATACCACAGGGTGACATCCAGAGACTTATCAGGTCCATGCGGCGTCGATGTCTCGCAATACAAGAGGCAAAAGGTGGACAAACACGCTATTGACTGCATGTGTAAACTTTTCATTTCACCCCATGTCTGAATTGCGACGTCCTTACGTGACGCTGGCAACAGTAAAAACATGAAATTATGCAAATTCATACAGCTAGACTCGAAATATGAATTTACAATAATATGTTTGGGATTAAAGTCGATAATAATAAAACAATTGCTCCTCAAAGTTTATTAAACTTTCTTTTTTGACTCAGTATATACATAGGGCCTGAAAAGTGCTTACCCCCAAAAGGTGAAAGTCGGGGAAAGAATACTTTTTCATGCAAATTGGATCACACCCAGTATATTTTAAAGTAAACAGAAGCTGATAACTATCAAAACGGCCCCAAAAATATATGTGAAAGTACGTGAACCAGTTTTATGGATTGCAGGCATGAATTATGTCGATATTTTTTAGGAAAAGTATTGGGGGAGCCCCCACTCCGAAGGCTTCGCCGCTGTGGCTACGCCGCTGAATCTTCTTCCGAACTGAATATAAATCTCTAGGCTTTTTTGAATTACATTTCTTGATTTTTAATTTCATAGTTTGTGGGCAATTGTACGTCACCAAAATGTAGGCCAGTTGCATTATGACGGGTTCGATAATTTTTTTCTGTTTTGTGTTTGCCTTTTCTTTCTTGTCGTATTCAGTATAACACAAAATATGCTATTTTCTTTAGAAGAGGAAAGGCTAAAAGTTTCACTAAAATTTGATCATAGAAACTTACGTCCATGTGGAAGCAGTAATCAACAGTAGAACGTGTCTTCATTTTTGCGAGCCGCCAAATGAATTTTAGAAGAGATCTTCAAACACTGAATGACATAAAAACCCGTGCAAAAGGTTTGGCCGATCATATTTTGAGACTCGTGGCTCTTGTTTTTATAGGAAAAATTCTGAATCTGATTTTTCGCGCCGATCACAATTAACATTGACATGAGAAATCTCAAGCCGTATGGGCATGAACTGATGAGGGATTTGATAAAAGGGTGCATCTTTCTTTTCGTTTAGGTGACAAATATCTGAAAAATGATGTTTTGGTGTTCACAGCTGCGAAACATTCTTCATAAATGTGAGGTGTGTGTGGGGGGGGGGGGCGTTGCCTCAAGAGGTAGAGGTGCAGGCTGCAAGCCGAGAGGTTCTCGGTTCGAATCCCACCTGCTGCCACAGCGTTGTGTCCTTGGGTAAGACATTTCACCCCATTGCCCGCGTGGGGGCACGGTGGCGTTGTGTACTAAGGCGTAATAAGGCGTACTGCACGTCGATGTGCACTTGTCTTCAACCAACGCTAATCCTGCTTGTGTGGAGTTTAGTATGTTGGGAGCCTGACAGTTGTTCGCCATTGCTCGGTGGTTCCCTCCGAGTACTCCGGTTTCCTCCACCTGTAAAATTGTCTGACACGAGGTGACCATGGCTGTCGAAAGTGTCGTTCAACCCCAATAAATAAATAAATTCATAAATGTGGATAGGTCGATATTTTTCAGGAAATGTGCGGAGAGGAGTTCCTCAATCCACTCGTAGTAGTGCCACTGGCATCGGAAATTACTCGCATCTCACCCTATTCATACGACCAGTGCAATAGCCATGAAATACAGATCGGTTTGTCATTGCTTAATCTATCACTGTATTGTCTACTTGGTGATTTTTTATGATCGAATGCTATAGGCGTGGATTCGAATATGGGCACCTATGACTTCTTAGACCAAGAAAATACCATCGCACAGCAAAGCAAATTCCCCCGCTTCCGAAGAAATATGACATAAGCAAAAGTGTAATTAACTAAACATTACTACTGAAATCTGATAATTACCGTTCAAGTTGTCGCATATTCATTAACCCTTTGAATCCCAGAGGCCCCTTTCCGGACCAGTAACATAATACTTCATAATTTCATTAAGTAGGTTGACTTTTGAGTGAAGGTGTGGTGTAGACCAATTAATATTTTCAACGTGCAGCCCCAAGTCTGCACGTTGAAAATATTAATTGGTCTACCCCCAAATAAAGAATATGGACTCTTCCCGTTGCTGCCATTGAACTGATATGGAAGATACCACTAGTGTCCAAAGGGTTAAAATGTCCAAATAAAACGAAAAGGGACAATACACCGGTAACGCTAACAATTTTCAACAAATCAGCATGGTTATCAAACTTGCACAAGACAATGTCAATAAAAAGCAGTATGCCAATGTTATTGAAATCTGATGATTACTTTTTACTTTTCAAGTTATCACATAAACATAAAAAACTGAATTAACCCTTTGTACCCGAGCGGCCCTTTTTCCGGCCAGGAAATGATACATCATAACGTCATTAAATAGGATGGCTGTTCAGTAAATGTGTGCGGTAGACCAATCAATATTTTCAACGTGCAGCCACGAGGCTGCAAGTTGAAAATATTGACTGGTCTACCCCAAATAATGAATATGGACTATTCTAATTGCTGCCATTGATCTGGCATGGAAGATACCACTAGAGTTCAAATGGTTAAAAAGGGCAATAACTCTAACAATTTCAACAAATCATCGTGATTTTCGATCTGATCGAAGACACTGTTAATATACGGCAGCAGAAGAACATTTATTGAAATGTGTTGTTTACTTTTCAAATAATCACAAAATCAATAAAAATTCAAGTAAAATAAAACCAATACAGGCCAATAACTCCCTCAATTTTCAAAAACTATCAACTTGTCCACCAGGACATTATCCATACAAAACACGATATCAAAAGTTATTGAAATAGGATTTTAGTGTTCAAGTTCGTGCACAAAGAAATTTCAAGCAAAATTCAACAAACAAAGGGAAATAACTCTCTTAGCTGTTTTGGAAACCTCGGTGATTTTCGAACTTGTCCAAGACAATGCAATATAGTAGTTTATTAATTGAAATTTGATGTCTCTTGTTCAGGTTATTGCAAAAACAATCAAATTTGGGACAAAATTCAACAAACAATGCTGAACAATGGGGGAAAAAATCCCTTAATTATCATCGAATAGTGGTGGTTATCGAACTTGTCCAAAAACATCGTTTACAAAAATGGGAAGTCTATAATTCCGTCTAGCTGGAAATTCCAGCTTTGATTATCTCCCTTGATATGCAATGGACGACCTTTATGTCATTGCATGGGCGGGGCTTCCCACAGGGGATAGGGAACACTAGTGGTCAATATAAAGCAGCACACCAAAATTAATTAAAATCCTATAACACTTTTTCAAATTAAGGTATAAACAAACTTCCGGACGGACAGACAGACAAGCAGACGGACGAAGCTCTTCACTATATCCGATTCCTGTGTTTTAAATAGTTGTGTCGAAAAGTTGATGTTTATATTTTTATTTTTCCATTCTTAGTTCCAACATGTGGCTTATAACTCTTTGCTGGAACATGCATGTTCTATTGAGGTGTGGATGCGGGCATAAGTTTTTAATTGAAAGACAAAATGTCTTATCCTGCGTTATCTGTAAAAAAAATCGTGTAACTGGCACACTTGTGTTAGTAAAAATGGCAATGTTCTTTTACTTTTTCGAACACTAAATAGAATAAATATAAATTTATTTTTCATTCCACTTGGTTTTTCGAATTCAACATTTTTATGTTGGATATTTGTCGGACTTATTGTGGATACATTTCTGTTAACTCTTTGCATGCTGCAGGCAGATATTCCTGCCCAGTACAGGGTTTCTCTTGTCTCTGATATAAGTATAATTTGTGCATATTTAATTATATTGTCTCCCTGTAAATGAAATGGATTTTTTCACCAATGATTTCTGTTACATTTAGATTTATTTTTCATCAAATCTAGTCATGGCTGCTTTGAAGCAGCCATGACTAGATTTGATGAAAAATATCTAGAAAATACCCGGCGGATTAAGGGTTAATAACCTTCCATCACCACTGAAGCAAGGTTGTGAACTCGTCATGTAGTATTTGTTGTGCTTCCTTTGACCTTTTTTCAAGTAAATTACCGCTGTTGCCATCTCCGGATTGATCAGATAAAAAGTTTAGAACAACGGAAATATCGTAGACATATTCTGTTCCGGCAATACAGGGGTCTGGATACTGGGAAAGAGAAGGAGTTTATGAGAAGGTCCCCTCTTCATGTAAAATCTTGCCGGAGTCTAGGTAGATATACATAAAATTAAAAGGGAGGGAGGGTTTGCTGTTGTTCAACACTGTCCTTCACTATAACTGTCACTGAGAAATAATGTTCGTTTTCATCTCACGAAGAAGTGTTTGTAAAGAGGGAAAAGAGGAGTATAATTATCCAGCCCAAACAATTACTAACATTCACAGAACAGACGCTATCTATAATTTCTCACGCCACATCCCTAAGAACATGAAGGGAAGATACCTCGACCCTATGGGAGTGTTGTGGGGATGGGTTTGGGGGATGGGGTTGCCAGTAATTTCATTCAGTAATATGACTGGAATCATGCGAATTACGAGACGCCTCTGCTTGTGTTTGTGTATGTGCACGTGCGCTTGTGTTTACGTGCGAGAGGAGACAAGTGGGGTGGTAAAATGAGACTTCTTTGGGGGAAGGAGTTTGCCGTGTTACTCTCATTGTAATGCTGAGGCTGTATTTTGGTCATCTATCTTTTAGTGTGGGCACTTCAAATATAAAACAAGTACCACGCACTGCCTGTATCACATATATGTATTTTATTAATTGCCAGTTGGTATCTTCCTTTTATACCATGATTACCTATTCTACAATATATGAAAAGCCTATGACATAAATTTTAGCTTTACACTTCAACCGTGGTGAACACGCCATAAATGGGATTTCAGTAGTTAAAATTTACACCTACAGAGGAACTACACCCAGGCTGACCTTTGGTGACGTCGACCTGAATGCAACTTGTCTAAATTTATCGCACGTCGCCTCACGAAGAGTGAAATGAAAGTGACAATTATCTATTACGTTTTTAAATGAGTTTACCCCCATAAAACACCAAAACTTAATAAACATGCATTGTCTCATGTTAATAAAGCATCTGTAACTCGAAATGGTATGTTATTACTATTAAAATGAAAAAAGTCCCCGTTTCATTTTCCATTTCGTCTCGGCCATAAAATTGACAGCGGAAGTACCGCCCACCGATGCTCGTGTAAACAAAAACAGAATCGCACGAATGTACATCTGGTGCTCAGTGAAATCGAGAAAAAATAATAGCGACTCTTAGTAATCTGACGATCATGGTATAAATAAAATATACCCTAAGTAGCTTGGTGTACCAAATGTTCACCACTCGTGGTGAAGTGGTGTTAACACCACTTCACCACTCGTGGTGAACATTTGGTACACCAAGTTACTAAAGGTATATTCTATATTTTTACGATTTTTTTTTTTTTTTTTTTTTGATCTTGAAAAAGACCCCCTTGCACACGCAGAGCATAGCGCACGCACTCTCTAATATGTTCTTACTTTCGGGTGAGAGAATGTTGGCAGGCACAATGAGAGAGTTTGTTTATGTTTTATCTTAACCATTTACATGGGGGCGCGGTGGCGTCGTGGTAACCGGTTCTTGTCAGATCACCGAAGTTAAGCAACGTCGAGCGCGGTTAGTGGTTGGATGGATGACTATTTCAGCGACTGATTCGCGTTCCCGCGTTGTGTCATGGGGCAAGGCACTCAACCCTGGTTGCCTACATGGGAGCACGATGACGCTGTGTTCTAAGGCGTACCGCACGTCGAAGGTGCGCATGTCTTCAACCAATCTAACCCTGCCTGTGCTGCGGTGCAGAGTTCAGAGTTACGATGTTGGAGAGCTGACAGCTCCTCGTCGTTGCTCAGTGGTTATCTCTGGGTACTCCGGCTTCCTCCACCCGTAAAACTGTCACCGACATGATATGACCCAGGCTGTTAATGTGTCGTTAAACCCTAAAAAACAAAACATTTACATAATGAATCGGCAACATCCATCCACGTAATCTGAGCAGTTGACAGAAAATAATCATAGCTGGCAATTTTCGTCGTTGGAAAAGATATTCCGGGAAGTTAATTCCCCTTAATTTGCTAAAGTTGTCAGTGCATTTAACACTATGGTATGGGAATTTCAAATAAAAATTGAAATTTCGAAATGTTATTATTGAAGTGCGCATCATTTCAAAACGTCGTGCATCTTCCTGTCGAGTAGTTTAAAATACAGAAACTAGCTTTTTTCAATTGTTTCTTAATTAGGTGGAACGCTTGACTGTTATTCTATATTTAAACACGTTTAAAACTCAGAAAAAAGGCATTTTCTCCATTTTTTGAGATTCTGTTACCTTTTTTCTGTTCATTATATCAACAGTGTGCAAATCGTGACATTCGCTTGCCATAAAAGGCCTTTTGTTACTTTTAATAAACGAAATCAAAAAACGACAGTCCCGAGAGGCACACCTTCAGAATAAGATTTTAATTTAACCACTCATGTTAAATTGAGAGGAAGCAGAAGATACCCATAAATACACAGAACGACACGCGCGTGTGAATGGGTTAATAGATATGGCAGGAGTGCCAGCGCGGAAGGTTAAAAAAAACGAGAGGCCACGGGACTCGAGTTTTATCCTTCCGCGATGGCACAAGGGACATATCGATTTATCCATTCACACAAGTGTGTCGTTCTGTGTTTATTACACGCCTTCACGTCTGTAAAAACAATTATAAAAAGGACACTGAGCAATTCATTTGACAACTATCAACAAAACGATCACATTTTATCGCCAACCAAATTTGCGTGGGGAACCCCTGTTACTATCTCGTCCCCCGAGATCCAATATGTTCTATGTGCCTACTGGCACATAGAACACATTGGAACTCGAGGGACAATTTTCAGTATCGCTAGTGATTCAAATTGTATTTGCGTTGCACGATTTGCAGAAAATTCCAGTGAAATTTCGCTTCTATTTAAAAATAGTCCGTCAACGATTTCCACTCGGCACATATGACTAGAACAGATTTTCATTTTCCGCCTGGTTTAGTGTTGCTTGTAGATGGGAATTACATAGAACAGGCATGTATTAAAATACCATGGTGAACCATACAACCTTTCAATGAAGTGTTTGCAGAACCCTCCACGGGACATTATCGGCCTTGGTCCCTCGGGGGTTTGAGTTGGTCTCCCATTCCTGCTCTGTTTGATAGATAGTGTCGTGGTGAACCATGCAACATTTCAATGAAGGGTTTACAGAATCCTCCACTGGACATTATCGACCTTGGATTCGCGAGGGTTTGAATTGGTCTCCCATTCCTGCTCAGTAGTATAGCATGTACCCGATCGTGCCTGATTACCCGGGTTTTGGGGGATCAACTTTGGGGGAGCAAAAGTACGGATCCTTGAAGCTAGATCCGACAAGTGGTGTACCTACTGCATATATAGTATACTATGGTATGTATAGTGATATATGTACGCATGGGGTTATAGGTATATATTATGGGTATGTGATGAAAAATTAATGGTGAAGATGGATTTTTTTGAAAGTTTTTCCCGCGAAACGGTTGACGTTGCTATTGACGTCGTGACGTCATGATGCGCACGCGACGTCATAGAGATGTTGACCACTGTTGTTGTCCACTATACAGTCTGATATAACGTTGTTCAGGTCAGGGGGTGTCGGACTTAACGTAAGGGGGGAGGGGGGTATAGTAGTGGTGGTATATATCCATGTTGGTATACTATTAGCCCTTGGGTCTTCATATTATGCTATGTCTGCTATAGCTATATCAAGCAGTATTGTGGGCATGGGGGTCATGTATGGTCGGTCAGTGCGGTATTGCGAGATAGTCCTTGGTGGTTTAAATTGGACAGTATAGGATGAATGGTCTGTTGGCATATTACCCACTTAGTTCTATTAACCTATTAACTGAACTTGAAGGTGGTATTGGTAGTTCGTAATTAATTTTCCATCACATACCCATAATGTATACCTATAGCCCCATGCGTACATATATCACTATACATACCATAGTATACTATATATGCAGTAGGTACACCACTTGTCGGATCTAGCTTCAAGAAGCCTTACTTTTGCTCCCCCAAAGTTGCTCCCCCAAAAGCCTGGGTAATCAGGCACGATCTGGTACATGCTATACTACTCTGCTCTGTTTGATAGATAGTACCATGGTGAACCACACAACCTTTCAATGAAGGGTTTGCAGAGCCCTTCACGGGGCATTATCGGCCTTGGACCCTCGAGGGTTTGAGTTGTCTCCCATTCCTGCTCTGTTTGATAGATAGTACCATGCCTAATCTATGAACTTCAGAGAATTTCATTGTATTTGAGACGTCGCGTACAAACAGTGTTTTCACCAAACAACTTCTTTTCAGTTCTACACGTGGATCGAGTGATCTCCCCTTTGTTTATTCATCTATAAAACTGATTATTGACGTTAACCGCTTGCTTATTCAGTATATAAGAAAAATAGTCGGTGCCATACCTCCGTTACACAGCCTGTTGGTGACCTAATATGGCGTCGGTAAATTCCATACTGGGAGAGAGCTTCGCACTCGCCCAATATCAAATTTTATGACACCAGTTTAGGTCACAAACAAACTGTACAACTTATAATATACGGGCGTGTCCATCCAAAAATAAGTTATTAAATGCTTTAATGCTTTCTTCAATCACTAACCATTTCAGTTTTAGTTTTGCTGTCTACTTTTTCTTGCAAACAAACAAACGCCAGTATATATGTTCAGATGGTATCTTGAACAAAATCTGCCGACGGCTTTTCATAGTTAATTATAATTAATTTCGATTTGTTAGTATTTATCTGTTTCTGCATCTCTCGGACATGTGCCTTTCTGCATGAAGTAGTAACGCAGTGAATCACATGGACAACCGGGAACAAAAGAAAAGATAATAATTTAGATCCAGAGGTGACATTTACTGTTACTTTGTATTTCAGAATGGCGCCAGTGTTTTGTGTCAAAACAGAAAACGCCTCGGATAAAATAAACAAATCTCTGGATTTAAGCTGTCTCTCGGTGGTACACAGAAGAGAAATGTGATAATCTTAGTCGTAATTTACAGCGTGTTACAGTAGTCTTTCTCAAATCACCTGTCGATTTGATCAAAAACATTGTCAACCCCTCACGTACCCTAATATACAAAACAGGTGGAAAACAGCCAGTTCATGCAGGATCCTTTCATGTCTGACTTAAGAAGGGGAATGAACGCCCATTTAGTGTATTCAAAGCAATAGCACCAATTTATAGTTCACCTCACAACAATATGTATATATGTACCTGTACACATGGAAAGCTTATGGACATATATATATCGCCTATGTCAAGCAGGAATTCCACCAGGCGTCGTCCTAACACCGCGCTACTGCATTGAAAACTGTGAAGTTTCTTGGAAGGTGGCACCGACGGGAGTCGATCCCGGGTCTACGACACCCAATCACCTGGCCATAAATTTTCTGCCACCATACCAACTGAGCCAAGGAAAACCCCAGAAAAAAGTTGCAATTGACTCAGCCAGTATGTTAGTTTGCATTTATAACTCGCCCCGAGACCGATATTCGAGAATTACTGAATTGTATTATCATGACCATGCGCATATCCTGTGGTGTGTATCAGATTCTCGGTGGTGTTTACAATCGGATCGCAACGAGCCCTAACGGGCACGTTCCGATCCGATTGTAAACACGGCCTTGATGTGTATCAGATTCTCGGTCGTGTTTACAATCGGATCGCAACGAGCCCTGACGGGCACGTTCCGATCCGATTGTAAACACGACCTTGAATCTGACACATATTACAGGACATGAACCTGGTCATGATTATGTATATATATTAATATCTTGATGTTTTCAAGGGGAATCAAATACTGATTGATTGGAATATCTTGAATGAAAGAATACCTGCACCTTTTTGTAAGTAAAGGTCCAACGCATTACATCAACAGTCGTCTTAGCGCAAACTTCCACAAACACAAACGTGGGTGAAAAAAACAGCCCATAAGATTGCCAAATAACAAACAGAATTAGACAAGTGGCCTGAGAGCTTGTGTTTGATTATGGCGCAAAAATAGTACCGAACATAAACAAAGTAAGGATTCTGCGACTCAAGCGACGTCAGATGGTTGCTTATGATTGTGGTGATGAAAAAATCAAATATTTGTTTGTGGCGGGCACAACTCTTTCACAATTATTCTTTTGTTGTTTATCTGAAAAGGGCTGCATACGGTAATGAACACTGCAAGGATTTTATATAATTTACGACAAACTTCACGCACTAACTCACCCTCCAGTAACGCACAAAACTGCACTTTCACGAAAATATTAAAACGTCTAATTGCATTATAAGGTCTTTTTATCAGATAATTATGTTAACTATTCCGTATTGCTCCCTTTTTCTCATCCAAATTACCGATCTATGGTCCAGATTTCTTTGTCCGCGCTATCAAATAAAATGTAATTTGATAGGATTATTTGTTCAGACGGATCCGGCTAAATCTTTGAACCGGTGGATTTGCAAGCTACAGAAATGTATTAAAATACTCTCGAGTAATATCTTATGATACCTATCTAAATTGTTGCCAACAATTTTCACCGATTCATTACACATCGGTGAATTCAGATTCCCCCAACAGAAAGATATTTACCACAGCGTGGGTTGGTTAATTGCTTATCTCTATTTGTCGCAGAAATTATATTGATTCCTGATTAAAAACTATTGGATAGATTACACTTTTATCAGAGAATCGGCCTTTCATACTCGTAAGCCTTCACATGATTCCGTTTATTCGAAAACTTCTACAGATAAGACAATAACCCCTATCCAACGCCTTGTTATACCACATCGTTGTTCACATAAAACCCTCTTCGAATTATGGCACGTCCTCTCAAAAGAGAGGTTTATTAAATCCCAGTGGAATCAGCTCTGTGAGCTGATTCCAATGAGATTTGATAAACTACACGATCTGAGAATAATTCATGTTTTCTTTTATTGAAATCAGCGGAGGAAGGGTGTTTCTGTGGTATGATCTCGCGTACGCAGGTATAAGGGAACTTATGCTGTATTCGTGTTTATTACCCCAGCCAATTAGTATTATGAGCAATTATCCTTCGCACAGTGATACCAGAGAGCTAAGAACAGTAGTAATAAAACTACCCACAAAACAAGTAAGCTTTGTGATATGGTAAATTAGATTTTAATTCGAATCGTATTAACAATAATTTGTCAGACGTGTCTATTCCCATGGATGGTAAAGTGTTTGTTGATTTTTTTCACAGAGTCAATTCGATAGATCTGATTACTATAATCATTGACAAAACAACTTTAACTTTATGAGAAGGGAATTGTTGTTTTTCGCGAATTGATTTGGGATGATAATGTTGTGCATGGTCAGGTTTACTACATCTTAATACGGCAACAGGACAAACCCCCTCCGAAAAAAACCCTCACTTTCTGCATTCAAAAAAGAAACCCATCAAGACAAAACCCCCTCGGAAAAAAATCCTCACCTTCTGCATTCAAAGACAAAACCCTCTTAAGACAAAACCACCTCGCAAGAAATACACAGAATGATACGCGCCTGTGAATGGGTTACTCGATATGGCACGAGTTCTAGCGCGGAAGGATAAAACGAGAGGCCGCAGGCCTCAAGTTTCATCCATCCGCGATGGCACAATTGCCATATCGATTAACCATTCACACGCGCATGTCGTTCTGTGTTACACGCCTTCACGTAAAAAACCCAATTATTAGAAGGACACTCAGCAATTCATTTGACAACTATCAACACAAAGAACACATTTTATCGCGAACCAAATTTGCGAGGGGAACCCGTGTTACTATTTCGCCCCCTAAGTTCCAATGTGTTCTATGTGCCTACAGGCACATAGAACACATTGGAACACGGGTCACGATTTTTAGCTATCCAAGAAGTCAATTAAGGTGAGGGGGTTTTGACCTGATGGGGGTTGTCAGAGGGTTTTTTTCCGAGGGGGTTTTGTCTTGAGGAGGTTTTATCCTAGATTCTCTTAATACAAATCACTAAACCCTTTACCTATGACGAATAGCAGACGATACTTGTATAATAATTTTTTGAACAGCTAAAATACTTTAATTTATGGTCTGCAACATATAGCTTTTGGCCATGTTTTGGAATGAGCTCAGTACATTTTCCTGTGTAGTAGTATAACAATACAGAAGCTTTCTTTTTACAGTTTTTTTTTTCCCCAATGAGTTTGAACGTTTGACTATTATTCTCAGTTGAAACCCATTTAAAAATAAGACAAGGACCTTTTCACCATCTTTTGATGTTCCGTAATTTTTTACTGTTCATTATATTAAGTGTAGACATCGCGATATATAAAGCAGCCGCTGTCCTTTCCATTAATATAAAAGTCCAGAGGGTGAAATTTGCTATTTTTTTCCGTGGGAAGAATAAAGACTTGCATTCCTGAAACAAAGAGCCAAAGTGAACGCTTTAGTGTTGGTAGGTGTAAAACCGATAGATATTCTTTATGACGGATGATCTGGTAAATATCTGGTAACGAATCAGCATGCCTTGATGATGCGGCTCAAATAACATTTACTCAACGCAGACGATATCAAAATTTATTATTTTAAAAATCAGTTTATCAGATTTCCCCCAAAACTTCTCCAAAACAATATCATGTAACCCCTCATTGGAATGATCTCAACGAGCTCGTTCCAATGAGGGGTCACATGATATAGCTCTGTAGAAATTTTTAAAAATTATTTTTTCAACTGGGGAATTGTTTTTGACGAGGGCACATGCAGACGATTCCTTGGGTAAAGGGACAATATTATTCATTCGGGTCTACAGTTAAAAAACTCAAGTCATCTTGAAAATTAAATTGTGGGTAAATAAATAATGACGATAAACCGATATTTTTGTAATTACACAGCTTATTCAATCGATATTGGTTTGAATACCGGTATATATCGGTTTATCGATATACCGTGCAGCCCAATTCAGTTCCACACAGTTTGTTAAACTATGGGCAACATTATAAAGACCTCACCGTGCAGTGAGCTGTTGGTTTGAAAATTTATCCGTGCTGCGTCCTTCGTTTTTGTTGTTTGGTATATCCAAAATAACGGAAAGCGGTATAGAATCGAAATTTGGGATTGGCGGTGTTTCATAAATGAATTTTAATTATTTAACTTGTGAACACTTCAGTTTCTGTGGCAGATTCTTTCTCAACTATTTGAGGCTAGATTATTTTTGATGGACCGAATTTGCTATTCAAAATTATTGGAGAGTACTCCTTAATATTTTAGTTTGTACGTTTTAGACATTCACCAAAAAATTTCCTCTGAAGTAGTGAAATAAAACAGAGATACAAAATCGTACAAGCGCGGTGTATAACTCTCAGTAGATCATAAAAAGTACACACCATTTCCATGCAGCATTCGATTTACAAACCAAAAATCCCAACTGGTTCGTGAAGAGTATACTGAATTTGTTTTTCTTCAAGTAGAAGCTGGAGAAATTCCAAGCCGTTCTCATTATTTGAGCCTCATTTTCAAACTGACGGAGGATGCACCATTTTGGGGTTTTCTCCGTAGATGTATGACTAAAGCCCTTAATAACGTACCACTATTGCGGAATTCCAGAGTAGGAGAGCTGCCATGAAGTTGAATTATTTGACCATACATGCCCACTATTAGTATTTCAGGTTTCATTACAATAAACCCATTAATGTTTGAAAACATTCGTGTACCAATTTTTGACGAAATTATGGCAGAATAATTTCAAAATCGTCCAGTTACAAATATGTATTTAAGGAGAGTATTCTTTAAAATAAGTAACCGCCAATGTGTCATCCCAACAAGACGAATCCCAATAAGACGAATTTGTAAAATATCCCAACAAGACGATCCCAACAAGTCGAATCCCATTAAGCCGAATTGATAAACTGTCCCCAACAAGACGATCCCAACAAGACGAAAAAAAATTCTCATCAAATATGGGGGAACTTTACTTTCAAAAGAACGTGTATATTACAATGTATGTTATTTGAAGTATTTTAGGGTTTGGGGAGTTTTGTTGATGAAAGAGATATAAAAAACTAGCAAATAGCGTCTTGAAACAAAGCGTGGCACCTCTGTTAACTGGTAGCGTACTAAGTTTTTTTTGGTTGTCAAAATTTCGTTCGCATATTATTGCCTTGTTACAATTAATGGAAGAGTGCCTATAGGTACTCTCCCATTAATTGTAACAGGGCAAATCCACCCAGGCTTAATAATATCACATCAAAAATTAATTGAAGTAGCCTACATCACAGAATATGAAGCCTTTTTAGCTCTGTTGGCCACACTTCAGGATAAAGCCCCAAAATGGGCTTCCATCACTCAACCAGTTAACTGAAATCTCTTTGACCAAAAGTAAGCAGTGTTTGCAGTTTATGATAGGAAACCTCAAAATAAATGGGTTATATAGTCAATTTAATTAAATTCGTCTTGTTTGGATTTGTCTTGTTGTGATGACCATTTTCGACATTCGTCTTGTTGGGATTCGTCTTGTTGGGAATAAACCAACGCCAATACATACTTAATCAACGACAAAAGTGCATGTAGATCCGGAGCTTCGGCTCTGGCGAGCAGGGTCTGCTCATGTTTATAGCAAGCAGTGGCATAGTTATGGGGGTGGTTCAGGGAACTCACCCCTACTTTTTCCTAAATAATGTCAATATTATGCATGTACACTCATGCATGAAATTCTTAACACTGGCCCATGTACTATATCCATGATATATCTTGGGTAATTTTCCTGTAGTCATTTCCCCCACTTTCTGGGTATTTAAGTCTTCAAAAAGTACTTAGGGTGTTTCAATTGTCTTAAACACTTACCTAACATAGCGTCAAAAAACGGCCAGAAAACTGACCAAAATAAGCCTACCGCAGCCTAAAATATCTTACAAATGTCTCTATAAAACCAATGAAATATAAATATCATTAGAACCGTCTTTCGAGCCGGTTGTAATGATATTCATATTTGTATGGTTTTATTGAAAAATTGTGAGAATTTTTTTTTTTTGGAAAAAATGTGAAATTTATTTTGTAAAAAGGCTATTTTAGATAAAGGGTTAAAATTATTGATTTTCCCGGACCTTCACTTAAGAGAAAAACACACTCTTAAACCAGCACGAGGTGAAATGACAGAAATATATTTTGCCCCTCCACTTCTCTATTTCATTTAGCCTTGCTACACCCCTTAGAGCAAAACCATACGAACCTGACACTCACAAATTGTGAAGCGGAGACGGTTGTTCCCGACCAATGAGGTATAAATTTCTAACTAACTGTTTCGTGAGAATATATGCTGATAGGGTACAAGGTTTTCTTCCCTGACTCATCTCGTAATGAAAATCCACTTTCGATAAAGTTGTCTCCCCCTTACCAGACGAGCGAGGAAGGTCCAATTCACAAGCATGTAATCGTTGAGAAAACACCTTTTTTAAAATCTTATTTGTTTTACAAGAATTGGCGAACAAGTTATGCAACTTATATTAACGTCTCTCCTTGGCCCAATGGCGCAGTTGTGTGAAACACCTATGACGTCAGAAGAAAATAAAGCAAAGTTTCCTTTTGTTACTTTTAATAAACGAAAACAACAGAAGAGATCTAGGAATTGCCTGCTGTTTTCGTTTATAACACGTTACAAAAGGAAACTTGGCTTTTTATGACAAGCTAATTAAAAGAAACCAAATAACCGACCACTTCGTCTGTTTGTTTAGCGAATGTATTCTTTACAGTAATTTGCAAGTTTTTATTCTTATCAGGAAAAAAGCAAACCTTATCTCCTAAACTGTTATGGAAAAAAGCAAACCTTATCTCCTAAACTGTTATATTAATGGAAAGGATAGTTTGTGTTTTATATGTCACTGTTGATTTATACATGATCGCCTATGTAACTGTGAAAAGCCTATATTTACATTTTGGATTTTAACCCCACTACCGGTGTAAAGCTTCGACTGCGGCTAAAAAAAAATACACCTGTAGTAAGAAGTTCATCCAACTTGACCCTTGGCATGACGCAATTTAAAATAAAATTTAAGAATTGTTAATAATAATTTGACTGAAAAAGCAAGGTAAATTCAACCAACTTTGATGGTGTGTCTAAATGTCAATCAAGCATTCACGTGCAACCGGTAGTACTGCCCACCGGTGCAGATGTAAACAAAACAAACCCGTGTGTTTCCGATAGAAAGTATCGTTTTTTCTCCATTTTAAGTGACAAAGTCGATTATTTAATAATACCATGGTATAAATAAAACAAAAAGGTACTGGGGCCGGTAATCAAATTTAAACCACTCATAGAATAACGGGTTTAACCACTCGACAAACCGAGTTGTTAAAACACTTATCCTACTCGTGGTTAAAATCTGATTACCGGCCCTAGTACCTATACTGCTCAATGTTTGCGCGAAGCACCAAGTACATCCAACTACCTGTTTTACGTTTTAGTTGAAATATTGTAATGAAAAGTGTATATATTTGTAATTTAAATATATTTTTAATGATTTAAGTACAGAAATTAAGATTTTATTTGTGTTTGACATTATTTTTTAGCTTTTGAATACGATAACCATGGAAAATGGATATTTTTGGTAAAAGAGGAAATTTTTCAATACGCCAAAAAGTTGACGGAGCGAACTGGTATGGCTTCAATATCGAGTATGAGACCCATTACTGTTAATTACAGCTTGACAACGCCTTCACATACTCCCAATCAGGTTCCTGGTAGTCCTTTGTGGGATGCTGTTCCATTCTTGGCCCAGCATGGCACCTAGCTCCTGGACACTTTTTGGCTGGACTGGACGAGCTGAAATTGCAAGCTGCAACTCATTCCAGACATGTTCGATTGGACTGAGGTCAGGGGATCTTGCTGGCCAGTCCATACGCTCAACCTCCTCCCTCTGTCGGTACTCCCCGACAGCATGGGCAACATGAGGACGGGCAATATCGTCCATCAGAATGAATCTATCACCCACTGCACCTTCATACAATCAGACGTGGACATCAAGGATCTCATCAATATACCGTTGTGCAGTCAATGTACTACGTTCACGGACACAGAGCTCTGTACGTCCATCCCAGCTGATGCCGCCCCAGACCATGATTGACCCTCCACTATAGCGGTCATGCTCAGCAATATTGGCTGCATGGAATCGCTCTCCTGGTCTTCTCCATACCCTAGAACGCCTATCTGTGTGGTCTAGGCAGTACCTTGACTCATCTGTAAAAAGGACAGGTCGCCAATCTTCCTCCATACAACGTGGTCCATGGCCCATTCATATCGTGCCTGACGGTGTTTCTGGGACAGCGGAATGCGAAAACATAGTCTTCTCGATCGCAGACCACCTTCGTGCAACCTTGCCCGGGTAGTCTAGTCTGCGTTGAAACATTTACCCCGGATGCATTCTGAAGGTCACTGCGAAGCTGGATTGCTGTGGCAAAGCGGTTCCTACTTGCCCGAATGATCAAAAACCGGTTTTCAGCTGCAGATGTTGCCATGTCTCTGCCAACACCATGCCGTCTTTCTGGTGTGCCATACTGCTGAAATCTTGCCCAGCCTCTGGTGATCACCGTATGGTGCACACCAAGGGTTTCACCAACCTGACGATGGGTAGCCCCTTGCTCCACCATCCCTACAGCCCGCCACATTTCTGCTTCAAACAAATGTTTTCTTACATTTTCATTTGCCATATTCAATCATTAAATCACAAGGGTTTGTGTTGAAATGAAGATTGAATATCCTACACATGTCATGTACATGTAGACAGTACACGAAAACATCATGAAAATCAAGGGGTACATGCATGCTTTCCATGACTGTCGCGAAAAGTCTGCCTATCAAGAGAGCTAATGAAAATACTGGGGACCATCTAAATACATTCCTCAATCATATCCACATCCACCAACAATATCTCAAATATGTTACAAGCAAATTTCACAATCATGTGTCAAATATTTGGTGCTTAGCAAACTTTGAGTAGTATATTTATTCTGTATATAATGAACATAAGAAAAAGGTTACAGAGAATCAATAGATGGCGAAGGCGCTGTTTTCATGTTTTAACCCTTTACCTAACATGAAAAGCAGACGACACTTGCAAAAATAATTCTTGAATAACTAATTTTTTTCATTTTTTGTCTCAAAAACATAGGTTATGACCCCTCGTTGGAACGAGCTCGTTCCAACGAGGGGCCATAACCTATGTTTTTGAGACAAAAAATGAAAAAAATAATGAAAATTAATTGGCGATTTTTGAGAATAGCGCTGGCGGTTTTGGCCGTTACGTTAGGTAAAGAGTTAAATGGGTCAAAGAGGAGAATAATAGCCAAACGTTCAAACTGATTATAGCAAAATAGAAAAAAACAGCTTCTGTATTTTTAAAACTGCTCTACACGAAGATGTACAAAGTTTGTGAAATGATGCGCACTTCGATGATGTAACGACGCTAACATTTCGAAATTTCAGTTTTTATATGAAATTTCCATACCCTTGGCATCAAATTTTCTGACAGCTTTAGAAAATTCGGAAGAGCTAACTTCTCTAAACATCTCTTTTAATGACAAAAACTGGCAAACATGAATATTTGTAAAAGTACGTGGAGAGTGAATTCTCCCGAAAACACTCTTAGAGGAGGTTTCCTTTCAGAAAAAAAGTCTTAAATGCATTGCATATGCGAACTGAACGCAAGCACAGATTTAGTCAATGGGTCCTGGTCGATCAGCTTGTGGTCCACTGATTTTTCAATGGAAACTGAGTTATTTGTCTGGGTGGAAACTTCGTTCCTGGGGTGAATTGGTGGTTACCCACTTTCCGCGTCTTGTACTTAATGAGAGGAAACCTTTGTTAACCCTTTACCCAACGAATCGGCCGC
Source organism: Pictodentalium vernedei (assembly GCA_031216915.1). NCBI lineage: Eukaryota > Metazoa > Mollusca > Scaphopoda > Dentaliida > Dentaliidae > Pictodentalium > Pictodentalium vernedei. The sequence continues at coordinate 392,679,375 of CM062292.1, read as the reverse complement.
ATCCGCCCGCGTAGTATGCAAATTCAGCAGTTGAAAAAATCTTATTTTTTCAAAAAAATTCAACAAAACCATATCATGTGACCCCTCGTTGGAACGAGCTCGTCGAGCTCGTTCCAACGAGGGGTCACATGATATGGTTTTGTTGACATTTTTTGAAAAAATTATATTTAAAATAATAAATTTTGATATCGTCTGCGTTGGGTAAAGGGTTAAATATCATGACAGGAGATACGACACTGAGTTACAAGTGAACTTCATTTACTCGTTGTATCAGATCTTCACCACATCATACATTTTACCGCATTACCAAGTTGGAATGCACAATGACAGTTATATTGTAGCGTGGAAAGGGGCAGCTGCCCCATCTGCGCCCGCATAAGTTACGGTTTTGTTGGCGTGTCATAACTCCAATTGTACGACGGCGTTACATTCTCGTCTCTGTGATTTCGAATGGATGGGAAATTTAACGCCTTAATTAGTTGTTTACCACTATTTATTGCATTTGTTCGGCCTTCTGATAAATATCTCTACACAGAACATTCAGCATAGAAAAGGTCAAGAACTTTAAATGAAATTTAATCGAACGTTATGCAGTGAGAGTCGACGTACAGGCGCATCTCATTCAGGAGGATTACACCATAGTTTGTTTTCGTTTGATTAGGCAACGCCTGAGCAAATCTATTGAATACCGTGCTGTGTGGACCAGGTAAATGTCAGAAATTTGGAAAATGATACCTTTTCAAATCTCTTTTGCATCGAAACATATCGCCCAGGATAATTGCCACTAATTATATAGCCAACTTCAGTTGCAAACATACACTATTTTCTTTTAATTTATTTCAACTGATGGTGTGGGGTTAGTGTTCATCAAAGGTTCTAGTGGCAGGTGTGAGATTTTTTGTTAGAACTCTATATTTTACATCATCATAGTAGATTCTGACGAATCGGTTGGCAGTTTACGAATCCAGTGGAATTCAATATTTTGTTGACGAAATCCATTCAGAGCTGCATCCCTTCACCTTTATTCCTTTATCTAACCAATCGGCCCCATCATCCCGCGTAATATCCAAATTCAGCAGTTTTTCAAAAAAATGGTTAACCCTTTACCTAACATGAAAAGCAGACGACACTTGGAAAACAAAATTCTTCAATAACTCATTTTTTTCATTTTTTGTCTCAAAAACATAGGTTTGGACCCCTTTTTGTAACGAGCTCGTTCCAAAGAGGGGTCATAACCTATGTTTTGAGAGAAAAAATGAAAAAAAATAATAAAAAAATTGACGATTTTTGAGAATAGCGCTGGTCGGTTTTGGCCGTTACCTTGGGTAAAGGGTCACAAAACTATATCAGGTGACCCCTCATTGGACCGAGCTCACCAAGTTCGTTTCAATGGGGGGTCACGTGATATGGTTGTGTTGAATTTTTGTTTACAATTTGAGAAAATAATATTTAAAATCATCAATTTTATTGTCATCTACGTTGGGCCTCCGACATACCACTAGACGATGTGTCGCATATATAATTCACGACCGACTCATGAAGATCAAGGTGACAGACAGAGGTCAACACATGGCATGAACATCAACTTTTTGTATCCGGGCCCTAACTTTTTAATGGGAAGAGATATCATAATGAAACTTACACAGCATATCTACCACCGCGGTGTGTGGCGTACAAAATTCTAATCCACCAATGTCAAGGTTACAAATAGAGGTCAACACGTAGAATGAACATTCACACACTTTTCGAGTCCAGTCTAAGACTTTTAATGGAAGTAGATATCACAATGAAACGTACACATCAAATCACATTGACCATAACTAGATGGTGTGTTGCATATAAAATTCAAGATCGACTCACTAGGGTCAAGGTCACAGTAACGCACAACACATGAAATGAGCATACACATCAATTTTTGGTGTTCGAGCCATGACTTTTTAGATGAAAGATATACCACAAAAGACCTTACAAAATATATGTACCGCCACTAGGTGATGTGTTGCATACAAATTCACGATTTGCTCCAAGGTCAATATGTAAAGGTCATAGATAGAGGTCAACACATGGAATCAACATGCACATCAACTTTGTAGTGTCTGGGCCATAACTTTAGTGGAAGGAGATATCACGGCGAAATTTACACAATACAAGGGTGCTAACTGGAGAGTGTGTCCCAACTTCACGACTGACCCACCAAGGACAAGGTCACAGAGAGAGGTCAACACATAGAATCAACATACACAACAACTTTTTAGTGGAAGGCGATACAGCAATAAAACTTATACAACATATGTACCATCACTTGGCGCCGTGTCGCTTACAAAACTTTCAGTACAAATATGCGAGTTTGGGGTACGTGGAAAAATATTGGGAGTTTCTGGCGACCTTCTTAGACGCCATCTTGAATAGCGTCGTTCAGATTCGGTTTCAGTGCAAAAAGGTGCCCAAGAAACTACGAAAAAAACATTTTACTTCCCGACAATACAAGATAAGCCCCAAAATGTCCATTTGGCTTCCGGACTATTATAGCAAACGCCAACATGCATTTGCTGGAGTCTTTACCACGCGTCCCCTGAGTTCCAATGTGTTATATGTGCCAGTAGGAACATAGAACACATTGGAACTCAGGGGACGCACTATCATCAATTAAAACTGGTTTAAAGTCTGGTTCAATAGTAATTGTAACGTGATTTAACTTGAAATAATTAAACTAAATTTAACTTCCAATTATTATTTTCTAAACCGTGTGGATTATGTCCGCCTCTGAAAATTGAAGTGAAGGGTTTATATCCTTAAGGTCACTTTTTCGAGGGGACTATGTCCTAAGGGGATTTTATAAAGAGGGATATTGCCCCACAATCAGGTGGTTATTTCTCCAGTTTTCTATTATAGCAGAGCAAGAGGATCATTAATATCACTAAGTCCAATGCTCATTGAGATACATATATTCACTGAATATAATTTTGACGCAACATTCTTTGGTTTTTAAGGTCATATATTTCTGCACAATGGCGAATGATGATCGCACCATACATATAAAGTCAAGTCCAGCCAGCCGTTTTTTATACCCATGTTGTCCATTTTAGAGCACGTCCATCTCAGGCAGTTGTTGCCGGGTCCTATATTACCAGTTAAACAGAGCTTGGTTATCACAGTAAACAACCACTGCTTCACCTCCCGGGGTACCCACGGGGAGCGTCAAAATTATAATCAGTGAGTTTATGCTTCGGGTTTTGCCACTGTTCTCTGTACAACTGGATTACTCAAACGCTCATTAGTCACTTACTGAAATGTGTCTTGCTAAAATTCTGCTATTTCCAAGTACCACTTAGAAATTAGAATGCTCGACGATTATTCTCTACTCTTGTGAATGTTTCTTGCTATACACAGGTATTCTATCCCCTATTAACATTACCATTATAATGCGATCATACTGAAAGCCTGGAGACAGCTTGCAAAAACTATTGCTTGGGACTGTATCCGTTTCCTTTAATTACTGTAAACTCCTATGGTAAATGTTTATTCAAGCAAAATAAAAGCTACAGAGAGGCAGATTGCAGAAAGAGTTAACAGCGATATGATATGATTATAATAAACTAATAACAAACGAAACAGCTATTTTTGAATAGTAAATAAGGTTAATGTATCATACATATAAGTATATAAAGTCAAAACCTCAGGTCAGTTTAATGTCCTAAGATTTTGCAATTATTGTTCTCTTTTCCCGAAGAACAGCAGGATTATGTTGCAGATGGTGTCGCGTGATGAGAGCGTATTATTTTTCATAATAAATTCAAACCGATCTTGTTTGCTTGCATTTGAAAAGTCTGTGTTGTCCCTGTTAATGATTGTAAACAACTGTCTTCTGATGTTTGTATAGGCCGGGCAGTCCATGACAAAATGCATCTTCTATGCTATGAACTTTGCGACATTGGGCAATCATCGTGTATAATTTTAGAAGTAAAATACGGTTTAAACTAAAACTAAAAGTGTCTCCGCCCGCCGCCCACTTGTGGAGGGGCTGAGTACCTATAAATGAACAATGCTCAACCAAAAACAAAATAATCAAATATTTTTATCTTCCGACGCCTCTAATCTATAATCGCTTTTTAACTCTTAACCCATCGAGTATTTTAAAAATATTTTCATCACAACTAGTCATGGCTGCTTTTAAGGAGCCATGACTGGATATGATAAAGAAATGCATTAAGATTTGTCTTAAGAAATCCCCGATAAAAAAGTCGATACAAATTGCGGGAGAAATGGTTGTTAAACAAATTATACTTATTTTAGTGGTAAGCGATTTCCGGTCCTGGCAGGAATACCCATCAGCAGCATGCAAAGAGTTAAAGAATATACTTTGACGTCTACGTAAAATAAATAGGTTTATGGTGAGCACATCTTTCGTAGCAGTGCAAATTGAATATTTACAACATATTTTAGTTTACAATGACAAACAAGTGCATTGCCAGCGGTGGGTCAATATTCGGCCGCCTATGAAGAAATTGCGCTTGTGAAGAAATTTTTAGGTGAACAAAAGGTCAATAATTCCTTCAAAATTAATTGTACATTCCTGGCTTACAACCCATTAAACTTGAATATATTGTTTTCAAGTTATTGGGTGGAGAATCAAAAGTCACCAAAACTCCCAGATGGTTGCCATGGTGGCCATATTGGACATGTCAGAGTGCTGGTTATCGAAAGGAACCATCCTCTAGTCATGACTTATCAACCATAAAAAAATAGTATATGTTGGATGTATTGTTTTCAAGTTATAGCATGGACAAATAAAAGTTAGCGGGCGGACGGACACACAGACGGACATTGATGCTGGTTATTGAAAGGAACCATCATCTAGTCATGACTAATCAACCATAAAAACAGTATCTGTTGGATGTATTGTTTTCAAGTTATCGCGTGGGCAAACAAAAGTTAACGGACGGATGGACAGACAGGGACAGACAGACGGATGGATTGACATTGATGCTGGTTATCGAAAGAAACCATCCTCTAGTCATGACTAATCAACCATAAAAAACAGTATCTGTTGGATTATCAAATGGACAATCAAAAGTCCCTGAAAATCCAAGATTGCTGCCATGGCGGCCATTTTGGACATGCCAGAATGCTGGATATCGAAAGGAACTATCCTCTAGTCATGACTAATCAACCATAAAAACAGTATCTGTTGGATGTATTGTTTTCAAGTTATCGCGTGGACAAACAAAAGCTAACGGACGGACGGACGGACGGACATTGCCATACCATAATACGACCCGCTCATATGAGCGGCAGGATAAAAACAAGTGTCGAGATTGAAAAGTTGATAGTGTTACTAGTTTTCATCTAAGGTAAACGTCATAACATGCGTAACGGCTTTCACGTCATCAGACTTAGGGGTGTTATTTAGCTTAGAGGTGTTATTTACGCTGATTAACTTGACGCCATCTTGGGGAAGGCGGGAGGGGAACAATTTGAGTGGCGACGTTTTTCGCTACATTCCAGCAGTCCAGTTGTATAGAGATTTGTGGGTTTTGCTCAATGCCGCTAAGGTTTGTCTGTTACAGCAATGCAAGAGCTGTTATTATCACATTGTGTACAAAATGCACGTGAGAAAGAGAATGTATTGATCACATATTTATGGCATAGTTTTCATGAATTACATCGGATGCATTTCTCAAGAGGCTTAACTCCATCTTTTTTCCTTTCAAATCGAATACTAGCTTATTCATTTATTGGGTTTTAACGACACTTTCGACAGCCAGGGCCGCCTCATGTCGGAAAGTTTTACGAGTGGCGGAAGCCGGAGTACCCGGAGAGAACCATCGAGCAACGCCGAGCAATTGTCAGACTCCCCAACGAACTAAATCCATACAAGCAATATTAGCATTGGCTGAAGGCAAGTGCACCATCGACGTGCAGTACGCCTTAGTACACAACGCCACCGTGCCCCCACGTGGGCAATTGTGATTAAGTGTCTTACCCAAGGACACAACGCGGTTGCAGGTGGGATTCGAACCTAGAACCTCTGTGAACCTCGCCCTTCTTTCCAGCACACAAACATGAACTGTTTATAACTCTGCTCATGCCATCCTTCCGTTTATATTTTGCAAAATATGTCCAAGCAATTATGGGAAAGGCTAAACAAAGGTCAGTGATCAAAAGAATATTTTGTTCAATGAAAGTCTTTCGGATAACTAAAACAACTTTGATCTGCAAAAACAATTATCGTGCGTTTCCTGTGGAGTGGATGCTTTTGTTTTCTTCTTCCTTTTTATTAACCCTTTAACCCTAGTGGTATCTTCCAAGTCAGTTCAATGGCAGCAATTGGAAGAGTCCATATTCATTATTTGGGGTAGACCGATCAATATTTTCAACGTGCAGCCTCGGGGCTGCACGTTGAAAATATTGATTGGTCTATCTCACATGTTTACTGAACAGACATCATATGGATTAACGTTATGGCGTATCGTGTTCCTGGCCGGAAAAACGATCGCTAGGGTTCAAAGGGTTGATATTGTCTAGACGATTTCTTTGGTTAGAAGCTTATGTAGTATTGTCTCTGTCATCGGATCAGTATTGTGCAGATTCTTCACATCAGTAGAATCTCAGTTTAACTTGATCGTTGCATTGGAAGACCATTTATACTTTTGTTAATAGCATGTCGTGGTTCCCCACATCATTTCTGAACTGCTCGCGCTGAAAGTCAACATCTGGGCTATCTTTTGATAACAATGTGGTACCACTTTAAACGTTTCTTCTATTCCTGATGTGCATCTGATTCGGTTAAAAGAAAATAATTTTCTGTGACAGTGATTTGTTCTGTTTTGTTTTTCACAGTGTTGATTGGTGAACTCTGAATACTAAAATTAAGCTTTGCAGCCTTCCTTGGAATATTCGTTTCCGATACAGTGTTGCCGATTACTTAAGGTTCCGCTCCACAGATTTCCAGGCATTTCAAAAATGCCATGCCATACACTCTCTTCGAATGCAAATATTCTGTAACTTAGATATCTAACCCATAACATGCATTACATTTCCCAAATCCGCAAAAAAACATATAACACTATCTGACTCAGTAGAAATAAACAATCTGAATGTGGGTGGAATAGTTTATTGTCAAAAGCAAGACTTCAGCCTGCAAAATTGCATGAAACAATGCCGAAACCAGTCATTTTCAGCCACCCAGCAGCCTCAAAAGCAGAACTGTCCCACCACCTCTACCTACCTTCCCCTGGGGTATTGCATCCCCTGGTTCTAGAATGCAAAAAAAAATTATATGTTTCCATTTCATTTTTTAGTTATATGTCTGGTAACAAACCTGTGTAAAAATGACATTTTAAAAAATAGCCAATTTTTCGAAGCCATTGTTTCCCATAATTCATCTGGTAATTTTCTCCTATGCTTCAGACTCCAACTTTGGGTCTAAAACTTCAATTTTCTTGTCCACCAAATAGCCTAATGTAATCATATATTTGATACTAAAAATATTTCTCCAATTTACATGGCATTAGTTTCAACATATGCCATGTGTTTAGAATTTCACTCCTGTGCAATAGTGCGAAACTGTAGCGCGGAATCTTACGATTACCTCCTTATTTGCTGCTAGCGGATATTCCTGTCAAGGATACGAAGTTTCTTGACACTGAAACAAGTATAATTTGGACAAAACCAAATTTCTCTCCTGGCAATTGAATTTACTTTTTTGCCAATGATTCAAGAAGTTAAATTTACAAAAAAAATTTCATCAAATCTAGTCATGGCTGCACTGAAGCAGCCATGACTAGATTTGATGAAAAAATATTTTGCAAATACTCAGCGGGTTAAGAGTTAATGACAGGGATAACAGTAAAGAGAAAACCTAAACAGCTGTTTCCAGTCAATGTTCATCTACCACAAAAAGCAGATGACACTTCATTGGGGCAAACTGCTACACTACAAGTAAAGACGATTTTTGATATTCAGGTGACTAATGGCATACACAATTATTCATTTAGAGTGTCACTATTATTATCCCCCATGGGTGTGGGAATAGAATGGGAAAATTACATATTTATTGGTATTTTAATTCATTTTCAGCATCTTTGGTAATATCATGACCACAATTTATTTATTTATTTATTTATTTATTTATTTATTTGTTTATTTATTTATTTATTTATTTCGACAGCCAGGGTCACCTCGTGTCGGACAGTTTCACCCCCACGAGGGCAATTGGGATTAAGTGTCTTGACCCAAGGACACAACCCGGCTGCCGCAGGTGGGATTCGATCCGAGGACCTCTCGGCTTCCAGTCTACATCTCTACCGACTGAGCCAGCTTGTTCCCCGGCAACATATGTTTGAAGTGAAGTTTAGCCAATCGCTTATACCTATGCTGCCCACTTTAGAGGACTTCCACCAAGGGCGTTGGCTCGCTGTCTTATTTTACTAGGAAAGCATAACTTGTTTACCTCAGTAAACAAGCACTGATCAACTTCCCAGGGCTCCCACGGGATGTGGGATGGGAAAATCTCTCTCATTTGCATCAAACACGAAGCTTGCGGAGAGTCTGGCGCAAGCAGCTTGCCCCAAGAGTGATAGTTCTCTGTCACGGAACTCAAACTCACGTGGAAACTTTTTTCCGACCCAAATGCCAACGTGACATCGTTTGGATTCGAAAACTAATCTACCCGAAGGCGGGTTGGTCGTTGTCAAAATATAATTGTATTATCCTGAAAATGTTCACTAACAGTTTAGTATTCCAAAGTATACACGGGGGAAAACAAACTGCTCTGGGCACGAATTTTCTTCCACGTGGGTAGGTCCGGCACTCCTTGGGTCATTTGTGCACCAACTTCACCACTTTCATCGAGTTTCCTTCGTCTCTGCTTCACTTCTAAAGAAATGGGTTCCTTGTTTTGCATTCAGTCGACCACTTTGTTCATTAACACGTTATACTAGCATATTGCCTACTTTTTAGCTAGTCCTCAAGAATGTTTCCGAGTTATCTTCTACTCGAAATTTTATCCGCAGCACGCACCCACCCACCGCCCCTCCCCCCTCCACCCCGAAGGAAGGCATCAAAGTATGAAAGATGCAAATGGCGATATGCATCATTAGGTTTTCCAGAGACATGTACATGGCGGAAAAGGCAAGGCTGGGAATATGTGATCTCTTTGATGGTCCATAAAACAGGAAAGACGGGAAAATAATTAGCTCCACAATGATCACAATCACTTCATTGTGTAATGGAGACGAGCACGTCGTCATGAAATGTCGCGGCCAAGAGAATAAACGTCGCGTATCTGCTCACTTCAGTGGGTAAAAGAAACATAATCCCTATAATCTTGTTTAAGAGCTACTGTGTACTGTCATTTTTGCATCTTCACCTGTGATTTGAGTGGCTATAAATTTTAAAGCAATATAATATAAATTTATTTTTACCATCGTAAATTTCGTGAACACATTCACATACAACTGACTATGGTGTTTGTGTTATCTTATGCGCCGTATCTCGTCGTACCTTATAAATAACATCGAGTGAATTATTGTACAATATAACGACTTTAACTCTCAACATGGAAGACGAGTATTTGCAGTAGGAGCAGCCAAAATTGAGAGCAATGGTCGGAAATATCAAATATATGGGTCAGGAGGCGCTGAAAGCACACGGACGGTATCCCTACTCGTTGTTGGGCCTTCACCTGCAGCAAAATTGGAATTTCTTTTTACCAAAGAGACACGTTTTCGTCGATATCAATTTACTACTTATATGTTTAACCCTTTGAAAACTTATGGGATCTTCCATGTCAGTATAAGTACTTCGGTTTGAAGGATCCATTTTCCTTTGGGGGGGGCGAACCAATATATATTTATCGTGCAGCCACAAGGCAGCACGTTGAAAACATTGATCGGTCTACCCACGAACTCACCAAGCAGCAATTGGATGAAATTTGACCTTATGAACCTGGACCGGAAAAGCCGTCATCTTTAGAAAATGGCTCCTGATTTAGCTTGATGTGATTTAACCCTTTACCTAACATGAAAAGCAGACGACACTTGCAAAAAAAATTCTTGAATAACTAAATTTTTTCATTTTTTGTCTCAAAAACATAGGTTATGACCCCTCGTTGGAACGAGCTCGTCGAGCTCGTTCCAACGAGGGGTCATAACCTATGTTTTTGAGACAAAAAATGAAAATATTCGGAAAATTAATTGGCGATTTTTGAGAATAGCGCTGGCCGGTTTTGGCCGTTACGTTGGGTAAAGGGTTAACATACCTTTTGAAAACTTTCTCTTAGTACTTCTTGATTTCTCGAGAGGTTTCGAAGGGCAACAAACATTAAAACTGTTTATAATTTTAGTGCGCAATATCTTTGGTCCATGCTAATGCCAAAAGCTGTTTATAATTTTTGTGTGTGCAATATTCTTGGTTCTTGCTAATGTCAAAATTGCAACTTGTTTTCTCTACGTCTCTTTGCCCAGCTTATAGAGTGGCGTAGTCAGGTTTAGGGGTGGGGTGGGGCAAAATATTATCAGAAGAAAAATATTTCTCCCGCTTTAGTTCACCTTGTACTGAGTTAATAGAGTCTATTCCTTATAGGTGAAATTACAGGGTGCTCCCAGGGAAAACAATATTAACTTTTCTTGCCAACTGCTGAATTCTAAGTAGTTTCTGAAGTGGTCAGAAAATGAAGGAAGGCTGTTGTAGAAATATCGGGGTAAGAGATCATGAACCAGTTTTAGGGATTCCAGGACTGAATGTACATAAGATTGGAATTTTTCAGTTAACTCTCTGCAATCTGTGTCAAAATGGCAAAGTTTTCAGCAACAAATATTTCGCATAATACAATTCGATATTTAACAAACTATACCTTGTTTGACAGAGCTCAGTGAGTTAAACAAGAGAAAAACAGAGTGATTACAGAAAATTCTGTTGCACTACCAGAGTGCGAGGGGTCAAAGTAGGGAATAGTCCCCCAAAACCCTTCTCCTTGGCTACCCCACTGGTCGCTATCATTTTGGTATGGAAAAGAATTTAACCTGTCTTCAATGTCTACAGCAAGTCTAAACGAGCAAGGGTAGACATTTTAATGTAGTCATTGTAATAAGCTATTATCGGCATTATTGAAATATCTACGCATTATCGCAAAAATCTTCCATTATATTTCTGAAAATAAAACAAAACCGTAATGTGCAAATGACAGAAAAGTATTTGATTTATTTCAAGCATTGCTAATGTTAGCCGGAAGATACCATTAAACCGAGTGTTAAAGTTTTGTTGGTGTCTTCTTTCGTTTTTATCTAATTGAGAGATTTATTCAATAATTAAGGACATGTTTATTGCGGAGACATCTAATTGTCTCTTCGCAATTAGAATGCCACTTTACGCCTATAGTGTTGATGTTTGACGCCTGTGGGTGTGATCTGTTTATTTAGAAGTGTCTTTGCGGAGCTAAGCATCCTAGTTAAGCGTTTGATCTCTATCCGGTGGTGACAGTCTTTTCTTGATAATAAAAAAATCCTCCGGGTGTTGAGATTTGCTAATGAAAATCTCTTGGTTTTGTCTCAAATTAATGGATTTTTTAGATACCAGCAATTTATCTGTCATTATGACGTGGGACATTATAGTGTATCCAGAACAAGCAACGACTTGGCAGTGATCACGCCGTCGGGTGCCCATGTAGCCATTTGCACTAAAAATTTTGATTTGCTAAAAAATATTCGTTGGCTAAAATTTTGGCACCAGAAAAGTTTCTGTGAAGAAAAGACATTGCGGCTTCAATGAGCTTGATCGATTACGAAACAGAAAAAAAAATGCTATTACTTCTTTTGTCAGCAAGGTGTTGGAAACTGTGTTCGGACATACTTTCAAAGTTGATTGCCAGTGCGTGGTAATAAATAAAGCATTATTTTTACCTCAATAACACATTATTTATTTATTTATTGGTGTTTAAGGTCGTTTATTGGTGTTTAAGGTCACATACGTATGCACAATGGCTAATCGTGACCGTGACAGTTTTACGGGTGGAGGAAGCCGGAGTACCCGGAGAGAACCACCGAGCAACGACGAGCAGCTGCCAGCTCACCAACATCGTAACTCCGCACTGCAGCACAGGTAGGGTTAGATGGTTGAAGCCATGCGCACCATCGAAGTGAATCGAAGTACGGCGTCATCGTGCCTCCATGTGGACAATCGGGGTTAAGTGCCTTGCCCAAGGGCACAACGCGGGAGTCAGAATCAATCGTTCAGATGGTCACCCATCCGCGGACTAACCGGGCTCGACGTTGCTTAACTTCGGTGATCTGACGAGAACCGGTTACCGCAACAACGCCTCAATAACACATTGTAGGTTATTAACTTTACAAAAGGCTGCATTTTACTAAAAAAGTACTTCATTAAGTAATAAAATTCTTAATACTTATTAAGAATTTAACTAATTAAATACTGCCTTTTGTAAAGACTCGCGACCAGCTAAGCCTGGTATATTAACAGTAATCATCTGTTTAGTCTGTTATCATCTAAGTGCAACAACAGCTATATGTACCGAACCGACATCATTCAGTAGCAGAGATACAACTTATGTGACCGCCCTTTTCGCCGCCGAGAATTTCGTCAGAACTTTCGTGTTCTGTCGATTTTTTTCCGTGGCCAATTGTCCGTTCAAACTTGAAACAATTGCCAGTTCATTTTTCAAAAACTCGATCAATTTATTTTGATCAGAAAGCGAAGTAACAGACTGACTATCGAGAAATAGAACACTGTCTAACCAGTCATAGAAAGGCGGAAGATGATACGACACCGCCCCTCCACACACACACACACTCTCTCTCTCTCTCTCTCTCTCTCTCTCTCTCTCTCTCTCTCTCTCACACACACACACACACACCTACATACACAAACACACTCCCACATGCACACACAGGATTCTACTTCTGGTGGTATGTCATACTGTGACAATGTCATACACTTTGTTAAAATCACCACATCGTGACGATGTTGAGTTGAAATTTAAGTCAAAGCCAATGTGTTTGTGTCAGGTACAATGTGTGCGAATGATCAATAACACTACGATATATTACTCCCCATAAACACTAACCTCTCTTGGGCCATTTACTTGTGCATGTGAGAGATAGATTTTTTTGAAGAGATTGATTCTTTATCAATCAAAATCATATAAAAAACACTGGTGGAAGATACTTTTCAGTTTCCTTTAATTTTTCTTCATTTTCTTTTTTTGCTGATTCACTGAAGTGCTTTGAGAAAAGATTAAAAATAAACCACGTATGCATCATTTCGAACGGGTTAACGAATTAGACTTTCTCTACGACCTCTAATTTGCGTTTACATTTTGTTCGCTTCAGATACAGGTATATTATATACATAATTATGCTATTAACTTAATAAACCTGTCACATTTCATTTTATATGTCACTGGACGTGCACAATATCATCATATCCGATTTCACAGAGTGGTTTATAGTTTGTAATGATATCAAAGCGCTTCTGTAACAAAGCTGAATATACCAAACTTTCGACCTCAAAAGACATTCACTAAATTCAAATTTTAGAATAGATTGTAAATTTCTAATTTGAGATCGTCTACTCTAAATCATCTCAATATCTTTGTCTGTTCGACATGACACTGACTGAGGCCGCTAGACACTCCATGCGACGCGAAATATGTGATGCGCGTAAAACAAAGACAGGAAATAATTCATCCTTTCAACTCCTGGCAAGACTGATTTTTCGGACCAAGGCATAATTTCCTCCCATTTTTGCCTTATTCTAAGAAGTCTATACACGGAGCATTGATGATAAAATAATAACTGGAGCCGTCGTAGCGATATTTCGATTCGATTCAAGAGGATTCGTCCTTCCATATGTCTCCTCTTATTTATTTATTTATTGGTGTTCTTAAGGTCACATATTTCTGCACAGTGGCTAATCATGACCACGACAGTTTTACGGGTGGAGGAAGCCGGAGTACCCGGAGAGAACCACCGAGCAACGGCGAGCAACTGTCAGCTACCCAACATACTAACAACATACTAACTCCATACAAGCAGAGTTAGCATTGTTTGAAGACAGGTACATTATCGACGAGCAGTACGCCTTAGTACACAGCGCCACCATGCTCCCAGGTGTGCTGTGGGGGTGAAGTGTCTTGCCCAAGGACACAACGCGGTTGCCACAGGTAGGCTTCGAACCGAGGACCTCTCGGCTTTCAGCCTACCTCTACCCACTGAGCCACCGCGCTCCCATGTCTCCTCGTAAAGTCACCTTCTATCATCAGGTCTCATAAGCAGACCTGGTGATGGAAGAGTTTAATGAGGTTCCACTGCCGAAACTACTTTGATTCAGTCTCTAGAATATTTCTTTTGTTGTTGACTTGACCAAACTGAGACTGGTAATATTATCCAATGATTTGAGATTTTATTTTAAGATTCAATTCGATTTGAGATTTTATTTTAAGATTCAATTCGATTTGAGATTTTCTGCCTGATTCAATTCTGGATTCAATTCGATTAGAGATTCGCGTGGACCAACAAACCATGCACTCGGATCGGCTGTTTGTGTGTTTATTTGGGTTTAACGACACCTCCAACAGCCAGTGACATATATATACGAATCCATGTCAAAACCACCCCGATGCCCCCCCCCCCCCGGGGAAAACCCCCTCAGTCAAAATGTACAAAGCAAATTGTTACAAGCTAACAACATCATATATTCCTTTTAACTCGTTATTGTTGTGAAAACAATATGTATGAACAAAGCAAATTGTGACAAAAGTGAGAAGAATTCAGAAATTTACAACAAACAATTATATATAATAATAATTTATATTGCAAATTAAATATATATTTATAGTGTTCACCTGAGGGGGTTTTGACTTGAGGGGGTTTTGACTTAGGATGCAAAAAGTGAGGGGGTTTAGACCGATGGGTTTTGACTGGAGGAGGTTTTGACCTGTTACCTTTTTACAGAACCGCACATACGTTTGAATGGGTTATATGGATTATCACACGAGATTGCTTTGGCCCAGGATATCACGAAAGCCCAAAGGCTTTCGTGATAACCTGGACCAAAGCAATCGAGAGCCGAATGCTCGAGTGATATCCTGGGTCAAAGCAATCGAGTGCGACAGTTCTTAACCCATTCAAACGTATGTGCGGTTCTGTGCTTATCACTCACCTCCCATGTAACAACCACTACCCGGAAATTGAACTAAAAACACTTTTCAACTGGATAATTGCCTCGTTTCCTTCGTTGCCAAGAAGACATCACTGTCACTTGGCGGGGGTACCGACCCTAATTTGCTTTTTCAAGTTTTACGGCATTCAGTTGGTCGAAACCAATTAACACCGATCAGTGTCACGGTCACGGTGATCGAACTTCAGATATTGACAAAACTGGGAAATAACACAACAAAACGTTTTTTTAAATAGCTAGCAAGTTTAGTAAACTCCATCATTATATGACCAGTTGCGGAAAGCATTTGTCAAGGAACGAGCAGTCAAGAATTTTATTTTTATTTTGTAAATTTTGGACTCGAATCTGATTGTTTAAATATCTCTAAATAACCAGAGTCAGAACATCTGGAAGTTTGATCCACAATGAACTAATAATCAATACATATCAATACAATATTAACAAAAAAACAATGTACTACCTGCTGTCAAGATTTACCTTACTTGAGTCCATCTTTTGCCATTTTGCTGTTTAGTCTTTAGTTTTTATTGTCTAGGGGATGACAGGAAGACAGTCATAAGGCTATGTCATTCCCCACAGTATACATTTGACATCTACCTTTGTTTTTTTATTTTTTGTAACCTTGTTTCTTTCCTTTGTATATGTATGCTGTGAAATAAAATATTGAATTGAATTGAATTGATAAACAAACATAAATGAGGAACTTAGAATTTCCTAGTGATCTCGACTCCGGTGCATTCGACCAATGACTGACGTGATTTGTTTAGGTGGGTTCCTTCTCTGTTTACGTTGGAAACAAAATCGAACGTGTTTTTGTATCACCAAATGTGCGGTACAACTTTATTTTTATCGTACAGGCAGAACAGTGGAAATCCCATTTTTTACATTAATAAGTGTGTGATAACGTGTTTTAAGGGTGGAGGAAACCGGAGTACACAAAGAGAACCAACGAGCAACTCTCAGTCTCTCCAACTTATTAACTGGTCGATGTGAAGTACGCCTGATAGCAAAGCGCCACTGTGTCACAACATGGGTAATCGGCATTAAGAGTCTTTCCCATATTTATTTATTTATTGATGTTTAAGGTCACATACTTATGGACAATGGCTAATCGTGACCGTGACAGTTTTACGGGTGGAGGAAGCCTGAGTACCCGGAGAGTATCGCGAGCAACTGTCAGCTCCTCAAGATTCTAACTCTGTTCATCTCCGCTCAATCAGGGTTACAGGGGTTGAAATCATGTGCACCATCGACGTGCAGTACGCCTTGGTACACAGCGTCAGTGTGTAGGCAACCGGAATAAAGTGCCTTGCCCAAGGTCACAACGCGGGTCGTCCCGAACGTGGATCGAACTCGGGACCTGAGTCTTTCCCATGTACACAACGTAGTTACCACTGGTCAGTATCGAACCGTCGACCTTTCGGTTTCAGGTCAAATTCTCCAACCAGTGAGTCACCTCGCTGTCATGTAAAAATGGGCGGTATTGAAATTTTGAGTTCCATATCAGTTTCTGTATTTTTAGGTGGGGGGGGGGGTATACCTCGGTATCGGTTCGGTATTCGGTATCTGACTTGACTGAGATTTGCTGTTAGTACCAAAGATGAATTCACATAAGTAAAAACAGAATACGTTGTTGTAGTATCATTCTTCCACGACGCTATATATGACACTGCCATTGAGCTCAACATTGGCACTCTTTTACAACCACAAATTATATCTACAGTAATTCTGTGACTTGTTCTAAAGGTACCTTAATGTTGAAACACTTATGCGATCTCAGTATGTACCCTGACCATGCCATCTTTAGGAGGTCCTGCTGACAACAGACAAAACACTCGGGTAGTGATTTAACAGGCAGCCAAGACTTGACTAGAAATCACTGCTAAGCAATTGGACATGTACAAGTTGCATTATAGTGGGAATTCAGGACAGTTGCCCAGTCCATTGAGGGTTAACAAAACTGAAAATAAAATCAGTCACTTCTTTCATGAAAATGAACTTTCAACTGTTATCAAGCCTTAACAGGGACTTATAAATAGCGAATGTAGGAAAATTTGAAAGTTCAGACGGTATCGGCATTCAACAATTGGTTCGGTTCGGCGTTTCTGTATCCCCATGGTATCGGTATCGGTTCAATGTTTCGGTATATTGCCTGTCTCTACTGCCAGGTCTGTTAATATTGAACATATCATTGTACGAGGGTTAACTTATCTAATAATTAAGACCTCTTTTTACTGTCAACGTAAAATAATGAAGCGATTATGATGATACCTTCGGGAGGACAAGGACAACACCGTGACATAAAACAGAACAATGACACTATAAATGTGAGCTGTACTTAACGTGCTTAACAACGTGTAAAGACCAACCCGTCAAAAACGCCTGTAGGGTTTATGGTAAAAGAGACCGCGCTTTTAGTTTTCACACATGTTGTATAGAATGAGGCTTTATCATACTAATCTATTAAAATAATAATGATAAATCGCTTTTCCAATAATGAGTAATTGTTTGAGATCCTCTACTCGTTCTTGGGTATTCTCTGTTCTTTTTTAACAACAAATAAATGTGTTACGCGCCGTCAGGATGATATCACCGCATTAAGTTAAAGCAGGCAACATTCGACAATTTATCTCACGGTACGTGGGTGACATCATCGCAGTGCAATCCACAAAGGATATCATTCAGCACTCAATCGTCCAAATTTAACTCAAAAAACAATTTACACGTTGCATAAAGTTACAAGGTCCAAACTAGACAAGAGTTGAGATATTGGAGCCCAAACAAGTTGTAGAAAAAATACCAACAAGCTTCTGCTCATCCACTGGGGCGATCTCGACAAGGACGTTCCAATAAGGGCTATAAGCTAGCTAAGTTTTGGAGTCACTCATCTTTATACAACCGGATTGCTGTAACGTTAGCCGCAAAAAACTTCGCTACTCAAGCTCCCCCCCCCCCCATCCCCGAAATGCTGTCTAGTCAATCAACGTAGTACCTTCTTCCAATCGATGATGTTTGATGATGTGAAAGCTGTTACGCTGTTACTGTAGTCACAGTGTAACAACTTTCACTTCATCAAACGTTATGGAGTTTACTAAAATCTAATAACACTGTATTAACAATCCTCGAAATGGTATTTCGTCACTCAACGCAGTAACTCCTTCCAATCCATGACGTTTGATGACGTGAAAGCTGTTACGTTGTGACTGTAGCCACAGCGTAACAACTTTCACTTCATCAAACGACATGGAGTTTACTAAAATCTGATAACACTGTATCAACTTTCCAATCTCGGCACTTTTTTCTAAAATAATAAGAAAAATATGTTGGAAATACTTAATTTGCATTACCATGAAAATGTGCACAACAACATATTCATTTTTCACAGACATCAAACTATATCCTTCAAAAGTGATCAACGAGTGTGGGACATCGGGAAATTGAAAATCTTCCGAGATATTTTGGTTGTTGTTGATCAGTTTGTTTACAGCAACTTCCGCTCCCCAAGTTGGTGGCGTCGGGGGTACTTTTCTACATGTACCAATTGGCGTTCAAGCAATTCAGTTGTATATAGCGATCGGTGTTTGGTATGGATTAGTGAATATACAGCATAAAATTGAAAAAATGACAAATTTAACAGCATTTGGTATACAGCGTTGTGGACTTTGTTGATTTCTTAATGTCCCCTCATTTGCACACTAGTGTCATAATACCGAGATTTCAAGCTGTTGTCTTAATGAAACTAGGTGTTTAACGAATTCCGTCATGTTTATATAACTTTATTGTTGTAAGTTCCATACAATGGTACATAACAATGACATAAAGCTCACAAAATGATAATAGACAAATAATACCAGACAAGATTAACGGAGAAGAGATAGCATCCATATACGAATATATATGGTTCTTGTACATCCACCCTTTCACACATAAACACACACACAAATTTCAGTCATTCAATGAATTGACAGGTGTAGGTTCAAGAACATGGGTTCATGTCTTGTTTGACAGAGCTTACGAAGCTTCCAAATTTCGTATTTAATCAGCACATACTCGACTCCAAAGTTGGTCTGCTGCGAGCAAACAGTTTGTATTCGGGTACCAAAGACCTGCAATTGCACGTGTGGGTGGCGTAAGTCTAAATATAAAAAAGTACAAGATTACTAAGAGTGAATCTGTATCTATGATTCCAATGCCTCGACTGCAATTTTACTGAGGGTCTTCTTGTTTACACCCCATCCACTCATAAATTACTTTGAAGGCCTTAGGCGCGCACCGCGTTTGCACGCCTTGAAAATGCCAAGCACGAATACCATACCGAGATTTTATGGAAGCAAAAAGCCGCATCATTGGTATGATCACAGATGGTGAACTAATAATATGAGACTCCCGAATAACACAGCTAACTTCAAAAGTAAGGAAAAAACATATATTTCGCCACTCATAATCAATACGCAGAGAACATGTGAGCACTTAAATCAAATCCTCTTTACAAATTTATACTGAATAGAGAACAATCAACTGTTCGCCCCTTTCTGCTAAGGCTAATAAATCATGTCTGTCCAATAGTCAGAAGGCGATATTACCAATATGGTTCTGTTTTGTACGCGTGAGAGTGATAATTATAGCTTCTGTTGCCTCGTCTATAATTTGCGTGTACTGATCTATAAGTATCGTGAAAAAGATGGCTCAGATCATCACACAGGTATTTAACCCTTTACCTAACCTGAAAAGCAGACGACACTTGCAAAAAAAATTCTTGAATAACTAATTTTTTTCATTTTTTGTCTCAAAAACATAGGTTATGACACCTCGTTGGAACGAGCTCGACGAGCTCGTTCCAACGAGGGGTCATAACCTATGTTTTTGAGACAAAAAATGAAAAAAATAATGAAAATTAATTGGCGATATTTGAGAATAGCGCTGGCCTTTTTTGACCGTTACTTTAGGTAAAGGGTTAAATAAGATTTGATTAAAACACCCAAACCCGCCCAGCATTCGCGACAACGCCATTCAAATTTTATTACTTTCAATATTTGCATTAAAAATATACCCTTTTATGCCTAATTGGAACGACTTCCTGGGAAGTTCTAATCTATCTTTTAAGGCAAAAGAAATCTTTTAGTTAGCCCTTTGTCTAACGAATCGGCCGCATGCACCCCCGTAATTTACAAATTGAGCATTTGAATTTGTTTTCTCAAAAACTTTCAGCAAAGCCATATGTGACCCCTCATTGGAACGAGCTCGTTGAGCTCGTTCAAATGAGGGGTCACATGATATGGTTTTGTAGATTTTTTTTAAATTAAACAAAATTAATTACAATAATAATTTTTTATATCGTGTTTGTTGGGGAAAGTGTTATTCCAGATTGGTATTCAAGATTTTTTGTTGCAATATCGTCTGCTGTTCGTATTAGATCAAAACCAGGTATCGAAGGACTTTCTATTTGTTTATTTTTGTGTAACTGTTATGAGATAGGTGCCGAGGTTGCTCCCAAGCCGGTGAAAGCAGTATTTTTGTAGAACGAATCGAAGACTGTTTCCTGTTGCCGAGGCGGAATCATCGTATCTTCATCCCAAAACAAATACAACAGTCCCAAACCTCCCAAACCATGATAATTCATTTATTTACTGGCGTTAACGTCATATCAACAGCCGCGTAAGGTCGATAACCCATACATCAGTTCAAACAACTCGCCTGGTGCTGGTAACGGTAATGTGCTCATAGTTGTCCCAACTCAAAAAACTAAACAATCATTGAAGGGTGAAGGATGACTGGCCTCAATATCGACTCTGTGAACTTCGGCGTGCGCAAATCTGAGATTTTTAAATTCATTCTCCTTAACCCTTTACCTAACCTGAAAAGCAGACGACACTTGCAAAAATAATTCTTGAATAACAATTTTTTTTCATTTTTTGTCTCAAAAACATAGGTTATGACCCCTCATTGGAACGAGCTCGACGAGCTCGTTCCAATGAGGGGTCATAACCTATGTTTTTGAGACAAAAAATGAAAAAAATAATGAAAATTAATTGACGATTTTTGAGAATAGCGCTGGCCGGTTTTGGTCGTTTCGTTAGGTAAAGGGTTAAGTGTCATCAAAATTGTCAACAAATGTTCAATGAGTCTAGTAATTGTGGGGAAAAGTGTGTTTTCACATCAGTAGCATCACATTTATTAGCATTAATTTTGTCTCTTAAACCTTTTTTTCACTGATGCAATTTTTTTGCTTGCTTGTCGTTTGTTTTATAAACCACAAGAACGTTGACGTTTTATAAAGCTCTTTTTGTGTGTGTTAGCTAGGGTGGATAGGTTAGCGTTTGCGGTTCTACGTTAAATGTTGACACCGTACTTTACTTTATGTATTGAAATTTTTGTGAACTTCATTTTTTACATAAAAAAACATAGCTAATGACTAACTCATTGGAACGAGTTCATTCCAATGAAGGGGTCATAAGCTATGTTTTGTAGAGAAAAAGTTATGAAAATAATGAAAATTGAATGGTAATTTTGGTGAATAGCGCTGGACTGTTATTCCGTTACATTGGGTAAAGGGTTAACAATTTATTATATGCCTGTTCTATGTAATCACCATTTACATCAACACTAAACCGTGGGAAAAATGAAAATCTGTACCGCACAGATGTGCGGAACAGAAATCGTTGACGGACTATTTTTAAATAGAAACGAAATTTCACTGGAATTTTCTACAAATCATGCAACACAATTACAATTTGAATCGCTAGCGATAGCTAAAATCTTTCGCTGAGTACCAACGTGTTATATGTGCCAGTAGGCTCAGGGGACAAAATAGTAACACGGGTTCCCCTCGCAAATTTGGTTGGCGATAAAGTGTGTTCTTTTTGTTCAAATTCAAATTTTTATTCACTCTCCTCGACCACATAAGCGGTGTGAGAGGTACATATATGCGTGTACCTTAAAGTATATTGTATAGCAGTCAGTATAAACTGTTACATATTACTAAATATAAATAGAAGTAGGATATGCCAAAAGGCAGCAAGACTCATCCCCAGCATAAAACCCACTTCAACCGAAATCGATAAAATATCAGAACATCTCCAGAAACTGAAACCTCTTCCAGTTGTCAAATGAATTGCTGAGTGTCCTTCCGATAACTGTTTTTGTAGACGCGAAGGCGTGTAATAAACACAGAACGACACACGCGTGTGATTGGGTTAATCAATATGGTACATGTCCCACCGCGGAAGGATAAAACACGAAGCCTGCGGCCTCTCGTTCTATCCTTCTAATAAACCCATTCACGCGCGTGTGTCGTTCTGTGTAAGAATTGCTATACAGGAAAGCAGGAGATAAGCATAACATACTAAGTTCAGTGATCAACAGAAAGATGAAACGGAGGAAGTACAGGATGACCGGGGGTGTTGGGGACGATGTGTATCAAATGGTTGTCAAACGGATAGCAATCTATGGAAGATGTTAAACAAAAGAAGGAGAAAGTAAAGAAACTGAAAAGGGGTATATTCTGGAGGTGAAAGAACTGAAAACCTAAATTGTCTCAAACAATTAAACTATTAAGATATATTGTGAAGTTGTTGCTGACAGAACTATTACTAACAGAGAACTGGGTAGAGAGGATGGTTTATTCAGATGAATGGTCCCATCTAGGAGCTGGATAAATATTTATAATTTATTTTTCTGTGAATCATGCCTTCCTTGTCAAGAACTGGATCGGCCGACCTTTCTCATCGTTATTTAGAAGAACACTTTTTCATTTGCAATTCTGTTATCTGTTCTTATATTCACTTGCAATTTTGCTGTCTGTTCTTAAGCATCGTTAAACTTATTTTTTAAATATCCTCTATGTCCCGTATATACCCGAATTTGGGGAATAACAGAGACATCACCAAGAACCAGTGATGGTGCTTTATAACCTAGGGTAATAAAGGAGTCAATAAAAATTAAAAAGAGGACCAGGACTTAAGATACTGGAACACGAGACGACTCACTGGGATAAAGGCTTCATGTCATTTTTAGAGAATGTTTCTTGCCACAAGTTACTAGAAACTGAATCACAGTGCAATATTCTGGCAACACTCCGCAAGCATCATTTTGAAAGCGACAGTCGTGATACACGAGGCATCACGTGGAACCAGCTTGTGTGAAAAGTTGCTTCCATATACTGTTCCGTGCCACCACTGACTTAAGCTAGTTAGTCGCTGTTTTCAGGCAGCAAATATTTAGATTTCATCAGTAGCATAAAGGTTTAATTCTGATGGGAATTTTTTATCAAAAAGTTGTTTTATACCACAAAAGAATTATGTAACGTGTACTGTTCTAATCTGCTTCGACCGGAAGCAAATAAATGTTTTTAATCTCTGAACACGCAATACATTTCCTGGGGCATAAAATTAAATGACAACACTAAATAGTGTCTCTGTGATAATTGTGTGTTTAATGTTTCTTTCTTATAGATGTTTTATGTGCTTGGGTGATTTAAAATCATATAAATTTCAAAATTTAAAATGCTACTATTTTTTATTTTTCTTTCTCACACAATCACAATTTTATAATACAGGCTGATAAGTTCAAAAGATGGGTGAGAACATGCGTTCTCTTTTGAAGTCACTGATTTGTTGAAGGCCGGTAAGGCCGGTCATACGGAGAAAGTTATCCAGGTCTGTGAGTTGAGGTCAAGGGGTAACTTTTTTCCGAATGGACCACGTCCCAGAACAAAATGCACAATTGTACCGTATGAAACAGTCGAGTGAGTGTCTATGAACGGGGTGGAGAGGTAAGTGTGCGCGCGTGTGTGTGCATGTACACAATATATGAAATGATGAATAAAGTAACATCGTGTGTACACGATATACAAAGTGCAAAATAAAGTAACATTCTTGTGGTTCAAAGTTACAAGGATGCATTTTCTATGACACTCTTGTCAACGGAGCTTGCTATCGGAGAAAATGACTGATCAACAAGTCTGATATCTTTTAACCCTTTACCCAACGAATCGCCCGCATCCGCCCGCGTAATATGCAAATTGAGCAGTTGAAAAAATATTATTTTTCAAAAAATTTCAACAAAACCAAATCATGTGACCCCTCGTTGGAACGAGCTCGTTCCAACGAGGGGTCACATGATATGGTTTTGTTGAAATCTTTTGAAAAATTAAAAAAAGATTTTTAAAATAATAAATTTGGTATCGTCTGCATTGGGTAAAGGGTTAATATCTGGATGAGTTCAAATTTGGTTTCGAAAAAAGTGGTTTCTTAGTTAGTGGGAGCACCTGTCACATTTGCGTGAGAAGCAAATGTATTTTTATTTGGCCTTACACCAAAAGCTCCCAGAACAGGAAATAAAGAACTTACATGGCAACCCGTTAGCAGGTTATGCTAAATAACGTGGTGTTAACCTATATAAATAATGTGTTGTGATGCATTTCCGCCTTTTCTCTTGTACCACGTGCATGTATGCTTGTGAATCAAGAGCTTGGGCGAGGCCATTGAATATAACAGTAAATGATAAGGATCAGGCACAGAATCTTACGGGAACACCCGAACTAATCTATTTATATCGTGTGTGTGTGTGTGATTGATTAAAACGTGCTGTTAACGATTTTGTGGGTACTTTTCAATCCAGGGGAGGCTTTTTTCTTGAGAATCTTTCAAGTTTAACCCTTTACCTAACAAAAATTCTTGAATAACTATTTTTTTTCATTTTTTGTCTCAAAAACATAGGCTATTACCCCTCATTGGAACGAACTCGAGGAGCTCGTTCCAGCGAGGGTCATAACCTATGTTTTTTAAAAATGAAAATTATTTGGTGATTTTTTAGAATAGCGCTGGCCGGTTTTTGTCGTACCTTGGGTAAAGGGTTAAATGTCAACCACTTGTGTTCCTCTATAAAATGTTTTTAAAATGCCGCACAAATTGGGGCCTGTTGACGGGCAAGTCGGTTGGAGAGTGATACGGTTCTGAAAGATGGAAAGTGATGCTGTGATCAGAAATAAATCCTGTCTGGAACTGATGAAGAATGTGCTTTGAACATATATTTCAGGGTGACTTTTTCAAGTACTTTACCAGAACAAGGTAAAATGAAAAGGTCTGCTATTAGTTTTTCACTTGACTCGTCCTTTCTAAAAACTTCTAAAGTGGTATTACATTTGTTTTTTATCACCCAAGCAACAGATATAGCGACGGGGTCCGTCCGTCCTTCCGCCCGCCCATATTTCCGTCCTTACATCCGTCCGAAAGTCTGTTGTTGCGATAACTTGAACAATAGTTATCGGATTTTGATTAATTTTGGGGCGCTGCTTTATATTAACAATGTCCTAGACATGTTCGATAACCACCACCATTCGTCGAAAATTAAATGGGTTAGGCCCCACAAAGTAGATCTTCTATTTTTCATGCCATTTTTGTAAAACTGCATGTGGGCGGGCGGTTTTTATTTTATTTTTTATTTTTGTAATTATTTCTTTGCCCTCAAAAGTTCATGTTCTTGGTTTGTTTTATGTTTTAGACCTCATAAACTACATTATTTCGTCCCTTGTTGCACTCAAGGGACAAATTTATCAATTTTATAAACTAGGGTAAAAAATCAGACATAAACCATATAATTATTATATTTTTTAAGTTTGTATTGGTTATAAAAGAGAGCATGCGGCAGCAAAAAAAGGACCATGCGGTAGGGCCTGAGAAACAGATTTTTAACTTTTTAGGCCTTATTGGTTTTTTTTTTAAATTTTGCCTGAAATTTCATTGTTTTTATTGTTATTATTCAATAACTTTTGATGTGCGGCTTTATACTGACATTGTCTCGGACAAGTATGAAAACCTTGAAGATTTGTTGAAAACTGATAACGCTATTGCTTTTGTTCGTTTTATTAAAAATTTTACTTATGTGAAAGTTTGAACAGTACTTATCAGATTTCGGTAATGTTTGTTCATTACGCTGTTGCTTATGAAATAGTTCCTGGGAGGCTGGAAATCTGCTTCGATGAGCGACACTATTGTCTTGTGTTTTCACACATATGGAAACATATAAAGCTAAAGGAAACCAAGAATAACAGTCTCAGGGGTAAGGTTATACTTTAATTAGTACCTTTCAACATATTGATACTGATATCAGCATAAAAGGAAAATATAATCAAAGCTTTTCTCTTCTGCTCAAAATGCGAGCATGTTTTTTCTGCAACCGTGCTTTGCTGTAAAACATAGTCAGCAAATACAATGTATCCAATATACTCGTTGAAACATAAAATCAATGAGATTAATTTTTATGCAAAGATTTGTCAATGATTACGTCACCTTGAATTGTTAGCTCAATGCGATTAACCTTCGTTTTTGGTCGTATCAGGGTTGACTTATACACAGCACGTTATGTCGAACAGTCAAGCTGAAAAGTTGAAAGACTTCAGAGTTCCCTGTGATCTTCTACCCCTCCCTCTCTCCCGCCGTCGATCAAGAAACTCTGAAGTATAGTATTAGTGAATACATAACAGGTTAATATAACCGAATGAGTAGTGCACGAGTTTCGTGGGACTTAGTGTTAGAGTGTGAAGGTATTGGTCTTTGTGATTCTGGTTTCTAGGGTTCTTTGCAGAACTCGGAACTTTCTCTCAGTTGCTCAGAAAACTCAAGTGTTTTGTAATGAATGGAAAAGCAACAACTATTCTATTTAAAATTGGCATGTAAAAATGAAAAATTATACTTTAATTTCAGCTGAGCTGCAAGGAGGAAAGAGTGACGTTTAAGAACCGGGATTGAATCTAATTTATGACAGCTCAAGACATCCGACAAAATGTCTATCCAGATTGTCCTGGAGAATCTGCCTGGTGAAGCTATGTCGCAAAATGCTCGTGATGTGAGAAACACCATGCGCGTCGACTAATCCTCCATTAGTATCGAACACAACGGGATCTTGGTTGGAAAAATCTACTCGATGACAACATGTCCTCGTATTGCCCAACATCAAACAGCTACCAATCAACATAAACTTGATTTCGCATCTGGTTGAGAAATAAATGCATGTTGGTCGTTTGAGATAGGCTATCGTTTTCTGCAAAAATTAAGGGACATTTTGTTATAAATATGGCTTAGAATATCAATTTTGTTTCGCCAGGGCTAATAGAATTGCGAATTACGTGTATTTTATCCAGTTTGACAGAGCTCACTAACAATTAATTAATTATACAACATAAGAGCTGGATGAATGCTTGATAAAGAATGATCCTACAATACACTGTAAAAATTATTAACCCCCTGCACACTGATGTCGAAATATCTAAAGTTCAGGGTGCAAATATTTCCCATAATGCAACTAGAAATTTAACCAATTCAATCTTGTTTGACAGAGCTCAATGAGCTCTGTCAAACAAGATTGAATTGGTTAAATTCCCAGTTGCATTATGGGAAAAATGGCTACTTCAAATCTGGACATTTTGACATCAGTGTGTAGGGGGTTAAACAGCATTCTGGTGTAAAAATGAGAAATCAAATATCAATTTCTCTATTTTGTACGAACAAAAAAGGTCGGTGTTAATACGGTATTAAAATACCGAAACATTGTATTGTCTAAGTTAGAGATGGGCAATGTATCGAAAAACCGAACCGATACCACGGGGATACCGAAAAACCGAACCAACCATTGAATACCGAAACCATCTGTATTTTCGAATTTTCATACATTCGTTATTTGTAAGGCCTTGTTAAGGCTTGATAGCAGTGGAAATGTTCAATTTCCTGGAAAAACTGACTGATTTTCTTTTCAGTTCTGTTAAGCCTTGGGGACCTGGGAAATTGTCCCGAATTCCCACTAGACTACATTCCCTGTACATGTCCAGTGGATCAGCAGTGACTGTTAGTCAAGTTGTGACTGTCTGTTAAGTCTGACTTGAAGTCACTGCCCAGGTGATTTGCTTTTGTCAGCAAGACCCACCAATGATGGCGTGTTAAGGGCATTTGCTTTGAGAACGCAAATCCTAAAATAGGCCTTTAAAGGTTAAGATGTGTTCAGAACAAGTCCAAAAATTACTGTAGGTATGATTTGTGTTGGTGAAAGAATTCCAATGTTGAGCTCATTGGCAGTTCCATTTGTGGAGCTGTGGTAGAAGGAAAACAAGAAAAACTTATTCTGTATTTTCTTGGTGTGAATCAGACCTGAAAATAAGCAGTCTGACATTTGCAGAACGAGGTCCATAGAGGGTGAATATGATGATGACATACCATACAGTGGGCCAATGTATCCTCTGGGTACCTCTTTCTGTTTAGTTTTGAGGCCCTGATTCAGATTGAGGTTCACATAGGGTACATTTAGTGATGCTACTCTTCTGTGCAGGGTAGCATCACTAAATTTACTCTCTTGGGGATCTCATTTTGCAGATGATAGTCTGCTAATTTTCTGGCTTGGTGTGAATTCCCCTTTGATTCTATCAGCGAATCTCAATCAATGCAGATACCGAATACTGAACCGATGCCGCGGTATATCTGAAAAATACCGAAACCGATACCAAATTCAAAATCCAATACCGGCCGTCTCTAGTAGAAGTACCGATAGATTGTTGTCAGTCATAATTTCGCTAATTTCTACAAGGTATGTAGGGATATGAATACCTTCAGGTGTTAAAATCAGTGTTTAATAGCATGCAGGAAGAGTGAATCGTTATTAACACACTGTGAGAGACTTTGTAACTCTGTTCCACAGTGGAACAAATAATTTAGATGAAGGTTTTCACCTTGTACTATTTTAAAACGGATCCGGCGATTGCCCCCTCTATTTTTTGTACAAGTGTACACATGGGGCATAATCACGGATTGATAAGTTTTGATTTTTTTTCAGTTTAAATCGTTTTCACCTTATAAATTTTATAGTTAATGTTTTTACAAATTTATAGTCCTAATAATTCGTAATGTCAGTAATGACACGTGCAATGCAAAAGCCATAAATGTATCATATGGCTCCTTATTAAAGATCGGTATGATACATAATACACTGTCCTAAAACACCATAACGCACCATGCTTCCGGATCCCACAACGACTTAAATTGTACTTACACGCTGCGACTCACTGGTTACAATTCCTGGACCCACCTCTGATGTCCTCCCGTTTTATTTGGCCCTTTGAGGCCTAAATTATCCTGACGTCCAAACGTCACTGGGAATTCAATTTCTTCAACGTAAACGTTGGAATGGACAAATAACAAGATATTTTTCACATTAGTGATTAACTGGCTGAGGGCGAGATTATTTTTAGTGATGTGAATTTCTTATTCAAAACATGTTTTATTACAAATTATTGGAGAGTGCCTACAGGCACTCTCCTATAATTTGTAATAAAACAAATTTATATAAACAAAATATTATTTGTGTTTGACTGAATATGAAATATAAGCAAGGGAAGTGTTGGCTTTTGCTCTGGTATCCTCATTTTTTGAAAGCCCTAATAGTGGCGTCTAGCACTCAACCAGTTAAGAAGTCTTGACAGGAGGATTATATTAGTATTTTAAGCTGCGATAACATTTGGCTGAGCGGTTGTCACTGATCACTATTCGGGAGAAAATAGGAATTGTGAGATTAAAACTTTGAAAAATCGAAAAATAGTAACAAAACAAATGACCACAAAGTAGCAACGCGCTGTTTGATTTCGTACGTCACAAGACTTACAAAAGTATCAAAGGCTTAATGTAAAGATATGAGTGGATGTCAACCCAGTGAGTGGGTGACAAAGTATCAAATAGCTCTGTGGACTTTAATAAAATCGCCAGGCCACACAACAAAAACTGTGTGATTAGCTTTATACTCCGTGCAGACCAATAAATGGTAATTCATTTAGAATTGAAGAAGCCCACAAAGGAGTTCTAATAATGACTATGGGAATTATTGTTCCGGCGGTAGACGAACAGTCATCCCTTTTCAACCTCTTTTTGTAGCAGTTATACGACTGCTAAATTGAATTTTGTTATTCACCGCAAAAAAATATAATGAATTTGCGATTCCAGATAAATTTCTCTTGTTGTCGAAAACGTCGAAAATTGTATGGTTTAATGGCTTAATTTCAACTCATTTGACTTTAAGGCTTTGCTTTTTGTTTGAAACGAAATTAGGAAATAGAAACGGAAGAGAAATAACTGTTTGGGAATTATCCGATAAATTAGAATTCGCGTCCTGCGAATTTATTTGTGAAGTGAATGTTGCATTTTTGGACAATTCTAACATTTTTTTTTTATTTTTATCGCTGAGAGTCTTCATGATCTCTAATGATGATTTTTCTGGTAAGATACTACCAGTAATTCTATTCTTTATCTAATAAATCGGCCACACCCACCCGCATGATATACAAGTTGAAGAGTTGAATTTGACCAATTTTCAACAAAACGGTATCATGTGACCACTCGTTGGAAAGCGCTCGTCATATGATATGGTTGAATTGAAAGTTTTGGAAAAAGTTGAAAAAATATTGAAAGTAATAAAATTTTGATATCGTCTGTGTTGGGTAAAGGGTTGAAGTTACAGCTGTTATTGTTTACTCAAACGAAGGAGACCCGATGATAGAATAAGAGTGCAAGAGGTTAGGCTCACGAAACTACTTTTATTCCGTTCTGAAATATTCTGATTTTTCCATTGACGAGTCCCATTTGTATACAATACTGGTGTGGCGACTGGCAATATTTAAGGTTGGAAGCAGTGTTCACGAGGTCCGAAATATTTTTTGGTGCCAAGTGGAATTTTTGTTCGGTACCAAATAATTTTTTGGGTGCCAAATGAATGATTTTTGTGCCAAATGGAATCTGATTATAAATGAGAACAAACAAGGTGCAACGCCACCGGTATCCCCGGTACAGAAGTGGTTTACTAAACAGAAATCATAAAATTTGAAATTTTCTAAGTTGAAAAAAAAGTCGAATAAGGTCCATAACTCTAAAAGAAATGATTCGACAAACCCGTTACTTGTGAATATCCGTTTCCCCATGGTGGTCTATCCGCATAACAAAAATCGTTCAAATCCGACAAACACTGACAGAGATACAGACGTCTAAAGTTGTTAGTAACGAACGAACGAACGGATGGACCACATTGCTAGACCCCCAACAACTTCGTTTTGTCGGGGGATAATTAACCATGTATCGCCCCTTGAGTGCAACAAGCTAAAGCATTGCAAATGGCGCCATGTTTCACTCAAAGTACAATATTTTAATTTAGTGCCAACTGGCTACTTTTATTATGATGCAAAATAAACTCACAAATGATAAAAATATAGATAATTAAAAAAACAAAAGCTATTATTAATGTTTACAAAATAATTTCATGATTATTATTTACTCACTGTTTATTCACTCCAAATCAACTAATAGAAAATAATTTTAATATTATCTTCAAGAAGGATTATAAACAAGAGGCCCCATGGGGGATGTGGCGCTCACCTGACTATAGTTGTTTAAAGAAGGATTTAATTAGCATCTACGGCTAGTTGACACCACAAAGGAATGAAGCTATTTACTTATTTATAACTCTGTTGTTCATGCCATATGATTTTTCCGTAGTACTGGAATGCTACCACGGAAATAATGCCAAGATTTCCAGTAATGCAAACGTAGGGAGACCAAATAACAACCTAGGGACTTAACTTGAACAAACTTGAAGGATGCTGTGTACCAAATGTCACAAGATTGTGACTGGTGGTTCTGGAGAAGAAGAGTTTGAGAATAATATCACCAATGTTGTACAATGTTAAGGAACACAAATATCAACCCAGAGACTTTATTTGAATAAATTGAATCTGAGCCCTCTAAGGATGCTGTATACGAAATATCCAAAGATTCTGATTGTATCGCAAGAAGCAGATTTTTTAAGATTATTCCTCCAATTGGACTACGTTAAAATTCGGGATCCAATAGGGAGCCCAAATAATTTACCCAAAGACTTGATTTGAAGAAACTAAGATCTGACTTCCCCAAGGCTGTTGTTTTCCAAATATCAAAAGATTCTAATTGATGGTTCTGGACAAGAAGATTTTTAAAGAAATTCCCTCATATTGCACTAAGTTAAAATTCGGGCTCCCAAATATTAACCCAGGCACTCGATTTGAACAAACTTGAATCTCATCCTCTAGAGATGGTGTATACCAAATATGAAAGGATTCTGACTGGTGAATCTGAAGAAGATTTCTAAAGAAATTCCCTGATATTCCACTGAGTTAAAATTCGGCCTCCCATAGGGAACTCAAATATTAACCCAGACATTCGATTTGAAAAGAACTTGAATTTCACCCCCTAGAGATGTTGTATACCAAATATGAAAACATTCTAAATGGTGGATCTGAAGAAGAGTTTTATAGAAATGTCCTCTTATTACAATAAGTTAAACTTCGGGTTACCATAGGGAATCCAAATATTAACCGAGGAACCAGATTTGAACAAATTTGAATCTGACACACATGGCGATGTTGTATACCAAATTTGAAAGGATTCTAACTGGTTAATATGAAGAAGATTTTTTAAAAAACTCACACATTTTGCACTAAGTTAAACTTTGGGCTCCAACAGAGAGCCCAAAATATTAACCCAGACACTCGATTTAAAGAAACTTCAATCTCATCCGCTAGAGAAGTTGAATTCCAAATATGAAAACATTCTTACTGGTGAATCTGAAGAAGATTTTTTAAGAAATTTCCTCATATTACAATAAGTTAAAATTAGGCCTGCCACAGGGAGTACAGATATTAACCAAGGGGCCCGATTTGAAAAAAACTTGAATCTTGAACCTCATAATAATGATGTATACCAAACATTAAAAGACTGACTAGTGGTTCTGAAGAAGAAGATTTTTAAAGATTATTGTCCATATTGCCCTACGTTAAAATTCGGGCTCCTCTATTGAGCCCAAATATGAAACAATGGGCTTAATTTTAATAAACTTGTATCTGCCCCCACCCACCCTGAATTCTGTATACCAAATATCAAAAGATTCTGATCAGTGGTTCTTGGAGAAGAAAACTTTTTCAATATCAAGTCACTGTAATAATAATAATAATAACACATTGGCCGGCCTCTGATTTGTCGTGGTTCTCGGGTGAGAAGGCCTTGGTTACCCCTGTACTCCCAACTGCCACCCTATTCCCACGTATCTTCTCTCCTCCCAACACTCGGAGACGAATTGCTTGATGGCATCCCTTGCCCCATTCTTCCCAATCTGTCCGATTAGCATATTAACCCTCTCCTTTGAGTCTCTCACTAACCACATGTCCTTCATTCTCCCATCCCACTTCCCCATTATACCCCTAGTGAATCTTATTCTTTTAGACTGGTATTTTGGGCATTCTAGAAGAAAGTGTTCCAGGGTCTCCAACACGCCCAAATTACACATCTGGCACTCATTTTCACTGATGTTCCCAATTTTTCCCCTCAGCTCCAGGGACCCCGACCTCAGCTTGAACAACAGTGATCCCCCCTCCCAAAGGTGCCATCAAGGTACTCTTCAAAAACAGACTTCTCTTTATCCCACAGGCCACCCAAAGACCTCTTTGATTTGACCCCCTCTCGCCAATTAAGGTTACCGTCCTCCATGGCCCTTTCTCTGACGATTTTTACCCTGGTTTGCCCCAACGTCTGTCCGAGAGCAATGAGTTGTTCTCTATTAGCTCTCTCACTTGGACCATCCACCCTGTCTTGATATTTGAGTTGAAAATTCTCTGGAACATTACTTTACACCACCGGCTGTCGGGGAGATTTACCAAATAATTAAGGTAACCGAGTGAATACATAACAGGTTAATATAACCGAATGAGTAGTGCACGAGTTTCGTGGGACTTAGTGTTAGAGTGTGAAGGTCTTGGTCTTTGTGATTCTGGTTTCTAGGGTTCTTTGCAGAACTCGGAACTTTCTCTCAGTTGCTCAGAAAACTCAAGTGTTTTGTAATGAATGGAAAAGCAACAACTATTCTATTTAAAATTGGCATGTAAAAATGAAAAATTATACTTTAATTTCAGCTGAGCTGCAAGGAGGAAAGAGTGACGTTTAAGAACCGGGATTGAATCTAATTTATGACAGCTCAAGACATCCGACAAAATGTCTATCCAGATTGTCCTGGAGAATCTGCCTGGTGAAGCTATGTCGCAAAATGCTCGTGATGTGAGAAACACCATGCGCGTCGACTAATCCTCCATTAGTATCGAACACAACGGGATCTTGGTTGGAAAAATCTACTCGATGACAACATGTCCTCGTATTGCCCAACATCAAACAGCTACCAATCAACATAAACTTGATTTCGCATCTGGTTGAGAAATAAATGCATGTTGGTCGTTTGAGATAGGCTATCGTTTTCTGCAAAAATTAAGGGACATTTTGTTATAAATATGGCTTAGAATATCAATTTTGTTTCGCCAGGGCTAATAGAATTGCGAATTACGTGTATTTTATCCAGTTTGACAGAGCTCACTAACAATTAATTAATTATACAACATAAGAGCTGGATGAATGCTTGATAAAGAATGATCCTACAATACACTGTAAAAATCATTAACCCCCTGCACACTGATGTCGAAATATCTAAAGTTCAGGGTGCAAATATTTCCCATAATGCAACTAGAAATTTAACCAATTCAATCTTGTTTGACAGAGCTCAATGAGCTCTGTCAAACAAGATTGAATTGGTTAAATTCCCAGTTGCATTATGAGAAAAATGGCTACTTCAAATCTGGACATTTTGACATCAGTGTGTAGGGGGTTAAACAGCATTCTGGTGTAAAAATGAGAAATCAAATATCAATTTCTCTATTTTGTACGAACAAAAAAGGTCGGTGTTAATACGGTATTAAAATACCGAAACATTGTATTGTCTAAGTTAGAGATGGGCAATGTATCGAAAAACCGAACCGATACCATGGGGATACCGAAAAACCGAACCAACCATTGAATACCGAAACCATCTGTATTTTCGAATTTTCATACATTCGTTATTTGTAAGGCCTTGTTAAGGCTTGATAGCAGTGGAAATGTTCAATTTCCTGGAAAAACTGACTGATTTTCTTTTCAGTTCTGTTAAGCCTTGGGGACCTGGGAAATTGTCCCGAATTCCCACTAGACTACATTCCCTGTACATGTCCAGTGGATCAGCAGTGACTGTTAGTCAAGTTGTGACTGTCTGTTAAGGCAGCAAAGACTTGACTTGAAGTCACTGCCCAGGTGATTTGCTTTTGTCAGCAAGACCCACCAATGATGGCGTGTTAAGGGCATTTGCTTTGAGAACGCAAATCCTAAAATAGGCCTTTAAAGGTTAAGATGTGTTCAGAACAAGTCCAAAAATTACTGTAGGTATGATTTGTGTTGGTGAAAGAATGCCAATGTTGAGCTCATTGGCAGTTCCATTTGTGGAGCTGTGGTAGAAGGAAAACAAGAAAAACTTATTCTGTATTTTCTTGGTGTGAATCAGACCTGAAAATAAGCAGTCTGACATTTGCAGAACGAGGTCCCCAGAGGGTGAATATGATGATGACATACCATACAGTGGGCCAATGTATCCTCTGGGTACCTCTTTCTGTTTAGTTTTGAGGCCCTGATTCAGATTGAGGTTCACATAGGGTACATTTAGTGATGCTACTCTTCTGTGCAGGGTAGCATCACTAAATTTACTCTCTTGGGGATCTCATTTTGCAGATGATAGTCTGCTAATTTTCTGGCTTGGTGTGAATTCCCCTTTGATTCTATCAGCGAATCTCAATCAATGCAGATACCGAATACTGAACCGATGCCGCGGTATATCTGAAAAATACCGAAACCGATACCAAATTCAAAATCCAATACCGGCCGTCTCTAGTAGAAGTACCGATAGATTGTTGTCAGTCATAATTTCGCTAATTTCTACAAGGTATGTAGGGATATGAATACCTTCAGGTGTTAAAATCAGTGTTTAATAGCATGCAGGAAGAGTGAATCGTTATTAACACACTGTGAGAGACTTTGTAACTCTGTTCCACAGTGGAACAAATAATTTAGATGAAGGTTTTCACCTTGTACTATTTTAAAACGGATCCGGCGATTGCCCCCTCTATTTTTTGTACAAGTGTACACATGGGGCATAATCACGGATTGATAAGTTTTGATTTTTTTTCAGTTTAAATCGTTTTCACCTTATAAATTTTATAGTTAATGTTTTTACAAATTTATAGTCCTAATAATTCGTAATGTCAGTAATGACACGTGCAATGCAAAAGCCATAAATGTATCATATGGCTCCTTATTAAAGATCGGTATGATACATAATACACTGTCCTAAAACACCATAACGCACCATGCTTCCGGATCCCACAACGACTTAAATTGTACTTACACGCTGCGACTCACTGGTTACAATTCCTGGACCCACCTCTGATGTCCTCCCGTTTTATTTGGCCCTTTGAGGCCTAAATTATCCTGACGTCCAAACGTCACTGGGAATTCAGTTTCTTCAACGTAAACGTTGGAATGGACAAATAACAAGATATTTTTCACATTAGTGATTAACTGGCTGAGGGCTAGATTATTTTTAGTGATGTGAATTTCTTATTCAAAACATGTTTTATTACAAATTATTGGAGAGTGCCTACAGGCACTCTCCTATAATTTGTAATAAAACAAATTTATATAAACAAAATATTATTTGTGTTTGACTGAATATGAAATATAAGCAAGGGAAGTGTTGGCTTTTGCTCTGGTATCCTCATTTTTTGAAAGCCCTGATAGTGGCGTCTAGCACTCAACCAGTTAAGAAGTCTTGACAGGAGGATTATATTAGTATTTTAAGCTGCGATAACATTTGGCTGAGCGGTTGTCACTGATCACTATTCGGGAGAAAATAGGAATTGTGAGATTAAAACTTTGAAAAATCGAAAAATAGTAACAAAACAAATGACCACAAAGTAGCAACGCGCTGTTTGATTTCGTACGTCACAAGACTTACAAAAGTATCAAAGGCTTAATGTAAAGATATGAGTGGATGTCAACCCAGTGAGTGGGTGACAAAGTATTAAATAGCTCTGTGGACTTTAATAAAATCGCCAGGCCACACAACAAAAACTGTGTGATTAGCTTTATACTCCGTGCAGACCAATAAATGGTAATTCATTTAGAATTGAAGAAGCCCACAAAGGAGTTCTAATAGTGACTATGGGAATTATTGTTCCGGCGGTAGACGAACAGTCATCCCTTTTCAACCTCTTTTTGTAGCAGTTATACGACTGCTAAATTGAATTTTGTTATTCACCGCAAAAAAATATAATGAATTTGCGATTCCAGATAAATTTCTCTTGTTGTCGAAAACGTCGAAAATTGTATGGTTTAATGGCTTAATTTCAACTCATTTGACTTTAAGGCTTTGCTTTTTGTTTGAAACGAAATTAGGAAATAGAAACGGAAGAGAAATAACTGTTTGGGAATTATCCGATAAATTAGAATTCGCGTCCTGCGAATTTATTTGTGAAGTGAATGTTGCATTTTTGGACAATTCTAACATTTTTTTTTCATTTTTGTCGCTGAGAGTCTTCATGATCTCTAATGATGATTTTTCTGGTAAGATACTACCAGTAATTCTATTCATTATCTAATAAATCGGCCACACCCACCCGCATAATATACAAGTTGAAGAGTTGAATTTGACCAATTTTCAACAAAACGGTATCATGTGACCACTCGTTGGAAAGCGCTCGTCATATGATATGGTTGAATTGAAAGTTTTGGAAAAAGTTGAAAAAATATTGAAAGTAATAAAATTTTGATATCGTCTGTGTTGGGTAAAGGGTTGAAGTTACAGCTGTTATTGTTTACTCAAACGAAGGAGACCCGATGATAGAATAAGAGTGCAAGAGGTTAGGCTCACGAAACTACTTTTATTCCGTTCTGAAATATTCTGATTTTTCCATTGACGAGTCCCATTTGTATACAATACTGGTGTGGCGACTGGCAATATTTAAGGTTGGAAGCAGTGTTCACGAGGTCCGAAATATTTTTTGGTGCCAAGTGGAATTTTTGTTCGGTACCAAATAATTTTTTGGGTGCCAAATGAATGATTTTTGTGCCAAATGGAATCTGATTATAAATGAGAACAAACAAGGTGCAACGCCACCGGTATCCCCGGTACAGAAGTGGTTTACTAAACAGAAATCATAAAATTTGAAATTTTCTAAGTTGAAAAAAAAGTCGAATAAGGTCCATAACTCTAAAAGAAATGATTCGACAAACCCGTTACTTGTGAATATCCGTTTCCCCATGGTGGTCTATCCGCATAACAAAAATCGTTCAAATCCGACAAACACTGACAGAGATACAGACGTCTAAAGTTGTTAGTAACGAACGAACGAACGGATGGACCACATTGCTAGACCCCCAACAACTTCGTTTTGTCGAGGGATAATTAACCATGTATCGCCCCTTGAGTGCAACAAGCTAAAGCATTGCAAATGGCGCCATGTTTCACTCAAAGTACAATATTTTAATTTAGTGCCAACTGGCTACTTTTATTATGATGCAAAATAAACTCACAAATGATAAAAATATAGATAATTAAAAAAACAAAAGCTATTATTAATGTTTACAAAATAATTTCATGATTATTATTTACTCACTGTTTATTCACTCCAAATCAACTAATAGAAAATAATTTTAATATTATCTTCAAGAAGGATTATAAACAAGAGGCCCCATGGGGGATGTGGCGCTCACCTGACTATAGTTGTTTAAAGAAGGATTTAATTAGCATCTACGGCTAGTTGACACCACAAAGGAATGAAGCTATTTACTTATTTATAACTCTGTTGTTCATGCCATATGATTTTTCCGTAGTACTGGAATGCTACCACGGAAATAATGCCAAGATTTCCAGTAATGCAAACGTAGGGAGACCAAATAACAACCTAGGGACTTAACTTGAACAAACTTGAAGGATGCTGTGTACCAAATGTCACAAGATTGTGACTGGTGGTTCTGGAGAAGAAGAGTTTGAGAATAATATCACCAATGTTGTACAATGTTAAGGAACACAAATATCAACCCAGAGACTTTATTTGAATAAATTGAATCTGAGCCCTCTAGGGATGCTGTATACGAAATATCCAAAGATTC
Organism: Pictodentalium vernedei; assembly: GCA_031216915.1. Taxonomy (NCBI): domain Eukaryota; kingdom Metazoa; phylum Mollusca; class Scaphopoda; order Dentaliida; family Dentaliidae; genus Pictodentalium; species Pictodentalium vernedei. The sequence goes on along the minus strand of CM062292.1, from coordinate 392,640,109 downwards.
TGATTGTATCGCAAGAAGCAGATTTTTTAAGATTATTCCTCCAATTGGACTACGTTAAAATTCGGGATCCAATAGGGAGCCCAAATAATTTACCCAAAGACTTGATTTGAAGAAACTAAGATCTGACTTCCCCAAGGCTGTTGTTTTCCAAATATCAAAAGATTCTAATTGATGGTTCTGGACAAGAAGATTTTTAAAGAAATTCCCTCATATTGCACTAAGTTAAAATTCGGGCTCCCAAATATTAACCCAGGCACTCGATTTGAACAAACTTGAATCTCATCCTCTAGAGATGGTGTATACCAAATATGAAAGGATTCTGACTGGTGAATCTGAAGAAGATTTCTAAAGAAATTCCCTGATATTCCACTGAGTTAAAATTCGGCCTCCCATAGGGAACTCAAATATTAACCCAGACATTCGATTTGAAAAGAACTTGAATTTCACCCCCTAGAGATGTTGTATACCAAATATGAAAACATTCTAAATGGTGGATCTGAAGAAGAGTTTTATAGAAATTTCCTCTTATTACAATAAGTTAAACTTCGGGTTACCATAGGGAATCCAAATATTAACCGAGGGACCAGATTTGAACACATTTGAATCTGACACACATGGCGATGTTGTATACCAAATTTGAAAGGATTCTAACTGGTTAATATGAAGAAGATTTTTTTAAAAACTCACACATTTTGCACTAAGTTAAACTTTGGGCTCCAACAGAGAGCCCAAAATATTAACCCAGACACTCGAATTAAAGAAACTTCAATCTCATCCGCTAGAGATGTTGAATTCCAAATATGAAAACATTCTTACTGGTGAATCTGAAGAAGATTTTTAAAGAAATTTCCTCATATTACAATAAGTTAAAATTAGGCCTGCCACAGGGAGTACAGATATTAACCAAGGGGCCCGATTTGAAAAAAACTTGAATCTTGAACCTCATAATAATGATGTATACCAAACATTAAAAGACTGACTAGTGGTTCTGAAGAAGAAGATTTTTAAAGATTATTGTCCATATTGCCCTACGTTAAAATTCGGGCTCCTCTATTGAGCCCAAATATGAAACAATGGGCTTAATTTTAATAAACTTGTATCTGCCCCCACCCACCCTGAATTCTGTATACCAAATATCAAAAGATTCTGATCAGTGGTTCTTGGAGAAGAAAACTTTTTCAATATCAAGTCACTGTAATAATAATAATAATAACACATTGGCCGGCCTCTGATTTGTCGTGGTTCTCGGGTGAGAAGGCCTTGGTTACCCCTGTACTCCCAACTGCCACCCTATTCCCACGTATCTTCTCTCCTCCCAACACTCGGAGACGAATTGCTTGATGGCATCCCTTGCCCCATTCTTCCCAATCTGTCCGATTAGCATATTAACCCTCTCCTTTGAGTCTCTCACTAACCACATGTCCTTCATTCTCCCATCCCACTTCCCCATTATACCCCTAGTGAATCTTATTCTTTTAGACTGGTATTTTGGGCATTCTAGAAGAAAGTGTTCCAGGGTCTCCAACACGCCCAAATTACACATCTGGCACTCATTTTCACTGATGTTCCCAATTTTTCCCCTCAGCTCCAGGGACCCCGACCTCAGCTTGAACAACAGTGATCCCCCCTCCCAAAGGTGCCATCAAGGTACTCTTCAAAAACAGACTTCTCTTTATCCCACAGGCCACCCAAAGACCTCTTTGATTTGACCCCCTCTCGCCAATTAAGGTTACCGTCCTCCATGGCCCTTTCTCTGACGATTTTTACCCTGGTTTGCCCCAACGTCTGTCCGAGAGCAATGAGTTGTTCTCTATTAGCTCTCTCACTTGGACCATCCACCCTGTCTTGATATTTGAGTTGAAAATTCTCTGGAACATTACTTTACACCACCGGCTGTCGGGGAGATTTACCAAATAATTAAGGTAACCGAGTTTCAATAAGTCTATCCTGTCCTTAATCCTCATCCACCCAAGCTCCCCCCGATTGCTTCTAGTGCTGCGGCATTACTCGACCCCGTTATCCATCGGCCTGCGTCGTTCTGCAGGATTTCCAGGCTCTTTATAGCCCTCTGGTTTAGGGGTACCACTTCCGTACCATACGTTATACTTGGCAGACCCATCATTTCCCAAATGGTTTTCCCCACGAAAACCTTATTGAAACTGTTTCTCCCTATAAGTTTCATTTGGTTAAGGATTCGCCTCTCCTTCAAAATCAATTTATTTGTGTGGTTTCGGTAGATGCCTCTTCCTGTGATGTTTATATTTACTTCCAGATACTCGTAGTCACTGTCTCTCCTACACTAAGAAGTTTGCTGCTACCTTCCGGAATACAGAACGCCCCCACTCTCCACCTTCGAGTGGGGTTCATTTTGCGGCCCACAGGTGTAACTTTGCTCTTGCTTTCATTAAGTCCGAGTCTCCATTTGCTCCCTTATTTCCCAACAATTCCTAGCATTTTCGCCGCTGGTTTATGACACGATTTTTTTTTTAATTTTGGAGCATTTTCCCCCACCTCCTCCCTATGGGGCTGGGCAAGTTGATTTCAACAAAAACAAGCTGCGATGTCAGAACAAGCAATCACCTCAAATTTAATTGAAATCGGGTCTTCGGTTTGGGATGAGAAGGTGCCAACACCATGTTCACGTACGACAGACGACGGACGGCGGACGGTGAGTGATCACTATAGCTCATTCTGACTTTCAGTCAGGTGAGCTAAACAGATGAAGCAAGATAAAAAAGATTAAGTAACAAAGAAATGTTTTGATAATCTGATTAAATGGATATAAACTGTCAACAATGAAAGAACAATGATTATACCTTCCTATTATCTATAGATTACTTTACAGTCATGATTTCTCTCTCGCTTGTGTCGTCAAAAAATTGATCTCATGTTCAATCAAGACGCGAAGTCTCAGATCATGTTGCCATGAATTCATCACAAGAACATATTTTTTCATATAAGACCCAACCCAAAGCCCAAAACCCACATCGTGAAATGAATAAGGCAACTTTAACAATACCAAGTTAGGAAATGTACCTCTTGTATACCACCCGACGTCTCTGGACAACAGAAAATCAATAACTTGGATAAAGGTCGAGGTTAATCCATCTCAGTTCAAATCATGTTGTTCATGGAGTAACCTCGACCTTTTTATAAGTGGGTTGAGTATACATTTACAATGATCACTGGCCTTGAAATATACGATTTGTTTAGCAATATGCACTTTGAATCTCCTCCCATTGTTATATTTTCCAATATTGGTGACGTCAGACGATAACATATGCCACTGCAGCCGTAAACATCGAAAAAACTAAGGAAGCTCCCGTCCATCAGAGGGCGAGGATTTTAGTTTGTTTGGAACATTATTTATTATTTCAGTCGATAATGCTATGCTATAACTCAACTCGACAGTTTCTGAACAAATTGTTTGGTGACCATATGGTCACTAATTAATGCAAGCAAGCATACTCTACAGTGTATTAAAACATATGCGTAAATATTTCAAAGCACTGTAGCGCTTTTCGCCTCCTAAATTGTCTCTCGCAAATGACTCGTCAATTTTCAACCTTGCGCTCTTCGCCTCCTAAATTGCTTCTCTTAAATTATTCCTCATTTTTCTACCTCTTTTCTCAATAACGCCCGAGATAACAAGAAAACGACAAACCTGTTATGTCATCTCTTTGAAATATGCCCGTTTTCTACTATATTGTAAAAACTTCATGATGTCGTTGCATATATTTGTGCTCTATTATTTTACAAGCATTGTAAAATGTATATCGTTAAGTGTAGATTCCATTCATTCATTCATTGATTCCTCATATGTATTAGTCCTGCTGAGTATGCATGCAACTGATACCTAACAATTTTTACGCTAGAGAGGGTAAGATAATTCCAAATTTAAAGTTCATTCTCAAAGCAAATCTGATACATGGGTACTAACGAAACAAGAGCTGTTGCTGAAGGCAGTTCAAACCCAACTGCAGTGCTGGAACGGTGAAGCATAAATAAATTAAAAACAAAGAAAAGACCGTAACTCTGTTGAAAAAATGAGGACAACGTTTTATAACATATGCAGGAGCAGCTTGTCATAAGGATCCCTCACACCAAATTTCATTGAAATCCATATACTCACTGGTAAGATATCGCAGAGTACGGACGGACTTAATCCAGTATGCCCCAGTCTCTTCGAGAGTTCTATATTGTATCACTATTAAACTTGAATTAAGTGGATGGAGTTTACCTTTGTGAAGATAAATATTACCTTCGACGGTCTATATTTATATTCTTGTTTGGAAGCGTTTTGTGTCGAAGTATTTCATTCAAGTCCTAACGTCACTCAGAAGCGTCATGACCAATCAGCTGCGTTCTTACATGACGTCCTTACACGTAGGACGGATTCCACGTGTAGAGTATCTAAAACTTTTCGCAATGTCCGTATTGTATCGGGTAACATTGAATACAAGCAACAGTCGAGACATAACACTATTTAGTCATTTTAAATTCTTCGTCAAAAGATAATGACGTACATTGCCATCCTCGTGTCGTGTCTGAACAGTGGGCAGAATTTCAAAGTGCAGTCTCGAAGCATCTTTGCGCCATGAATTTAAAAAAGTATCTCGAAAATACCACGAAAAAGGCTGAAATTCGACCATCTTGTGTTTTCTGTTAGAAAAAGTCTATGCACCATACTCTTCTATCTGAACAATGTACCAATACTCAGAATTCTATTTCAAAGCATATCTGAGCCAAGACTGGTAACAAAAAACAAAAGTACTTCTGCCCACCAATTTGCCATGCATCATCCACTATTTTATCTCTAAACAATGTTTAAAATGCCAAGTTCAATCTCAGTCTCAACCATAAAGCATCCCCGAGCTTCAAATGGAAACGTACAGAGTATTACGAACCTAAAAGTGACGTGACTGGTATTCCTACGTCAATGAAGAAATTGTTTATACAACCCTGCATGGTGGTATTTTCCAATTCAGTTCAATGGTAGCAATTTGAAGAAGCCATATTCACTATTCGGGGGTAGACAAATTAATATTTTCAAAGTGCAGCCTTAGAGCTGCACGTTGAAAATATTGATTGGTCTACCCCACACATTTACTCAGGAGCCACCCCCTTAATGACAGTATGACGTAGCATGTCCATGGGCCGGAAAAGCGGTCGCTTGTGTTCAAATGGTTAAATGCATAAAACCGTTGTTGTATTTGCCTGTATGGGATTCTATTTGATCTCCTGAAGATCGTGTACTTTTATTAAATGGTACGCGACGTGACGTGGCCTTTTAACGTTTTGGCTACATATGGGTGGTGGAGAAACCAGGAAATTATATGATGTCACGACCTAAGGCATGATGAACATAATATCTGCTGATGACGAAGAATGTTATTTATTTATTTATTTATTTATTTATTTATTTATTTATTTATTTATTTATTTATTTATTGGTGTTTAAGGTCATATACTTATGCACAATGGCTAATCATGACCGTAACAGTTTTACGGGTGGAGGAAGACGGAGTATCCGGAGAGAACCACCGAGCAACGACGAGTAGCTGCCAGCTCCCCAACATCGCAACTCCGCACTGCAGCACAGGCATGGTTAGATTGGTTGAAGACATGCGTACCATCGACGTGCAGTACGCCCGAGTACACGGCGTCATCGTGCCCCCATGTGGGCAGTCGGGGTTAAGTGCCTTGCCCAAGGACACAACGCGGGAGTCCGAATCGATCGCACAGACGGTCACCCATCCAATGATTAACCGGGTTTGACGTTGCTTAACTTCGGTGATCTGACGAGAAACGGTTACCGCAACGTCATCGCGTCCCCACGAAGAATGTTAAAAAGTAACCAAAAATACGAGATTAAAGTACCAACTGATTTGAACTTATTTCTGCCCTTGGGTGCATAATGGCGCCATCCGCTATTCTAAAGCATTACAGGCGCCTTGATATACCCAAGAGACAAACTTCTCTTATACATCATAGACCTGGTTCATGAGGGGTGTGTATGTAATTTTACATTATATATGTCGCACCTTTCAAACCTCCATTATCCACTATCCATTTTCGTATACTTTTCTGGGTACCTTGAGTAAACCAGAATTGGGAACTAGCGGTACTCTCTTTACCGGGCATGGTCCGTTTCATGATACTGGTGTGTGACTGGTTAAATTGAAGAGGAAGTGCTGCCAGGGATATGCGAGTGCAATGAATTGTAATTGGATCAGCTGGAACGTTAACCCTTTACACAACGTATCGGCCAAAACCGGCCAGCGCTATTCTCAAAAATCACCAATTAATTTTCATTATTTTTTTCATTTTTTGTCTCAAAAACATAGGTTATGATCCCTCGTTGGAACGAGGTCGTCGAGCTCGTTCCAACGAGGGGTCATAACCTATGTTTTTGAGACAAAAAATGAAAAAAAATAGTTATTCAAGAATTATTTTTGCAAGTGTGTCGTCTGCTTTTAATGTTAGGTAAAGGGTTAATATTTTACAACTACTGAATGGTACAAAGCAACAAGAGAAGTGGAAGCTGGGCTATTTCACTTCTGTCTTTCTCAATTATTTGTTTTCCACAGCATTTTTTTTAATTATGAGCACCCATCTTATTTTATCCAGTTTATCTTGTACCCCGTTACTCTGTACCTGGTACCAACGGTTAGATTAAAGATAATTCTGATACCCCAAGAATCATTTACTTGAAAATTAGTCCGGGAAAAAGCGTAAACAAAATGGTAATCCGACACTAGTTTAATTATAACAGACAAGTAAAGAAGAGAAGACCTCTTTAACTTCCATTCATAATTCTTTTCTTCATCTCTTTGGGTATGTTTACGTTTCCAAACGATTTACAGATCACCCGGAATTAGAACTGATTTTGTGGTATTGAATGCTGCCAAAAACATGCACACATCAAAAGAACGTCGCCTTGAATACAGAGATAGCTGCGCTTCAGTGTGCACGGTGGGCGTGTAAAAACAGTAATGTTCACCCAGGCAATTGTCTCCGTTATCTGTCTGAACGCCGCCTCTGGCCAAACACAATAAGTTTACTCGCTATCTGTTTCTTGTTCAGTGATCATGTATAAAGGAGTTTCATTTTTATTTATGAAGCAAAATATTTCGAGAGAGAGAGAAGAACAGTGAGCATGCCGTCTAACTTGTACTAATAATACTTCGATCAGTGGTGTTGTAACTGGATTCATTGTATCAGTAATGAATCAATCTGTATTCAGTGTAACTTTGTAAACTGTATAGCCACTATTCCAGTAAGAATTATTCAATTAATAGGAGTATTCAATTAACAGAGATTTTGTCACAATGCAGTATCATATAGATAATCTGAGCATGAATTTATTCTATTAGATCTCCATGAGCTCAGTGAAACAAGATATAATAGATTAAATGCATGTATTTGTTGTACTGAGGAGGCCAAGAAGGTCTATAAACAAGGGGGATTCGGCGACTGTCGGGGTATTTTCTTGACACTTCAAGATTTTTATTCACTTAACAGGTGTTTACCTATATGCAATTAACAGGTCAAATTTGTACAGAAGATATGCTAAATGGATTTGTGGTTGGAAGTTGTATTCAAACAACAGTGTTATTCAATTAAGAGATATCCACTCAAGTGAACTTCACTGCATTTGTCCATATAATTAAACGTGAAATAAAATGATGCACTCCCGGATTGGTAATTTTGTTTAACACTTTACATCAGAGAAGACATTATAGGAAAAAAAACATCGAACCAAACATTCTAATTTTTTTCCTCGCTTTTGAAACGAGCAATAACATAGCTAATGAACCCTCGCTTACACGAGCTCATTCTGATGAAGGTCCTAAGTTACGTTTATGAGGCAAAACTTGAAACATAGTTTTTTGTGGTTTTCGCTATCATGTTAGGTAAAGGGTTAACTTCTTGGTAACAATAGAGTTCTGTGCCGCCCAAAATATTATTAGTTATCCCGAGTGTATAAAAAATTAGAATTGCTTGAAAACTGACAAACTTCTAGACGCATCCGTTTGGGAAATGGATTCCGAAGCGCCTATAAAGATATCTTGGATGAGAGAACTTGTTGGGAGGAAAGCTTGACGTTTGACCACGTGTGGAGGTTTGGGCACGAACGTGGGCCAAAAGTGGAAAAGAAGAATAGTGAAAATTGAAAGAACATTTAAAACAAGGAGACCGAAAGTGGAGACCAAAAGTGGAAAGAATGTGATATGAGAGGATCTGGCCGTACCAATCTGAAGAGTCATACAACATCCCTTAAACTCCTCCTCCACCAACGAAAACGTCGCCCAAAAGCCGCTAAAGCAGCTTAGTTGCGGGCTGTGCCTTCCTGCCTTTTTATTCCTTTTTAGCTGGTCTTAGTTCAAATTCATCACCACACCTAGGAAAAGGTTGTATAATCGCACACTGACCTTGATACGCAGAAAATCATTCGCTCATTCACTGGTGATATGTGCTACGTAACAAACTGATAAGAAATAGGGGAGCCCGTTTGTAACTGTATACGGTTCTCGAAATTAGTCCTGAACAGCGGCCAGGACTAGATTTGATGAAAAATCCATAAAGACCATATCCTGCCAGAGCTATTCAAATAAATTGCCATTCAAGTTTTTGCTTGCATTTTTACATGATAGACCCTCTCTCTCTCTCTCTCTCTCTCTCTCTCTCTCTCTCCAGTGAGGGGGGTCACGAACTATGTTTTCTAGGCAGAAACTAAAGATTTCAAGTTATTCTATTTCAAGAGTCGTGACAGTGCATTCAGGGACGTAGCCACACAAAAAGAAGTGGGGTGAAAAGCATATCTCCCTCATGGGTGACGCTCCGGGGGTCTTTCCCGGAGATAAAAATAACTTTTCATCCAAACTGGTGCAACCTGGGGCCAATACTATAAAACTTTTACAACTGTATTTTCTAGAACTGTATTTTCTAGTTATGACTTTAAAATAAACCATCAGCATTTTCAAAGATATGACAATTTGCCAGTTGGCAAATTGCCATATCTTTTAAAATGCTAATGATTCATTCTAGTCAGTTATATAAAAAGATAGAAAATATAATTCTAGAGAATACAATTGTAAAAGTGTTATAGTATTGGCTCCTGGATACCTTTGAAGGCTTGCACACTCATAAAGTGAAAAAATAACTATCGCAAAATGACCGAAGAAATATCAGGGTGGGAGTACATGGCGCTGTTTTAGGATTTCAGACATGATAAGGTTGACTTTTTCAGGAAAAGACATAATGTTGGGGGGGGGGGGGGGCAGTTAATTCCCATATGGCTACGCCAGAGAATGCATTAAAAACTGGGATGCAAAATCCAAGCTCTTGAACCATTTACATAATGCTGCTAAAACATACTGTTTTGAGTGGATACAGTTTTTCTTTATTCAGTTTAAACTGTATTCATTTCCAAAATGTGAAAGTACAATTTATACGATACAATAAAAGCATACAACTAATACAACATATAAGAAACTAACAAGGAACTAGATCCAACAGCAAGCTGTTTTTAAGGTTTTTGAGGCCAACAATCCTAAAAATAATAAAAGTGAATGGAGATTTTTGTGAATAGTGTGGGTTGGTTAATTATGTTACATATGGTAATAGGTTAAGGACAGCCATAGTTTGTACGGACCCTGGGACAGTTAATGCAATACACGTGCTGACATCACAGCACCAACAGTTCTGACAAATGTCAGGCCCATATTGTTGAATTCGAAAAGCAATCAGAAAAACATAAAACATCACAATGTTTTGAAAGAGACTTTATACATTCTCTAAGTATTAGACTCCTTTCACTCTGTTTCATTTTCGGGAAAGTCTTAACACTTTACCTTCATCTTGGGTTTAATCCTGTTGGAACCGGAATTTTCTGGTTTTCGTTTTCGAAAGTCAGTGACGATACCGAAAATTATCCGGTTGTTGTTTCTGAATATAAGTCCCGATACCAGGGAAGTTCATAGGACAGAATAGGGAATCAAAGGTTGCGCTCCGCAACCTTTGATTCCTGATTCTGGTTTATGAATTTCTCGGGCATAAGCACTTATTTTCAGAACCGGTAACCGGGACATTCCCGTTGGCGAGATTAAATCATAGCTCCAACGGCGATACTGGTCTCCAAAGAAACTGATATTCGATGTAATCTCATAAACTATAATACGCAATCATTGATACTATGGTCTATGGATTTCCCGGGTATCGTGATTGACTTTCAGAACTTGGAGCGGCAGAGGTTTTGAATTCCCGTTCCAGGTGTTAAAAGCAGACGACAGTTGCAAGAAAAATTCTTGAATAACTATTTTTTTTCACTTTGTGTCTCAAAAACATAGGTTATGACCCCTCTTTGGAACGAGCTCGACGAGCTCGTTCCAAAGAGAGGTCATAACCTATGTTTTTGAGACAAAAAATGAAAAAAATAATGAAAATTAATTGGCGATTTTTGTGAATAGCGCTGGCCGGTTTTGGCCGTTACGTTGGGTAAAGGGTTAAACCTTGTCTTCATCGATGACAACGCATATGTTTTGTTTAGATTTGGATTTGTTGGGTGATAAGCCCAGCTGCATTAGTGGAAGCAGGCAGATCTGCAATCACGACCTGGGAACAGAAAGAAGGCCAACAGGTCTCTATGTTTCTTAACTGATAATACTAAAAGTAACATTAATCGGTATTAGGAGAAATAAAGAGATTTTACAATATATGCTGCAGGCATTGTCATTACTGGTCACTGAGATGGTACAACACATTTCACATTTGATTAAATATTCTGATTTTGACCACAGCAGTGTATAAAGCCTGAATAGTTCTGTGTCACAAAAATGAATCGATGTCACAAATACATATCTAATACGTACTCATCGATCCATTGTCCACAAATAAAAGACTATTATATCGTAAATTAGTCGAATATCTACCACCAAAGTAGAAACGAAAACATTAGATCTCACTACAACTGGAACGTTACATAATCTAAATGGAATATTGTCAAGAGCTACTTGAAAACAATGGCTTAAATCACGTCAACCGACTTCTGAAAGGCACATACCCCGCGGCAACTATTCAACAACCTGCGAAGTTTGGATACCAGTTCTGCGTTTGACAAACATTCATTGTTGTTATTCTGTAAGCTTTCGTGTTTTGCTGGATTTTGTACAGATTGGTGGCTTTTAGGGTAATCTGTAATTAACTCTTCAAGTGACTGTTCATCATGACCCATACAACCAAATAGTACGGACGGAAATGTAACAGTTCAACATTTTTTTTTTCTTCCTCGGAACTTTGATGTAAATTCAGCTACTTGGCTGCACTGCGGGCTTAAATGGATCCTCGTTTTAAACAAAACCGTGGCCCGATACTATGAAACGTGTTCAACTGTAGTTCCCAGAATAAATTTCCATCTGTATTCAAAATCACCGACAAACATTATTGTTATTTAAAAGACGTGGCAGTTTACTGAATGATAAACTGCCACGTCGTTTAAGGGGTAGAGTGATGGAGTATTTTTTGTCGGCAATATTTTCTCACTTGTCTTTTCCTTGTTAAATTTGACAAGGCAAACCCACACAGATTTAACCATTTCACAGTGAAAGTACTATGATGCACATCCAGCAGAATATGTCGCTATATGTTGCGGCACCCGCATTTCAGAACAAAGCCCAAATATGGGCTTCCAGCATTCTGCCAGTTGAGAAGCTAATGATGCATTTCATATAGTGGATTTGCTTCTGTTTTTTTTTTTTTGGAAAGTCTTGGCTGCCAAAAAGGCAGCCAAGACTTGCCTAAAAACTACTACCACGGTGCTTAGAGTGTAACTTATGAGTTAACTTGAAGACTGTATAGTGTCTTCCCACTGGACCAATTCCCTTTAGACCAACTCCCACTAGGCCAATTCCCAAAAGGGGGCACCTGTAGGGGCACCTGTTCTGTTGGAAAAAATGTAATCAAAGTCGGAATTAGACCCTAAGGGTTAAAAACCAATTGGTGATTGCGAGGCGTTGGGAACCTGAAAGAATTTTTTATGGCTGAGCATTGTTTATTTATAACAATTTCACCAGCCATACCCCCAAGATGGCAGCAGTGGCGATACTTATCTATATTTGACCAATGAGCATTTTCGAACACATCAAAGTATTTTCTTTAAAAGCCGATCATCGATAGCGAGGTGACGTAAAACTTGCAAGAATAAATTTGTTGTTGATCATTGTCTATTTATAACATGAATTATCACACCACCCCCCCCCCCCCTCCTTCCTGCCCCACCCTTCCTTTTCCCAAAATCGCGGCCGGTGGGGAAAACTCCAATTTATGTCCTTTGAGAGTTCCTGCAATACAGTTGGATAGGTATTAGTGGTGTATATATACAGATCATTGTGACAGTAAAGTGATCTGGTTTGTCCTATTCCGTCGAGTTGACGAGGACAGATCACCGGATCACACGACTCGCCGAAGGTTCGGCGACTCGTGTGATCCAGCGGTCTGGCCTCGTCAGCTCGACGGATTACGAGCAACCAGATCACTTTTCAGATGTCCGTGTAATCCGGGGATCTGACCTCGTCAACTCGACGGTATACGACAAACCAGATCACTTTACTGTCATAATGATTTGTTTATTATATGCCGTTATGGAAATTCACCTTTCACACGAGAAAAAACATAAAATTGGTTAAGAACAATATTTAGAACTTCACGTTATTCGATAGTGTTTATTTAAACAAATAAAGTGTACCTAGAAACGGTTGGTAATCTGGGAGGACTCGATTGACGTTCCCCAGTGCCATCCTCGATCTTAGACCGTTTTTTACCACTTCATCAATTACCCCTTCATCAGTTCCCTTTTCAACAATTACCACTTCATCAATTACCACTTCATATGTTTAAAATTTATTTAGAGAGATTTATGTATAAATTATTAATATTTATAAATTGAAAATAAATATTTTTTTATTACAAATAAATATTTTTATATTAAAATATATCCTTTGACAGATTTAACAGTTTATATTTTCTTTATGTAAACAATTTATTGTAATGTGGATAATGTTATTTATTATACTCTAAACGGTAGATTATCGAAGAAATTGCAGGAAGATAGAAATCGTATCCCCCGCTGGGAAGATATAGAAATTTTCACTTTCACAGTATCAATCAAAATGGCGACTTTCAAAGCATCATTTCAAGGTGAATGTGAGTCAAATTATCACTGCAAATCTAGTGTCTTTGGGTGGATATCGAAAATTATCTCACTTGTGACCGGGCAAGCACTTGCGAAAATAAACATTTGTCTCGGTCACTTATGAAATAATAAAACAATATCATGATTTTGAAAGGCATTACATATATTAACGGCTCAGCAGAAATAGTTGACGGCCCAAAAGCTTTTTCTGGAGGGCTGGTAACCATTTCTGATGAGCCGTTGATACACTGTAATGTAAACATATTATGAGTCTGTGATGAAGTGGTAATTGATGAAGTGGTAATTGATGAAAAGGGAATTGATGAAGGGGTAACTGATGAAGTGGTAATTATTGAAGTGGGAAGACACCCTAAGACCAACCATCTGATACGAAATCGGAAAACCACTCAGTATGATCCGGCTATCAGGATTCAACAAAAAACACGGCGTATCATTCGATAAGTATATAATAGAATCCAATATATCGAAAAAGGTTTTCAAATGCGAGATTAGATGCTGTTTTCGTTTGTTTTTCTTCATTTACCACCGATTTCACAATATTTGATTTATAAAATCTCGACCCAATGGTATGAATGTGTCGCGACAAGATCGATGACCATTTTCTGCAGCTAAAATTAAGGCCTCAATGTGCAGATTGTTTGAAATGACCTGCGGAACAGCAAATGTGAGAGCGAGAAACTCGTCTCAATTGCGCACCAAACAGCACAGTGAAAATAACTACAATCTTCTGACGATCTGCCTCCAATGGAGAGAAAAAACACAAACGCATTATAAATGCAAATACTTTGAAGATTTAAGATGACAAATCGGCGCAAATAAACTTTAGCAGCTCTCTACTTTAGCCTTCAAACGAAAAAATATCAAGTTAGGTAAAATCATACGGCAGAGTATTGGCGCCATTTCGTTTTTTTGGGGTTACTTATGTTAAATTATTAAATTGTAATTACAATTTAGCCAAATTGTAATTACAACTTAATAAATTGTAATTACAACTTAATAAATTGTAATTACAACTTAGCTTAATTACAACTTAATAAATTGTAATTACAACTCAGCTTAAATTGTAATTACAATATAGCTTAAATTGTAATTACAACTTAATAAAATGTAATTACAACTTAATAAATTGTAATTACAACTTAGCTTAACTTGCAATTACAATATAGCTTAAATTGTTATTACAATATAGCTTAAATTGTAATTACAATATAGCTTAAATTGTAATTACAATTTATTTATATAGTAATTACAACTTAATAAATTGTGATTGGTCGGAAATGACCAGTTAAATTGTAATTACAATTTAAGCTAAGTTGTAATTACAATTTAGGCTATATTGTAATTACAATTTATTAAGCTGTAATTACAATTTATTAAGTTGTAATTAAAATTTAGCTAAGTTGTAATTACACTATAAATAAGTTGTAATTACAATTTAAGCTATATTGTAATTACAATTTAAGCTATATTGTAATTATAATTTAAGCTAAGTTGTAATTACAATTTATTAAGTTGTAATTACAATTTAAGTTGTAATTACAATTTAGCTAAGTTGTAATTGCAATATAAATAAGTTGTAATTACAATTTAAGCTATATTGTAATTACAATTTAAGCTATATTGTAATTACAGTTTAAGCTAAGTTGTAATTACAATTTATTAAGTTGTAATTACAATTTATTAAGATGTAATTACAATTTAGCTAAATTGTAATTACAATTTTAACATAAGTTACATAAAAAACGAAATGGCGCTAATACGCTGCCGTACTAAAACGCTGCCGTAAAATCAGGAGTTTCATTTAAGTGAAGCATTTGGAGGGAAATGATATCCCCTTGCTCCCGTTTAATAAAGTCCTCAAACTAGCAGCTCTTCATTTACAAGAAATATTGAGAGCATTGTTGTGGAGCACTCAAGCACTCAAGAAACTGGTCTAGTAGGGTTGGTATCTTTGACGAAAGCCTAGAAGAAAGTGCATACATATTAAATTCTGTTTCATGGCATGTGGTTGTTCAAATGTTCAAATATGAAACGGGGATCTGTTTTCACCAAAATACTGAGTCTAACACTGTACTGGAGAAGTTAAACTAGATTGACAATTTTATAGCTAGCACAAGGCATGTTTCTCAAGTGCACCCCAAGAAGTCGGTTGTATGCATCATAATATAACTTTTACAACAAGACTAGCAACAAGCATGTCTAATACAAAGTTTAGATTTGACTGGATTACGATTAGCACATGTTATTATTCACAAGGCGTTGAAAAAATGCATTACCTATATCGGTACATTCAAATAGGGAGGGGAGTTATTTTACAATTTTCAGGAGAGCTTTAGTCAAAAATCACAAAAATATGGAATGAGTCAAAAGAATTAGGAACACTAGTTTCAAGTAACGTAATTTGTTTTAACCCCAAGTCTACACTCCCGGTACCAAACTCCTAGGCCACCAGTCTAAGACTGTATAGAATTTGACGTTGTTGTGGCCTGGAACCAGTCTACGACTGGATTAGTCTATCGCATATGTTTTGATTCACTGGAATATTTCAGTTGGTTGGAAAAGTGAACCAATATACGCCATCACCCGATTGAAATGTATACTGAGACTGCATCAACCACTTAACAGTGAATATTCCTTAAGCTCGGCCTTTGCCGACCAAAGCTCACATCATTCAGCACGGTGAATTATGGGGATAAATTACATTGTACACCGGTGTTTTCACCGAGTGAAATTAAAATATACATAAATTTATCTCTTAGCCCTTTGAATCGAAAAGCCTGCTTTTCCTGTCTAGAATCGTGATGCGACCTATGTTCATAAATGTATGCGTGATCGAGTTTCATTGTGTGAGTTATGTGTAAATGCCCATTATCGTCAACTGAAATTTGAAATTCCCATACATAGAGACAAGTTTCTTCATTCTTTAGTCCCAGTCCAGTGGTCTGCCAAAGACTGACGCCTGTGTGAATTTTGCAAATTGTGCAATTCCCACCAATGGGCATAATGCCCACGGTGCATGAGTTAATGAATAAACTATAAACCTGAAGCAGATAGTTGCTCAGTGAATTTGTGTGACAGGCCAGTCAAGATTTTCAGGTAACAGGACAAACCTCCACCACCACCCCCCCCCCCCCCCCCCACCCCCACCAAGACAAAACACCCTCGGAAAAAACCCTCACTTTCTGCATTCAAAGACAAAAGCCCCTCAAGACAAAACCCTCTCACAAGAAATATGATTTATAGAATTTGGTGAAAATAAAAAATTTTGTTTAATTTCTTCAATTCTTTAAATCATTTTTTTGGAAGGGGAGGGGGTGAATAATTTTTCTTTTTTGATTATATCACGAGTTGTTTGGTACAGCTTTGTTCTTTTTAAACAAACTGTATCCTACTATTATAAAAATGTCAGTGATGGCATCCACTATCAGAATCAAAACCTTTTTCACTACTTTACATGCTTTTAGCATGAAAATTATTAAAAACCACAAAGGAGGTCTCAAACTCCTATTAGATGGGTACATGTCGGAAAAATTCAATCAGATGGGAGTGTTCCAGCAGAGCTGCATTCACTTGCAAAGCAGAAACCCATTGATCTTGATATGAACTATGCCAAAAGCTCAACCCCTTATTCACACGAGCCCAAAGACAGCAGAATGGCAACGAGTCTTGTTCTACTGGGCAAATATTTGGGACATTCTAGAATGAAGTGTTCCAGGGTATCCGCTACTCCTAAAGAACACATCTGGCACACTCTTTCCTCTCCTTTCCCGATTCCGCTCCCCCCCCCCCCTCTCAACTGCAGTGACTTCGATCTAACTTTAAACAACAAAGCCCCCCCCCCCCCCTCCCATAAAGGTACTCCTCGAAGACAGGGGAATCTTTTTGTACAAACCGTCTAAAGAGCTCTTGGTCCTAATTCCAGTTTATCGGCAATTTTCTTGATATCTTATTTTTTATGGTTCAACCTGCATGTGACATTATAAAAATGAAGTGCATAATATGGAGTGCTTTCAAGAAGTATTAAAAAACGAAGTTTTCATCTCAAAAGGTGTTTATTTGTTAACATATGCATGTTTATTATATCTGAGAAGTATAGTTTTATGAAAAAATTTGTATAAACAAACAAAAATAAAATAAAAAAAATAAATTCAAATCGTGTTCAGTATCATTTATTTTTGCTATATGAGGGGGTTCTGTCCAAGAAGTCATAGGTGATGGGGTTTGCCGGGAGGGGGTTTTGTCAGAGGGTTTTTTCCCAAGAGGGTTTTGACTTGAAGGGGTTTTATCCTAGATTCAGATTTTCAACGTGCATTGAACATGCTGATTGGTCTTCCCCAAGTAATGAATATGGACTCTACCAGATGATGGCTCTGAAGGTGTGTTTTCAAATCGGCGAAAAACTAAAATTTACACCTCGGTCAGTTTGCTCTGATAGTAATTATAGTTTATATCTAATTAGTGGTCACTCGTGAGATGTTTCTGCGTTCAGAGATCAGAGATACAGACGGTGGGTTTTATGTGTTCGGTGAACAGAGTTTACTGAGTTGTGTAAGATATATACAGTACGTGGAGAGTGGATCGTAACTAAATCGCCCGGCGAATAGAATTATCACTCAACGTATCACTTTCAAATTCTGTACAGATGGACAAAAATACAAGCAATGTTTCAGCTAATGGACCTCCGAGTAGAACCCGGAGGTCCATAAGCTGGAACATTGCTTGTGCTTGTTATGCTTTGCAACAAATTTGGGATTATTGTTTGGGTGGAATCGCCACTCTGCTGGCGATTTAGTGATAATACACTCCCCACGTACTGAATATACGTTCAAATCATTGGTATCCATATCAATTTTCTGAAGATAATCAGAGGTAAAAAATGGGGAGCAAACAAAGATACGCTTCTCAAGCTTTACAAATCATTTAAACGTAAGTGAGAATTACACAACAGACGCCCATGTTTATTCCCCACGGTTATATACCTTCCCACAAAATACCCGATGCTAATTACATATAGACTATAGCCTTAAGCCTATTGTTCGCTTGTGCAAACACATGGGTACAGATTTTCCTTTTTTCGACGTTTTGAGATACAGCCGCTCTGAACTTGCGTTCAAGATACCATCGGGATCCAAAGGGTGAACCAAAATGACCAGCAGACAACACTTGCAAACATTGGTTTTATGTTTTACCACAGAAACATTGCTTCTGGCCTCTTATTGGAACGCATTCGGTGAGAGATAATGACGATATGAGATAATCTTCGCTATCCACACAATAACACTGTAGATATCCTTTATATTGGAGATTTACTACTCAGGAACATCGCATTGAAAGGGTTAACTTCCACAGTTCAGTTGACATTAAATCTTTTGAAAAGAGTTAAATGCCTATTAGATTGAAATATAAAACACACCAAGACCAGATGAGTGGTATCTTGTTGACGTTTAAATTTATGCCTCAGGAAATGCTTTGCGTGTTTGAAGATTAAAAGTATATTTTCTTCCCTTGATAAAAAGATTAGAGCAGTTAAATTTATAATTCTTTTGTAGGGTGTAATCTTCCATCAAAATATTGTTTTAATTTTTTTAAATATAGCAGTTGAAAGAATTTTAATATTTACATAAACACGATATCCGTGACGATTACTGGCAATATAATTCACGCTACATAGCCAGTACTTTGTCACGTATACGATGTTGATATCTCAAAAGACGCCCAGAAATGTGTTGTGTTTTTGTTGTTGTTTTTGTCCAGAAGATGCTTGTTATTTTTCTTATAATTACATTGTTAATGTAGTTATACGTTGTGGGTCCAAATACTCGATTCCCATTGGTCAGCTGGATGAAAACGTCTTGACCAAATGTAATTCATTTTCCAATGAATATATTTGGTCGAACTTTGACCCGCATTTACGCTAGTACGCAGTTGACAGAATGTAATTCGGGCGGTGTTTGGGCGGGTTTTTAACTTTTAGCGCCTCTCGCAGTGATCAACTCCGCTGCTGTTTCTTTGGTGACATTTCCCAACTGTGGCATAAAGCCCGTTACTAAAATACTCGTTTCCATTTCTAAAGTTGTGAAAACTCAGAGTTGTGCGCTTTGTCTTTTGTGCGAGGGTGCTTTTTCGCCTCGTTCGTTCGTACATATTTTATTTCGTCTTTCTGCTTTGTCGTTTGGTAAAAAGTAGCTTAAACAGTTACGGAATGTAATTATAAGAATTGAATGCAATTTTTATTATCTTTAGTGGAGTTTGAACGTGTGGGAATGGGTACAAACTGTATGAATCCCTTCGGCATTCATGCATAATTTGTATCCAATCCCACACGTTCATTCTCCAATAAAGATTATAAAAATTGCATTCAATTCTTAATTGTATTGTTGCGATTGTTGTATCAAGTTGTTTGGCCACGATGACAAAATGGTGCTGTTGTAAATGTAAGTCTTCTACAGATAGTCTACAGTACGTGGAAAGTGAATTACCACTAAAACACTCGTGGAGTGAAGTTGTGGTAATGCATGAAAAGGAAAAGCACAATTTTAGCCAAGGGATCTCCGGGTTGAATCAACCCGGAGGTACCTTGGCTGAAACTTTGCTGTCATTCTAATGCTTTTTCACAGACAAGGAACTTTTGTTTGAGTGGAGACACCACTGCGGGTGATTTAGTTTTAATGCACTCTCCATGTACTGTATATAAACAGTTTTCAGTTTGCGAATTAGAGAAAAATCACAAATTGAAAAGAACGTGTGCCATCTATGCACTCATGCGTTTGCACACTGTGCTAACGTACACAGTAGAAAGTTATGTATACACCACAGAAAGGTCTTCTCAAAAACAGGAAATGATCATTAGAGTCCGTGACATGCACACTTCCATACATTTGTATATATGTAAACTGTGAACAAATTCATTTTGACGGGTGCAGGTGCAATAGTGGGTACATCAAGACTTCAACAGTTAGGCCATCATCTTTCTGATCAAGAGGTCATGAGTTTGAATCGCTTTGGTTTTGTTGTAGAGAACAACACTTCGTTGCTCCTACTTTAGTAGAGTGTGTGTGTGTGTGGGGGGGGGGGGGGGTCATAGGTCAGTATGATAAAGCGGTGACATGTTGATGATACTCATGCTTGTCAGCTGAGCGATTAAGACTTGAATTTTTGCCAGATTCAGACCTGCACATTTAGCGTAAACGCCTGTGAAAACTCGATTGGTGGATTTGAGTGCCCAGGCAGGAATTTGTACATTTTTTACAAAATGGAAATTATGCGTGTTGACAGAACACAGAGAATGGATTATCACCAAAACCCCATAAAACGGAGTGGATATTCACTGCAAATATAAAGTCAGAAAAGTCGGCATTACAAGCGAAGTAACACATTATTTTCGACATTCTGTACTAATACCATCCATCCACTCTAAAATCAGTTGGGTTAAAAAATCCAATGGGTTGAGTTAATATGAACCCAATTGTTCGCCTCTGCTTGGTGGTTCTCCCTGGCTTCGCACACTTATAAAATTGTCCGACACGATGTGACCCTGGTTGTTGAATAAACCCCAATAAACAAACAAGCATCATGATTTTTTTTCTATCTGTCGTAGCGAGTAAAACTGATAGTTCAGTTAAAGTGATATTTTCGATACCTTAACGCAGTCTTGTTTAGTCAAATTATTGCGTGGCAGCAGTAGTCTTCCAAAGATATCCATCCCCTACACGGGTGGACAGATGGAGGACCAGGTTCTTCTGCTCCTCTCCCACTGATAACGTTGCGGGAGTTCGAGGTGTTCGGGATTTTTTTTCTATTTCATGGATGAGTGACAATCAATGTGATGTTTTCTTATCTGGCGTAACCTCGTAATGATAAGAGTCGATTAGGGCAGCACATAGTTCAAAATACAAAATAGTTTACATTGTTTGTGAATGTAAATTACTCTTTATGATAGAGGAGAGGGATTTAGGCGACACTTATCGTATTTCAGAAAACATATCACCAACTAAATTATCACTTACATGGGTGCTATTAGATTTCTTGCTCAGTTAGTGAACGCCTTTACAGTACACTTTCAGAGTGTCATAGACAAAATTTACTGTAACATATCAGTGAAGACTCTCCAAGTTTCCCTCGCCCAATGTGATTCGATCTTGTGATGTTTGTGTCACCGACCTACAGTACGTGGAGAGTGGATTGTAACTAAATCACCGCGGTGTGGAGTTATCACCCAAGGTATAGCTTTCAAATTTTGTACATATCGACAAAAATACAAGCAATGTTTCAGCCAATGGACCTCCGGGTTTAACCCGGAGGTCCATTGGCTGAAACTTTGCTTGTGCTGGTTATGCGTTGGAACAAATTTGTAATTATCGCTTGAGTGGAATCTCCACTCTGTGAGTGATTTATTAATAATACACTCTCCACGTACTGTAGGGGTACACTGCAATCGAAATTGAATATCGGTATTCAAAAAAAATCCACGGTGTACCGGTATATTGAAAGGCTGTACAGGTATGTGAACATAAGAACAACAATCGCGACTTGAACCATCACAGTAGGAACGCACCAGCATGCCCTGATGATGCAGTTCGAATAACCCTTTTCCCAAACGCAGACGATTTCAAAATTTATTATTTTAAATATTAGTTTATAGAATTTAAAAAACATTAACAAACAATATCATGGGACTCCCCCATTGGAACGAGTTAGATGCGCTCGTTCCAATGGAGGCAACATAATTTGGTTTTCTTAAACTTTTGAAAAATAATATTTGTTTTATCTGCTCACTTTCATATTACGCGGGCGGTGCAATCGATTCGTTGGGTAAAGGGATAATATTATGCATTTAGGACTACAGTTGAAGAAAACCTCAATCCATCTTGAAAATTAAATTGTGGGTAAATAAATAATGACGATATAAACCGATTTTTTGTAATTACACCGGTATTCAATCGCTACTGGTTTGAATACCGGTGTGCATTGGTTTATTGATATACCGTGCAGCTCTACACCGAGCGCAGGTATAAATACTAGTAGTTTCAACTCATTCGTAACACGTTTTTATTATACGCTAAACGACAGATTATCGAAAAAAATGCGGAAAGATAGAAATCGTATCCCCCACTGTGAAGATATAGAAATTTTCACAGTATCAATCAAAATGGCGGCTTTCAAAGCATCACTTCAAGGTGAATACGAGTCAAATTATCACTAGAAATGATCAATTTGTTCTAAAAACGTATAATAAAAATATAGTGTTTTTTGAGTGGATACCAATCATTTCCAGTAATAATTCAACACGTATTCACCTTGAATTGATGCATGAAACCCGCCAGCTGAATCAGATCGCAAGTCGCTGCCTGTACCGAGTATCGATCAAATTACTTCCGCGTGTCAATGCTCATCAGCTGTTTACTTTCATGCATCAATTCAAGGTTGAAACGAGTAGAATTATCGATAGGAATGATCAGATTCTTATAAAAAGCGTATAATAAAAAAAAACAAGTGCTCGCGAAAAATAAACATTTGTCTCGATCACTCATGAGATAGTTTTCGGAAATCCACTCAAAAACGCTAGATATCCTCTATTTATTTAATGCATGTCGATCATCATATGATCACTTCGATCTTGTGATGATCAAAATGCCTCAAATAAAAACAATTTTTAAACATAAGTAAGTATACATTCACTCCATCGATATTTTCTCCCACCACCATCGAATTAAGATACGCGTGTCCCGGCTGAGATACATGGTCAGACAGATCTAATTTACCCACCCCACGTGACTATCCTCACTTGAATATTTAATAATTGCCCGAATATTTCATCATCCTTTGCATTGTGGAAACAAATGTGGCGTCCCACATCGTTTCTATTAATACAGCCACCCACTCTACCCAATCACATGTGGAGGATGATTTTTTTCTCGCCACACGCCATAGTCATCGAAATGAAGAATTGCAAAAGTGACGTCACTAAAATGTCAGCCGTTTCAACTCGTTTCAGTATGTTACCCCATCCCTCTCGTGTACTAGACCTCGTTTTCGTAGCATCGACCTTTAGTATTTAAGGAATTTTCCGGTGCTCTTTCCCAAAATGTAATTCGTTTTTGTCTATGATCAAATCTAACACTAAATTTTCATCTAAGGCCACACAAAATAAATTAATTGATTCTCGGGCAATTTTTCTTTTCAAATCAGTGAGGGGGGGGCTATTTTTAATTTTCTTTTCCAAAAAGTGAGCAAACATAGAGAGGATTTCTGCTGTCGTTTTACACACAGAAATATAGAAAGGGCATATTTATACAAACTCATTTTTAATTTGAAAAATAAAACATTCCTCTAAAAACAAACTGTAGGTACTGCAGTTCAAAGGCTTCATGTTCTTTCGATGCTCTTCATAGAATAGAATAGAATAGAATATTTATTTAACGGTATAGATAAATAGTACAACAATAGGTACATGATATAACATGATTCTGAAAACAATGGAACATTACAATAGTATGAGAACGTACATATATATAAATGTAGAAACCCTTTAACTAACTATACCGTAGGGAGCCGACATAGCCAGATTGGCTGTCTACCTGTCAACTCCCATTAGTATTTCTTATAAAGAGCATTGCACACAGACTGCGTATATGTACTACAAGTATATTTTCGAGTTACATTCCAGCACAACTTTTGGCATTGAAAGTGTCTGACTCGGCAGTTAAATCATGTTTTGTTGGACGAGATGAACAGACCAAATTTATAGTTTAATGTTATTACATGTACAGAATGTATACTTCGGAGAATTACGATATATAGTCGAGCAGTTAAATCATGTTTTGTTGGACGAGATAAACTGACCAAATTTGTAGCTTAATGTTATTACATGCAAAGAATGTATACTTCAGGGAATTACGATGAATAGTTGAGCAACACATTGATGTTTGCGTAGATATCTGGATAGATTGAAACATATTCATGGTATAGATTCTCACTATCTATCGACGTTTGGATTACAATCCCTACAATAAGGGTTGTCACATTCCACACTACTTAGGTACTGAGAAATAAATTTTTGTGTAAGTAATTTTTTGAACTGATTTCTGTTAGTCATAGACCTTAAAGCTGGGTCCAATTCGTTCCATATCCTTGGAAATGCATAAATTTGTAACCTATCGAGGGCTTTAGTACGCGTTCTACTAATTTGTATTAAATCTGATTGTCTTGTAACTCTTTGTGGGGTATTTTGAGTTGAGTTGAGAAAGTTATTGAATGAGGATGGAAGCTGTCCCCTTTTCCAATCAAATATGAAGAGACAAGCTTGGAGTTTGAATAAATCATTAAATTTAAGTAGTTTCTCTTTTGCAAATAGGGGGTCGGTATGCGCATTGTAACCTGAATTATTGATAATACGAAGCGAGCGTTTCTGCATGATGAGAATTTTTTTAGTTGCTCGGGCATTACCCCAGACATGTATACCATATAATAGGTGGCTATAAATAAGGGCAAAATATAGTGTTTTTAATGCCTTATGTGGCAATACCTTTTTTACTTTATTTAATGCATAATTTACCTTTCCAATCTTAGAGCAGACTTGTGATATATGAGTATTGTATGATAGATTATCCTCAATGCTAATACCAAGAAATTTTAATGATTTTTCTTGTTCATGGCTTCCTATTCTCTGAATGGTTCGGTTTTGTATTTTTATGGATAAATTATCTGGGATAAGTGAATTTCGAGTTGGATTTATAAGGATGTACTTGGTTTTACTTGTATTCAAAACAAGCTGGTTGGCTGAGCACCATTCGTTCAATTTATCTAATTCATGATTTACATAACCAACCAATATAGGTGTATTCGAACCTGCAGCGTACACTGTGGTGTCATCCGCAAACGATAGAAGATTTAACAAAGTCGAGTGGTGAATGTCATTGATATATAATAGGAACAATATTGGCCCAAGTATGGAACCCTGTGGTACTCCACAGGTTATTTGAGCTTTGCTAGAACTACTTTCCCCATATTTTACATACTGGATCCTGTCAGATAAATAACTTTTGAACCAGTCAAGGCTTATACCTCTGAATCCGTAACTTTCTAATTTGTTGATCAAAATGCTATGATTTATGGTATCAAAAGCTTTAGAGAAGTCTATGAACACAGCAAGAGTTAAATCTTTTGTTCGTTTGTTGTTCTCTGTAGCAATATGTTTCAGGAGTTGCATCACAGGATGTGTGGTGCTATGATTTTTTCTGAAGCCATATTGGTGTTGATAAAGAATATCAAATCTATCCAAATAATTAATCATTCTATTTGCTATTAACTTTTCTAGTATTTTAGAGAAGGCTGGGAGAATACTTATAGGTCGGTAGTTATTAAATTTATTTTCATCCCCGGTTTTATAAACTGGGATAACTTTAGAAACTTTCATTCGATTTGGTACAACACCATTGATGAAAGATTGATTGACAATGTGGGCGAAAGGGAAAGCTAGTATATCTATAGACTTTTTGAGAAGATATGTTGTAATACCATCACAGTCCTCTGACACTTTCGCTTTCATTTGTCTGGTCACCTTCAGAATTTCATTTGGGGTAGTGGGTATTATGTAAAAATTATTTATTGAGGGCGTACCCATGAATTGTCGGAAGGATTTATTCGTTTGCGGTAATTCCGCACTGGCGCGTAATCCTGTGTTTACAAAGAAGTTATTAAAAGAACATGCAATTTCATGTGGGTCATTAATTTCACAATTATTATCTTTAATAAAAGTAGATGGCAAGCTAGTTTTACGTTTTGATTTGTTTATTGTTTCATTTAGTATTTTCCAAGTTTCCCTTAAATTGTTTTTGCATTCATTCAATATCTTATTATAATACATTGCTTTACTTTGTTTTTTAATTTTATTAAAGATTCTACAATAGTTTTTGTAATTTTTTACATTTTGTTCAGTTGGAGATTTTATCTTTTTGTTATAGAACTTAGACTTATTGAGAGATGAGGTCAAAAGTCCTTTTGACATCCACGGCTGTTTTCTAATAAACTTATCTTGCAGTTGTACATTTACTATAGGAAACGCCTGTTCGAAAGCAGCCGAATAGATGTCCATAAAAATCTCGTATGCTGCATTTGGACAGTTTGATTCAACAATCGATGAGAAATCGTTTTGACTGAGAAGTGACCTAAACGTAGCCATATTGGCTTCAGTGAATCTACGTTTACGTATAATTTTTGGACCTTTGTTTCTTGTGATAGTATTTTCTATGTAATATATTCCGAAATGATCGGATACATCTGTAACTATTATTCCAGATGAGCAGGTTGCGGTTATATTGTTTGAGAAAATGTGATCTATTAGGGTTGCCGAGTGGGTGGTTATCCGGGTGGGACGAGTAATGCACGGTAGAAAACCCTGACTGACCATAAGATCCAGAAAAAATTGGGTTTTGGGATGGCAATTCGTTTTCAGTAAGTCGATATTAAAGTCTCCCATGATATGTGCCTCTGTGCGTTCATGACTGATTCGGTCAGTTATTTCATTTATTTTTGTAATGAAAAGATCTATATCTGCTTTCGGCTGTGTATTTGGTCTATATATGACCCCAATTATTTTTTTAGTGTTATTTACCTTGATTTCAACAAATAAAGATTCTATTACATGGGGAATGAATACAGATAAATCATTTCGAATAATAGGCGCTAAACCCTCCATGACATAGAGTCCCACCCCACCCCTTCCATCATCCTCATCGGATCGTGTTTTGCTGATGAGTGGACAATAACCATTTAATTCGTACGACATATTTGAAGGTAGTCGAAATATTTCTGTTAACCCTATTATACTAAAAGCATTGCTCGAGCCATGCAAATTGTTCAATAATTCATTTAAAGAGTCCCAGTGAGCACTTAAGCTTTGACAGTTCAAATGAAACACCGAGAAGTGGTCATTTTGTTTATTTTTTAATTGAAATTCTTCAGGGGAATAATAATTACAGCCATCCATAGCACCCTTAAATGGGGAATCTTCGTCATTGGAAAGTTCACATGTTTTTTCATTATAGACTTTGATAAAGTCAAATTCTGGGTTCGTCTGTATCTCGTCGAGACTAATATTACCCGCCATTATGTGCAAAAATACTGCCGAGTCGTACAATTTCAAGCCAAACCGCAATCATATAAACATAACCTGATGGTAGCTTTTTACTCTTTATGGGAAGTTTCACATCCAGATAATTATTACATACTTGATGTGCATTATTTATGTTAAGGAAGGTCGTCTTGTACAATGCAAAAGCCTTTTTGCGCGCAATGCACTGACAAATAATTATAAACAAAAGAAAGAACATATATACAGATTTGATAGTTTGATTGGAATATGTTTTCAGGAAGGAGCGGCGGGATGGAGAGGTTTTGAGATAAATTTCATACCTGGTTCATGCAAAATTTCAGGGCAATTTTAGGGAGGATTTTCAAGGTTAGGGGCTTAAAAATAATTTATGTGGTGACTGTAGATTCAGCGGAATTGAGAAACTACTTCTGCATAACACAGGTTCCAAAGATTTCACGCAGTTGGGAAGATCATCTTATCAAAGAAGGATCAAGCCGAGAGAGAGAGAAAGGGAGAAAATGTATATATATATACACACACACACACATATATACACATGCATACAGATACATACATATGTATACATACATACACACATATACACACATATACATACATATATATACATATATTATTGGTCACTATTTAGACCCACAAGGGCAGGCCTTCGTTATCAAATTACAAGCTGTTGTTCAATGGAGAAGAGACGCTAGTCGTGGTCTATAAATTATTTCTGGGGGAGAAATTTCTGGGGAAAAACTGTCATTCTATTCAATGGGACATATACATATATATACACATACTTACATATACATACATATATATACATACACATAAATATATAAATATATACATATTATCTTTGAAGTAAAAGTATTTAATCTATGGGGATTTGCCTCGTTACAAATTAGGTGAGACTGTATAGGCACTCTCCCATAAATTGTAACAAGGCAAACATATTGGAGACGCAACTAAATAAATATGCACCAATCAAAAAATGTAAAAAGTTTCCCTGAGTTTGTACTAATATTGGAAGACACTAAAAGGCAATAAAAATGTCCAATGAGGGGTTACAAATAATTCAGTGAGGGATTGCATGAGGATCAAAACATTTTAGCCTGACGAGCAGTAATTTGATTTCGCTGACGTCATGTGCTGAGTGGTGAGTGAAAAATCATCATCAAGTGATGTGGTGTGGTATGAGAGAAAGATCACCCACACCCCATTCGAGGATAATATTTTCAATTCATTATTTTTTTTGAGTTTGTCGTTTTTTATGGTTTAACGACGCTTTCAGCAGCCAAGATAATATCTTGTTGTGTCAGTATTATTGGTGGAGGATGCCGGTGCATACGGTGGAACCTACGAGCAGCGGCGAGCAACTGTTTGACTCTCTAACTAACTAATCCAGCACAAGTCGAGTTAGCAGCGGTTGAAGGCAAGTGAACCATCGACGTGCAGTGCCCCTTAGTACTCAGTGACACCGTGGCCCAATGTGGGAAATCGGGATTAAGCGTACTACTCGCGGACACAGCTCATGTGGCGCGGGTGAAGACCTTTGGTGTAAACTCAAATGCTCTCATCAATGGGCGACCATGCTCCCGTTCCTTCGAGTAAAACGCTCCCGTTTCTTCGAGTGAAACGCCCCATGTCTTCGAGTGAAGGCATTATTGATCCAAAAGCGTGTCCCATCTATCGCATTTGTCTGTTTGGATTTCCACAGGCATCGTATTGTTACGTGAAACTACGCAGTGGGACGTGACGTACGTGATGCGGCGCAACTGGACGTTACATAACCTGGCATAGAGGTTTCCTAACCCTTCCCATCCATTCACACTCAACACTCACACTCTTAATCGGCGCGTACTAGTGGAGTCGCGGGAGGTATTCGCCTACTTCTGACAAGGGTACAAGAATCAAGGAAAATATGGATGAGCTGTGTACTGTTTATAACATTACCTTGAATACACTGCGAGATAATTAACCCTATGCAAACAGATAATGAAATATCAAAGTTTCAAGCCGTACTTTTGTAGAATACTGTAACTCGGAATTTAGTCAAGATTGGTTTTATTAAATTCCTAGTTGTATTATGGGAAACATAGCTGTTTAAAATTTCGGTATTTCTTCATCAGTTTGGAGAGGGTTACGACACACTGGATTTATACATGGAATGTATCATTTTCAATCAGAGTTTTTGTCTTTTCGTGTAAACAGTGCAATACTTTGTTCTTCGAATATATGTTTGTTACACCTGTGAAAACTTTAGATCACTTAGATGACATAATGTTAGTTTTGTGATACCCACTAAAGTGTACAACTTCAAACTATCAAATCCCTACCACTTTTTACAGATTTATCATAGTGAAAAGAGAAACCTTAACCGAAGTATTCATAAGTGCCTTTGAGTAAATTGTGCTGATGGACTTGGTGTACTTCAGGGGAGATTAGTAACTTTATTGGGGCGTACTTATATGCTAAATCTTTTAGATTAACCCTTAACCCTCTGAACGCTGATGGTATCTGCCATGTCAGTTCAATGGCAGCAATTGGAAGAGTCCACATTCATTATTTGGGGGTAGACCAATTAATATTTTCAACGTGCAGCCGTGCGGCTGCACGTGGAAAATATTAATTGGTCTACTCCACACATTCACTCTGCAGCCATCTGACTTAATGAAGTTATGACGTATCATGCTTCTGGGCCGGAAAAACGGCCGCTGCGGTTTAAATAGTTAAGTACGCAGTTTTGCCAGAAAGTTCTTGTCAGTTCTATACATGCTCTGAGATGGTCTACATTTTTATATTATTTTTCAGATGTGATTTTCTTTCCCAGAATTGACAGTTATCAAACTTGGCTGATATGGCTTCAAAGTCGGCCATATCTGCCAAGTAGGACAGTATATATAAGTTGTAAACTACAAGTTGCAAACTAGATAAATCCAACAATCATTATCACCTGGTGTATGCATGCACGGGATTCCCTTTCACAAATGGAAAAATAAATTAAGGCGCCATTTTGGAAAAATGCATCAATGTTATATGAAAATCTTTGAAAAAGTCTCAGTTTTTCGAATAGCCCGATATTTATTCTTGTGGTGCTGGATGGGATCTGTCCGTTGGTTAATATGTTTTAACGTCGGAACAGTGTTTTGTTTTTTGGAAGTTCCATTTATGTTTGGAAATTAGTGTAGTTTGTCAAATGAATTGCCATATCAAGACGAAAAACGCCGGACTGAGGCGACTTCAAAGTCAAAACTGGTTTGTGCTTTCATTTAGAAAATTAGTCCGACATCATTTAACCGGTAGAGTGCTGGAAGCCCATATTCGGGCTTTATTCTGAAGTACAAGTATTGCAACTTAAAGGCTTCATTAAATGTGGATGTCCTTCATATTGTCTTTGAAGTCAGATTATTTAGTTTGTAAGAATTTGCTTTGTTACAATTTATAAGAGACTGTTAGTAATCTCCCATATAAATTGTAACAAGACAGGGACATAAGGTATGACCGTAATAAATATTTGAATCAGAGTTACCTGCTTTGAAAAGTTGCACTCGGAAATAATGCAATCTCCAAATCTTTGTAGCCTTGAGAAAGTATATCGTTTCAATAAACATTCGAAGCATTCTACTGGCAACTTGCATTATTGTTGAATATTCCAGATAAATAAAGAGGGTTACTTGATAACTTTTGGACCTAAAAAATACAATTGACTATTGGTGTTTTTGTTGAGAATTACCTGAAAAATATGTGCACGTGACCTGTACGTTCCTTCGGTCAATTTTCTCTCTTATTTGTTACATGACCCACTGTTTTCGGATCAGAAAATATCTGAAGGGCTATACTTGACAAAGAAATTTGAATGCCAAAATTAAAGTGATGAGATCATATTTTTTTCGCCCTGAACGTTATAATGGTCGCCTATGGGAAAATATTTAGTACTGTAATACCTACAGAACAGATTTTGATTACTAAGAATAACTTAGCACACAACCAGTTAAAATGGTGTACAGTTCAAACTTCGTGAAAGAAATATTCAATCATTATTGTTATCTTTTTACTTCCAGTGCTTTGTTTTTAAATCTCTACATCGTTTTTTGTTCAGACATAGTGACGCTTCAAACAACAATCCTGACTGACTGTTCATTTTCTCATCACACCTGCACAAGCCAAGTCTAAACTATAAACCGTGTTAATGTCGTCGTTTTGATTGCATTTTGTGCAAAAAGCAGGGTTGTGACTGAAGAACGAAACAGGAGGCAATCTACCAAGATAAAAAATCCATTATCATGCTAACGGCTGAGACAAAGTGTCAGCTGGATTCGAACCCACTGCTCAGTGATCACTCATAACCTAAATAACATACTACGAACACCAGTCCACACTCTGAACTCAGCTGGGTTAAAAATCAACCCATATTCACTAAACACAGTTGACTTTGGTTCATTAGCAACTTATCGTCCGGAAACCAGTTGTTTACAATTTACTATGTGAAGGGTCACTGTGACCTTGACCTTTGACCTAGTGATTCCAAAATAAATAGGGCTCTTTCTTGCACCAGTACCAACCTACCTTGACCTTTCACCTAGCAAGTCGAAAATAAGTAGGGTTTTTTCCTCTCACTGATGCCAACCTACCTATGAAGTTTCGTGAACATGGGTCAAACCATTATCAAGTTATCATCCGGAAACCAAGTGTTTTGATTTACTATGTTCAGAGTCACTGTGACCTTGACCTTTGATCTAGCGAGTCCAAAATAAATAGGGTTCTTCCTCCCACGAAGGCCAACCTACATATGAAGTTTCATGAATGTGGGTTCAACCATAGTCAAGTTACCATCCGGAAACCAATTGTTTATGACTTAGTATGTTCAAGATCACTGTGACCTTCACCATTGACCTAGTAAGTCCAAAATAAATAGGGTTCTTCCTCTCACCGAGGCCAACCTACCTGTGACGTTTCATGAACGTGGGTCGAACCATTATCAAGTTATCATCCGCAAACCAATTGTTTACGCCCGCCCGCCCGCCCGCCCGTCCTTCATCAAAATATAAGTCGAGTTTGACTTCGTCACAACTCGACTAATGAAACGTTCGCTAAAAATAAATGGTAATGATCAACGTATAATCTCACTTCACTGGTTAAGTGCTAGAAACCATATTTGGGCTCCACTGCAAAGAGATCGTGTCTCAATTAAAAGAAATGCTTCATGTTCTAAGGATGGGCTTCATGTTCCCTCAGAAGTTGAATTATTTTTCTTGAAATGTAGTTGTCTTTAATTTTGGGAAGAGTGCCTACAGACACACTCCAATAGATTGTTACAAGACAGACTGGTACGGGTAAGTTTTAGCAAGCAGAATTAATCTAGCCCTCTATCACTTAAGGTGAGTGTGCATGTGTGATCGAATCCATCAACGTTTCTACAAACATTAGCAATGCAAAGTATTGCCGCGTGCAAATGGCACGCGTCAATACTTTGAATCTCTAATGTCTGTCGGAAATATCATACTCACGACTCCTGTCGTAAAAAGCTATCTGCTCCACGCGTCTTTATTCGTTTGGCAGGCTTCTTGTCATGAAAATATGATGCTAATTTACACTGACAGGTTGAAGTTTCACATTTTTTTAATGACTGTAGCACCTAATAGTTTATTTATTTATTTATTTATTTATTTATTTATTTATTTATTTATTTATTTATTTATTTATTTATTATTTGCGCTCGTTCAATCTTATATTTATTTAGTATTTTATGTGTGTTTAATATCGGATAGATAACATAACAAACAAAATCTTATGTTTGTCCTGTTCCTGTCAATTTATTTATAGACAATTTATTTATTTATTGGGGTTTCACGACATTTTCGACAGACAGGGTCACCTCGGGTCGGTCAGTTTTACGGATGGAGAAAGCCGGAATACCACCAAGAAACAGCAAGCAACTGTCAGACTCCCCAACGTACTTCGCACAAGCAGGGTTAGCATTGGTTGAAGACAAGTACACTACCAACTTACGCCTTAGTACACAGCACCGCCGTGCCCCCACGCGGGCAATAGGAATTACATGCCTTGTTAAAGGACACAACGCAGTTACACCTGGAGGGAATTGAACCGTGGGCCACTCGGTTTGAAGTTCAGTGCCGTAACCTGTGATGATAGGCTACTAAAAATACATGTTTGGAAAATGGTGTGTGGTAGTGTGTGTGTGTAGGAATGGAGGTTTCCCGACTTGGCTCTAGTTTCTAACTCAGATACAGTACTGGTGATGGCCATCCTGTAATATTCTACGAAAAGTGTACAATGAATTCTGCTAGTTGGGTTAATTGTTCACCGCTCGAACGACCGAAGGTTTTATTATCCCTCTCAATGTATAGGTTTGGTCGCCTCGTGACAACATATTTGTTTCATGACAGTTTGTCACTCTTCCGCGACATCTGTTTGACAAAACCAAAAGTGGTACGTGTGCGAACGTAGGACGTTACGACAGATTTTTCTCGATGGAGATGGGGCAAACTGCTTTTGGTGATTTCTGTTAAAGCGAATCGCCTTTGGGTTTTGTTTTTTGGAAACAGTTGTTCAAGATCCACAGTCAGTTGTTAACCCTTTACCTAACGTGAAAAGCAGACGACACTTGCAAAAATAATTCTTGAATAACTAATTTTTTTCATTTTTTGTCTCAAAAACATAGGTTATGACCCCTCGTTGGAACGAGCTCGACGAGCTCGTTCCAACGAGGGGTCATAACCTATGTTTTTGAGACAAAAAATGAAAAAAATAGTGAAAATTAAATGGCGATTTTTGAGAATAGCGCTGGCCGGTTTTGGCCGTTACGTTGGGTAAAGGGTTAACCCTTTGCCTAACACGAAAGGCAGGAGTAACTTGCAAACTTCTTGAATAACTATTTTTTTCATTTTTTGCGTCAAAAACATAACTTATGACCCCTCATTGGAACGAGGTCGTTGAGTTAGATTCCATGAGGGGGTCATAAAGACGCAAAAAATGACAAATTAAATGTGACTAATTCTATCCGGTTTTGGTCGTTTCGTTGGGTAAAGGGTTAACATACAACAGTGTTGTGAAATGAAGAGGAGACTCGTTGGGACCAGCGGCGAAACCGGGCTGAGGCGCGTCCCCTCGGCCACAATTTTCCTGGAAAATGTCAAGCATGCAAACATTCAAGCCTGAAATCCCTGAAACTGTTTCATGCATTCTCACATTGATATTTGTTCGGTAATTCTGCGTTATTTATTCCTTCATTTTCTGTGTACTTGAGTCTTCAGTATGTGATCGGGGTGCTTGAATTATCATTAAAAGTTATTTTTTTCCCCGAGAAAGACATTGGGCCTTTACAAATGGGAGAAACATAATCGTAACCGCGCACAGGATGGCATGACGTGGGAAAAATATATCATTTATTTATTTATTGGTGTTTAAGGTCACATATTTCTGCACAATGGCTAATCATGACCGCGACAGTTTTATGGGTGGAGGAAGCCGGAGTACCCGGAGAGAACCACCGAGCAACGGCGAGCAACTGTCAGATCCCCAACATACGAACTCCACACAAGCAGGGTTAGCATTGGATGAAGACAGGTGCACCATCGACGTGCAGTACGCCTTAGTACACAACGTCACCGTGCCCCCACGTAGGCAATGGGGGGGGGGGTGAAGTGTCTTGCCCAAGGACACAACGCGGTTGCCGCAGGTGGGATTCGAACCGGGGACCTCTCGGCTTGCAGCCTGCACCTCCACATACTGAGCCACCGCGCCCCCATATATCATTTAACCTGGCTACGCACCCGGTTTGGCCCAGGCATTAACTATCAATTCGCTGAGTATTTTCAAGATAGTTTTCATCAAATCTATCAATGGCTGCTGTAAAGCAGCCATGACTAGATTTGTTGAAAAATGCAGCTGAATTTAACATAAGGAATCATTGGTGAAAAAAATTCGTTTAATTTAAGGGGAGATAATTTGCTTAAATGTCCCCATATTTATATATTTTTGACAAGAGAAAATCTGTCCTGGGCAGGAATATCCACCACCAGCATGCAAGGAGTTGAAGGATGACCATTCCGAACGAACAGCTACTGAGTATCTCTCATCGTAGATTTCTGATTTAATACAAGAGAGCCCAAGCATTGATGCTTTTATTTAAAAAAGATAATTAAAGAATTATCAGCTGTGCTGATATTTGGACTTAATTGTACACTATAAAAGGGAAAAACAGGAAATCAGAAGAAAGGCGAACACCTGCATTTGTCGGTCGAGCGAGGGAACAGGATTACTCGAAATTTTACGCTAGAGTTTTAAATTGTTGTACCCTTGGGCGGCATTTCGTTTTTTACTGGAGCAGATTTACACTGAAACTTCTTTCCCAATAAGCGCTTCACGCTTTGTAAGAAGCACTTAGTGCTCAATTGTATCAAGAAAGTTTTATCAAAAGAATATATTAGCTCGGTTTGTGATCCAAGTAATTTTATTTTACTGAAATGACAATTTTGCCGATTCACTGATGTTTTTGAAACTAAACAGTTTCGCTTCACAGAAATTAAGGAGACCGACCAATGGATGAGACCAATGGATGAGCACAACATTATCGGCGAGGGTAGATTATGCAGTAACAGCGGCGAAGCAACAGGGTGGGGACAGGGTCTTGCCATGCCTGCAATGCCCAAAACTGAAAAAAGGCTCATGTACTCTCATCACCATATTTCTTGGGTCATTTTGCTCTAGTTATACTTTCTGGGTACTTTAGCCATAAAAAGTACTCCGGGTGACCCAGCTGGTATGAAAAGTTATTTTTTTAAACAGGGAAGAACCTAGACCTTCACTTCTACATCACTAGGCGAAATGAAGGTTGTGGTGAAGGGTGTGTAAAAAATAAAATGCCGCTCGGCCAGACGTCCCCCGAAAAGAAAGTGTGCAATTCGAGGTATTAATGTTTGAATGTATAAAAAAATTGAATTTTTCGAAATCGAAAAAGGGACATAACTCTGGCAAAAAATATCGGGTCACACCCCGATTTGAAGGTGACCTATATTTTCGGTTGATACACCTACATACCAAATTTTATTTGATTTGGTCAACAACACCTAAAGTTATCATCTGGAAACCCAAAAAAATAATTTTCGAATTCGAAAAAGGGGCATAACTCTGGCAAATATTGTCGGACCGCATCCCGATTCGAACCTGTCTTGTATTTTATGTTGATACACATACATATCAAATATCATTTCATTTGGTCAACTGCAACTAAAGTTATCATCAGAAAACCAAAGTGGGACGGACGGACGGATGGGCACCGGTTATTTTAATAGTCCCCCGATTTTTTTCGGGGGACAAAAAACTTCAATGTGCAGTAGAAATTATCGCCCCCACCCCACCCAACCCCCTACCTTCCTGGCCTGTAATCTGTAAAACATATTGACCATAGTAGGGCTAAATGAAACTATCACAAAACTAGGTTCCTCACTGGTGTTTTATGAATCCTTTCTTTGGCGAATGGACAGACCCGTATTTCATTTGAAAGGGATTTCAATAAGAATTCAGCCCACAACCCTTTAATTAAATGAACCCGAAAGCCCACTTTTCTGGTCTATAGGATCGTGATACGACCTGATTGGTAAAGTGGGTGGTCAGTCAGTGATTTTGTATGGTGGATCAATCAATATTTTTAACGAGCAGCACCAAGAAAATATTGATTGGTCTCCCCACAAATAACGAATATTGACTCTTCAAATTGATGCCATTGAACAGACATGAAATATAACAGTATTCAAAGGGTTAACCCTTTACCTACCATGAAAAGCAGACGACACGTGCAAAAAAAATTCTTGAATAACTACTTTTTTTAATTTTTTGTCTCAAAAACATAGGTTATGACCCCTCATTGGAACGAGCTCGACGAGCTCGTTCCAATGAGGGGTCATAACCTATGTTTTTGAGACAAAAAATGAAAAAAATAATGAAAATTAATTGGCGATTTTTGAGAATCGCGCTGGCCTTTTTTGGCCGTTACGTTGGGTAAAGGGTTAAGGGTTAAATTGTTTCTAGTGTTTCTCGTCGTTTATTTTTGTTAAAAATGCAAAATTTCGGTTCTGCATATCGTACTGAAAGTGTTGTTTATTATTTATCGATTTTTATTTATTTATTGGTGCTTAATGTCACATCAGTAGCCAAGGCTATATGTGACGAGAAACCGATAGAAATTAAAACAAGCTATTGTCAATTACAAAGGAAAATTATTGATAAAAAATACGAAATATTTAAATACAAAAGGATATCGAAGACAGAAGTAGCTTGAACAGTAACGAGTGATGATATTGTAGTGAATACTTTATAAATAAACGTCACGATTTAAGTGAAGTTTGAAAGAATAAATCCAATATTAAAATTTATTTAAAAAGTTGATTACTTTGAGAAATGATAGAATTTTGTGCGGACTAGTATGATAAAATAAATATTTTAGAGATTTTACATTGAAATACTGCCCTCACAAAGCATATGTTTTCTTTATTTTACTTGTAAAGCCTGAGAGCACTTACGTGGATTCATTGGCTCAAAACTGTATTTATTATTATTATTTAATGTAAAAGACTGTGCTCTAGTGTCACCACCTGTTGGCAAGGAGCACACTCTGGACGCACAATACCTCTACCCAGCATAACGCCCATATACGCCAGCGCTAATCACAATAAAAAGCCTCCCTGCCACACGTCCCACGAAAAGGGTGTGCAATTCGACTTATTTGAAAAAATTGAATTTTTCGAAGTCAAAACAGGGACATAACGCTGGTAAACCCCATAAACTGGTAAATAACGCGGCCCAAAACCTCGATTTGAACTTGACCTGTATTTTATGTTGATACACCTGCATACCAAACTTTATTTGAATCGGTGAACAACAACAAAAGTTATCATCGGAAAACCAAAAAAAGAAATTTTTGAAGTCGAAAAAGTGCCATAACTCTATTCAAAATTGTCGGACCACACCCCGATTCGAACCAGACCTGCATTTTATGTTCGCATCTGTATTTTATGTTCATATATATACATACTAAATTTCATTTGATTTGGCCTTCTATAACTAAAGTTATCATCTGGAAACCAAAGTGGGACGGACGGACGGACGGACGGACGCACCGACGGACACCGGCTATTTTAATTCTAAAATCGCCATTTGAATTTAATACATTTTTGCCTCAGAAAAATAGATTAAGACCTCCAACATCCCCATGGAAACCAGATGGCGCCCGTTCCAGTGAGTGGCCATAAGCTATATTTTGAATCACAAAGTGATAAAAATAGCTGTCGAGAATTTTTGAAACTGTCGTCTTCTATCCACATCCTGTACGGGGCTAAGGGGCATTTTAAGATCTACAGCTGTATCGGGATCGCTGCATAAGTATAAAGTTAAGTACAGCCAATCGTGTCTATATTTTCCACTTGAGTGCACTCTCAACCAGATGTTTGGTAAAGTGTCGTATTTTACCAGCAGAAATGAAACTTGTTTACCACGGTAAACAAATACTGATCCACTCCTCGGGGTTCCCACTGGGACTGAAAGTATAATAGGCAAACTCCAAGTGGGACAGATATTGGAATGTTTGGTTTTACGTTTAATTAACAGCACCCGAAGAAAAACGGGTAGAATGTCATTGCGCTTGATATATTTGGCGTGGAGATGTTATCACTTGAGCCACAAAAAGATTGTTATGATATATCACAGGGCCAGAGGTAATGAGATCAAAAATATCACAGACGATTTTGGTGTGTCGTTTTCTTTATTCATAACATAAACTGACTAGTTTTCCGTAAACTCAAACTTTAAAAAATCTGTAAAGAACGATATCTCAGTAAACTACGGGAAGTAGAGCCCCCCCCCCCCCCCCCCCCCCCCTATGTGTACGGTGTATTCTTGCGCAAAACTTGAACCCTGACCTTTGGTCTTCTGTTTAGATTTTATAGGTTTACGCATCCGAAAAAAGTGTGGCATCTGGCAAAAATTTTCCGGTGATTATTGTTGGACAGATTGGTGTCGAGGAGCAGAAGATGGTGATCGCTACTTTGTAACACGGTTGCTGTGTGTATTCAAAGTTAGCCGAAATAAAACAAACCTGTTGAAATACGCTAGATAAATCATACGTGGAATCCGATATACGTGTAAAAACGATATGTCCTGATCAAAAACAACACTATCACAAAACAGTGTCACACAAGAAAGTAAACAGGCCGCTGATGGTGATACTTTTTAAAAATGTAAGCTCCATTCATTTCACTCGAGTTTAATCGTGGTATAAATACGGGACACAATTCAGGTTGAGTGCGTGGGACAGGAGTGCCAAATGTGTAATATGGGAGTAATAGAGGCTCTGGAGCACTTTCTCTTAGAATAAGACAAGAGCACGACGAAGGTGGAGTACGGGGACTGGAATTAACGACCCGAGGTGGAGTTTTTTCTATATTTCACGAGCGCCGAAGGCACGCATGAAATATAGAGAAAACTCCACCAAGGGTCATTGATTCCTGCCCCTCCAACTCTACCCGAATGGTGTTCTATATTTATACCACGATTAAACTTGAATTGAATGAATGAAGCTGATATTTGTAAAGAAAACTATAACCTTCGGTGAGCTGATATAACCTTCTTGCTTGAAACCGTTTTGTGTCGAAGCATTTCATTCACGTCATTACATTATTCAGAGGCGTAACGTCCGATCAGACGCACTCTTCCGTGACGATTTTACGCGTAATCCAGATTTCATCCGTGGTGTGTCTAGAAAATTTCCCAATGTATGTTTTAAATTGTGT
Organism: Pictodentalium vernedei; assembly: GCA_031216915.1. Lineage (NCBI taxonomy): Eukaryota > Metazoa > Mollusca > Scaphopoda > Dentaliida > Dentaliidae > Pictodentalium > Pictodentalium vernedei. Next base: position 392,599,992 of record CM062292.1, on the reverse strand, counting down.
GACACTGAATACGCACTGCAATCGTGATAAACTAGTTATTCTTTCATCTTGAACCTTCAGAAAGTACTTCAACTGGTATGAATTTTTTTTCGGGGAAGGCCCTGGGTCTTCACCTATTGGGGATTTGCAATGAAATTGGTGCGAATGTCTTTTGCTCCCATTAGCAGCAAAAAATATTTTGCCCCACTCAATTTTTGATTTATACGCTCCTGCATTCACAAGCCCGCGTGCGCCCCCCGAAGATATCCTTTAGTCCTAACAGTCTCGCTGATGTGCAGTTCGGCGGGTTGTACATTACTTGTCGGTTGTATCTGTACTGATGCGAGCTGATCGCTCACAAAAGGTAATTTGTGAATATCGCCTGTAAGTTACAACAAAAGTAAAGGGATAACAAGAGAAATGTGGATAAAACGTTTCTAATCAGAATATCTTGATAAATTTTTGAAATACATTATCAGATAGAAATTCATTGACAAGATTGATATCAGGTCTAATTTGAATTAGGTGTGCCACGATTTGAACAGCGCGTATTCGTTTATCTAAAGCGTCGTTCTACATCGACGCTCGCACAAAAGATACATCTTCTCCAAATGCAGGTGATGTTATATTTGAGGACACTGGATATTTAAATTATTCTCCGCAGTTGCGCAATACGGTCAGAACAAAAACGCGGACAATTCTAACGGCCGGGATTCTTTTGGATATAAAACGAGCCGTTTATAGGACCCTTTCCCAATGACATTTGGGCATGATCTTTCCCAAATCCTAACCCCAAATTGCCCAATCTCAGTTCCCACTCAGAACAAATTTAAGGCACAACTGCATTGAGCCCGGAACTGGGTAGCCATAAGGACTCAGAAAACCATTGATTTTCTGAAACCTTTCGACCACCCAGTTCAGGATACCAATTGTACATCAAATTTAAATCGCTTGCCCAAAGGAAGCAAATGACAAGTTCTTCTTTAACCCTTTACCCAACGCAGTGGATATCAAAATTTATAATTTTAAATACAATTTTTTTAAATTTTTCAAAAAAATTCAACAAAACCATATCATATGACCCCTCGTTGGAACGAGCTCGTTCCAATGAGGGGTCACATGATATGGTTTTGTTGAAATGTTTTGAAAAATAATATTTTTTCAACTGCTGAATTTGCATATTACGCGGGCGGATGCGGTCGATTCGTTGGGTAAAGGGTTAATTGTATAAGAACAGTTCAATAGAGACAACAGACCGTATGAGCTACTTACGTATACATGCAGTTGCTTTGGTATCGGTATTAATATTCTCTGCTCGATTCAAATGTAAAATTTCTTAGTCTTTGTATGTTTTTCATTCCAAAACAAATTTTCAATGGGAGGCCCCATGGGGAAAATTTTCCGAATGGGATGAGCCCCCGGGCCCTTTCCCAAAGAGGGCAGAAGAATCCCTGAACGGTCGTAAATTATAATTGCAATTACTCAAAATATCAAAACGTGTAGCGGCAGTAGTTCGTCGCCTGAGTGCTAGAATGTCCTATGTCCCATAATGGGACATAGGACATTCTAGTACTGAGGTGACGAGTTGTTTTAAATGCCAATAGGGATATGCTTCACGGCTCATGTATAAGAGGAGCGGTCGTTTGTGCGCTGAAAGTGTGAAGCTTTTACCAGACAATTTTATTCTGCTTTGAGTGTATCTGCTGCGCACTAGTAGACTCTACAGAGTCACGAGTGCTCCGATCATTCGAAAATTCAGATGCAATCAGAGAGTAGCCGAGACACCAGATGCCATCAGATCGCATCTCACACTTCCGGTAAGATATCAGATATTCCGGTACATAAGATTCTTGTGACATCATTATTACACACCCAGACATCGCATACTCTACGTTTATTTTTCGCACCGAACGAGTGTACGTGGTGGCGTTCCTTGTATGGGCAAACAGAAACTATGCATATTTTCAAACATTTGCGCTTTGCCTTGGTGTTTATTAATTTACCGAGATGTTTTTTACTTGAAATTTTCTTTGTGGAATACTGCTGCAATTTAGACGTCACTATGATCTGAACCACACTTGAATCTAACACCCCTAAGAGTGTTTTGAATAAGCATGAATCTTAACTCCCTCCCCCAGGAAGTTATAACCAAATATCCCAGGTTTCTGATTGGTGGTTCTGCGCAAGAAGACTTTTGTTAATTTTGAAAACAATTTTGTGGGTACTAACAGAATTACACCCCTTGTGGTGTTCCCTAAAGGGTGATAACTTTATTTTAACAAACTTGAATTGACATATGATATGGAACGTGTATACCAAATTTTGTTCAATTCGGTCCCATAGTTATTTTGAGGAGAAAAATCAATAATACACACCTTACACAAGACGACGGGTGTAAGTGATCAGGAAATCCCCCCCCCCCCCCCTTGAGCTTCCCTCGGGTGAGCAAAAATAAACAAGTAATGTTGCTTTTCTGAAATCGAAAAACAAATATATGGCGCAGGTTTTGTTTACATTGGCATGGCGGGGGTTCGAACCCACGCCGAGAGAGTTTCCTTCGGCACCAACCGCCTAGCGAAACTATACTGAACCACGCACACCAGTCGGCCACCGACAGACCCCCCAAAAAGGGAATCCTAGTTAACCAAGTATATACGAGAGCAGTACAGAACACACGGAATACTCAATTATTTAATTATTCATCAGATAGTTGCATCTAAGCACTTAATTCTACGAACTGCACCTCAGAAGAAATCAGCGACAGCAGTTGTTTTTTTTTCAAATTTCTCGGATGCCATAGAATTAAGAAAGGACGCTGGTTTTGTTTACATTGGCATGGCGGGGTTCGAACCCACGCCGAGAGAGTTTCCTTCGGCACCAACCGCCTAGCGAAACTATACTGAACCACGCACACCACTCGGCCACCGACAGACCCCCAAAAAGGGAATGCTAGTTAGCCAAGTATATACGAGAGCAGTACAGAACACACGGAATACTCAATTATTTAATTATTCATCAGATAGTTGCATCTAAGCACTTAATTTTTTGGGGGGTCTGTCGGTGGCCGAGTGGTGTGCGTGGTTCAGTATAGTTTCGCTAGGCGGTTGGTGCCGAAGGAAACTCTCTCGGCGTGGGTTCGAAACCCCGCCATGCCAATGTAAATAAAACCAGCGTCCTATCTTAATTCTATGGCATCCGAGAAATTTGAAAAAAACAAGTACTGTCGCTGATTTCTTCTGAGGTGCAGTTCGTAGAATTAAGTGCTTAGATGCAACTATCTGATGAACAAATAAATGGCTCATACAGTAACTTTTGTGTTTATATATTTTAGAAGCCGACAACATATTATTCCTTCCACTTAATTTTCGTGAAAATAACGAAATGTGAACTCTTTAATCAACAAATCTAGAGAACGTCACACTGAATATATATTTTTTTCTTAACCCTTTGAACCCAGGTAGTATCTTCCATGGCAACAATTAGAAGATTCCATATTCATTCAGCCATGGGGCTGCACGTTGAAAATATTAATTAGTCTATCCCACACATTAACTTGGCAGGTATCTTTCTTGGTTAAATTATAAAGTATCATGATCGTCAAATCAAGTTTAGCCAGCCATTTTTCACATTTGTCATTCCAAAGCATAACTTTTGGTTACTCTTTGGTGAGCCCGTTTAGATTTGGGCCATGTTTTGTGTTCAAAAATTAAAATATAACAAATTTGAAGAAATATTCATAAAAATGCCGTCATATAGATGTTGAAATCCTAATTTATGTAATTCGATCGAAATCACAAAGTAGGCAAGGCGTAATTAATGCAGCCCAACGTTTATGTTAACTCAAGGCCCCTGCTTTCACTGATACCATTCACCTTGAACCAGGTTCACAACCTTTCATTGCGAATTTCCGGGATTGAAATGTGGCTTTCTTTTCTGGCATACATGCCAGATTAAACGCTCAATTAGGAATGTATTTTTCTCGAGTAAATTATTATTCTCTCTTCAAAAACTGAAAAGGGCTGATTTTCACAGAGTAAATAAAACATAGTAACATTTCCTCTACAAGAGTGTGAGTAAATATATGTTTACAGTATTGAGTAGCAATAATTTCCACTGTGAATCAATAATAGATTTTCGGGCGAAAATAGTATAAACAAATTCGAATGGAGAATAAACTTAGGATTTCGTCTCTAAGCTTTTGTGTCGATGTTACATAATCCGAACGTAAAACAAATATTGGTGGAATTGGACAATACCCTTTGTTAGTAGTCTAAGTTCGCGAGTCAACAATCGCGAATGTTATTTCCATGCTTTTGGAATATAATCAAAAGAGGTCTGCTTAAATCCTCGCTTATAGTTCATTATTCTAGTACTCTTCCCAGTTGATTTGGTATTAACACGTTATGTGATTGTCGAATTTATTTTGTCAAGTAAATCTTACTGATGCATTACGCGACAAGAGTAATCATGCTTCTGTTGGTATTACTACTCAAAACACGTGACAAACAACCGTGCTACCGTTGTAACTCTTTCAACAGCGGCTTAGCCAGGGGTTGGGGGCGCGTCCGCCCACTTTTCTTGAAAAATGTCAATCATATATACAACCATGTCTTAAATCCCTAAATCAAGTTGATATACTTTCCCCCTGACATTTCTTAGGTAATTTTGCTACAGTTATTACCCAAATGTCTCTCTCTCTCTCTCGAGCACCACCTCTAGCTTGGACCCCCCACGCTAGAGAGGAAGATGAAGATTTAGGCAAGCTCGCACACGAACTGGAACAGCAGTCAACCGACAGCTCTCCCGTTGAAACCGAGCGAATCACGCAACTCAAAGGAAAAGCTCAGTTCATGTTCCAAAAGACGCCCAAAGAGACTAAAGATGCCCTAGATATCCGACTGGCAGAGCCAAGAAAGAAAACAGACGAATTACGTTCCCAAGTCGCCATGGCACTAAATCAGACTCAACAACCAAAGATCATCACGGAACCACAGCCCCACCATCAAAAGTCAAGGAATCCCCGCCTTCGCCGCGGCCACCAAAGAAAAAAAGGAAGAAGCAAAGGAAGTAAGAAGCGGGAAGTAAGCGAGCCGACAGCCAAAGAACACCGCCAAATCACACCCACTTGTGGGATGCACGTCGCATCCCTAAGTGAAGAATCTCTCGGAGAGTTAAAGTTATTTATTCATTTTCTGGGAAAATTAAGCCTTCAGAAAGTACCCAATCGGCTTGGAAAATTGGGGGTTTTTTTACAAGGAAGACCCCGGACCTTTATCTTTGGGGAATGCGCATACTCTTAACTCAGCACTACGTGATAGGAAGCGTGGGGGATATTTTTCTATTCCCAGAAAAATATTTCGCCCCACCCTTCATTTAGCCTGGTTTATCTTTATCTATATTGGGCTTTAACTCTTAATTCGCGGAGTATTTTTTAAAATATTTGTAAATATATGTAAAGCAGCCATGCCCAGATTTGATTTAAATCTTTTGGAAATTTAACTGAAGCATTCATTGGTCAAAACCTTGGTTCAATTTACGGGGGGGAAACTTAATTGAAGTGCCCAAATTTTACTTATTCTAGTGGCAAGAGATTTGCTGTACAGGACAGGAATATCCACCAACAGCAGGGTTAGCGGCTTTTAGACAGCCACGGTCACCCCGTGTCAGACTGTTTTATGGGTGGAGGAAAATGGAGTACTGAGAGAGACCCACCGAACAACAGCGAGCAACTGTCAGACTCCTCAAAGTACTAACTCCACACAAGCAGGGTTAACATTGGTTGAAGACAAGTACACCACCGACGTTCAGCACGCCTAAGTACACAACACCACCGTGCCCCCACGTGGCCAATCGGGATTTAGCCTGGCTAAGCCCTTGTCTACCAACATGGTGTGCAAAAATGTTCGCGTAAAAGAAATTTGTCCATCAATAATAAGATTATGTGATAAAGAAGAAATGGTATTGGGATTAGATTTAGTAATAATTTAATTCCACGGCCCTCTACAGTTGTGGGATTAAATTATTACTTAACCTACCCACAAATACAAGAGACCCGCTCATTTCGATGTAAATATTATGCTGAACATTTCCATTCAGGAACTCTGTGTCGAAAGAAGGTAACTCTTTACCTACTGTTAAAATCATATCCATCAGGTGACATTCACAAAAATAGTTATTCAATTTTGAAATTTTATTTATTTTTGCCTTAAAAATATACATAAGATTTATGATCTCTCATTAGAACGAGCTCATATAGCTCGTCCCAGTAACGGAGCAGATGATTCGCTGTGTCCGGGGTAGGGGAGGGGGGGGGGGGGTGTTACAAAAACAAATGAAAATTTTTAGTTATTCAATATCGTCCCTTCTACCGTTAGCTGAAGACTCGCTCTTCGAGACAACGTGGAAATTTGACGATGTGTCACCACCGCCCTAGCCTTTTGGCCACGTACCTGCAAATGGAAATACGCGTTCACGAACGAAATGAATGAAGGAACGCGTGCAGTCGCCCACATACACACGCGCGTACCCTCACACTTATTCTATGTATATTCAAACTTCAAAGTTATATCAATCTGATTTTTTAGGCTGCCACGAATGGTAAAAATGAAATTAAAACTCCGACAAAATATTCCAAAATAATACTGCAATGGTCTGAAGGGCTAGGCATCAATAAAATACACTTGCATACCAAATATGATTTCATTCAACCAAGTATTTTAAATTAGAAGTTATTTATTTATTTTATTTATTGGTGTTTAGGGTCACATATGGCACAATGGCTAATCATGACCACAAAATGAGTATCAACTCAAGACCAGGGGTGAGCGTTAATAAGCCATGTTGCCCATTTTAGAGAGGGTTTGCACCTCCCACGCATTGGTGACTGGGTCCTATTTTACCAATAAAACAGAGCATGTTTACCGCAGTGAACAGACACTGCTTCACTTCCCAGAATTCCTGCGGGGAAAATTAGAAGTTACCGAGTTTAAAAACTCGTAGCTCACAGACTGGCGACGAATACTGCCACATTCAGTGCAGCATGCTTGTTGCAGTAAAATACACTGACTAATTCGTTCACACACCTTACGCCTGCTTGACAATGTGTGTTGTTCGGTATATATGAACACGATTTATATCACTCGACTTACTATAATGTCTTTTCAGATACAATGCAATTTTGGTGCCATCTGAAAAAATGTTTGGGGGATAAAAGACATGTTCAACTCCTTGCACGCTGCTGGCAGATATTCCTGCCCGGAACACAAATCTCGCACCAGAGCAAACTTAATCTGGGCACTAAAAAACAAAACTGACTTGGTAAATTGAATCAACTTTTTATCAAGAGATTTTTAGTGAAATATTCTGGTAAGCAGCCATGACTTTCTAGAATTGATGAGAACATTTTGAGAAATATTCAGGTTATGAGCCACTTTTGTTTGTGTGAGAATAATGTGATTTTTGTAAAAAGAGCGCTGTTATGTCCACTTAAGTCATCAATCCCAAATGCAGGTGACTTCCATCAGAATTTGCGTGATTTGAAACGTGGTAAAACTAAACTGAATTGAGACTTCGTCTTACCAAACTTAATGTAACATGCTATGCAAACTTCTAAATTGTTTTTTTTTAATTATTTGGTTTTTCAATATTGCCACTCATGTGGATTCCAAACAGAGATTCGCAGACACGAGATGAAAGAAATGATGCATGCAGTTAGAAACGTAAACATTGAGGATATTATCTCCCCTTTTTAACAACGCTCTTTTTGTAATTCAGCTGATAACTTTTTCATTTATGAATTGAAGAGGTGGGATTTGTGAACAAAAAGGTTGCCGTATCACCCCCACCCCCGGTCTGGAAACTTATTTAATTATCAGATGACTGGTGTAAATGCTGCGGTGCACGTCTGGATTGAGGTGTTATATAAAAGACAGGAAAATTAGTTTACTTCAGTGAATTTCAAATCTCGGCTGTTCCATAAATTCAAACTAAATACACACAAAGGCAGACAAAATGTCGCTGCCTGTGTCCAACATCATGTTAAATGAACAATGAAATAATAATAATGCACTTTTTCGAAGTAGCTGTCTCTGACTACTATAATGTTAGTTTTCATGTAACGTAAACACCATGGCATTTCATGAAGTGAAAGCTGCTGTTACACTGTAGCGTATCAGCTTTCACGTTATCAAACGCCATGGCTTGGGGGAGTTATCGCGTTGATATAGAATATACCCATAGTAGCTTGGTGTACGAAATGTTCATCACAAGTGGTCAAGTGGTGTTAACCGGGAGCCTTCGGTGCGCGATTAATACCACGAGTGGTGAACATTTGGTACACCAAACTACTTTGGGTATATTTTATTTATCTCCGAAAGAATCTGCACTTGAGGATGCGATGTGCATCCCATAAGTGGATAGATGCCTGTCTTATGTTGTTCGTACTCCTACCGCTCGTAATGGACTGGTGGCTGCTCAGCTGGTCTTGCTTCCTACTTCTTTTGTTTCTTCCGTTTCTTCTTTGGAGGTGGCGATTCCTCGACTATTGGCGGTGCATGCTGTGTTTCGGTCCTGTTTTGCGCTAGTGTTGCTGCTAGCGCGACGCCGTTGGATTGTGGTGCCGCCGTTGCCTTTCTGAGTTCTGTCAGCTGGTTTACCATGTCATTCATATCGTTCATGAGCTCGTTTCGATACTCGTTTTGGAGAGTGGATTCTCGCTTGGCTTCTTTCATGGGCTCTTTTGTTTGTTTTGGCTCTTCGGCGGGGGAGCTGTGTGTAAAATCTTGTGCCCACAATCTGTTTTTCCTGGTCGTGGGCAAGCTTGATTATTATTTTTTCATCATCTTCCTATTTAGCGTGTGGGTCCAACCTGGAGATGGAACTGGAAAGAGAGAGATGTCTGATGTATGGGTGGTGTTTGTTGGTGGTTTTTCCTGCGGGCTAGAGGCGTGGACTTCCATCTCCTCTTCCTTCTCTTTGCGGGATTCTTCTGCCTTCATTTTTTCTAATCATCTGAGCGCTTGGCATCCCGGTGTGACAGGAATGATAGTCCGTAGGAAAATTAGTCCCTCTGGACTATTATTCCGCGGAATTATATTCCTAGGTCTAACATTCCTAGGAATAGTAGTCCGGCGGACTACTATTCCTAGGAATGTTAGACCTAGGACTATAATTCCGCGGAATAATAGTCCAGAGGGACTAACGTTCCTACGGACTATCATTCCTGTCACACCGGCACATTGAGGACGAAGTTTCCTTCTTTTTCTTGTACTTGGTTTTCTCAGCGTTCTTCGGGTGTGGACCAGAGCACGACTGGGCAAAGATACGACCGCTCCCCAGAGAGGCCGATGGTCTGGCTGCTGGCTTCTTTTGTCTCCTTGTTGGAGCCATTCCAGGTGGTATTGGAAGGTCCAATATCACCTGGCAGGTATCACCAGAAACATGGATGGTCCAGTTTTTGGTGCTACCCACATTCAGACATGTTAACATGTCCAATAGCTTCTGCGGTAGGTTCATATTGATGTGGTTAGTGGTGCTCAGGGAGAATCCAGTCGAGCGTCCGAACTGATCGACAGTCGAGGTGATGTGTCATATTTTATTTATACCATGATCGTAGGATTATTAAGAGTCGCTATTATTTTTTCTCGAATTTACTGAACAGCAGGCCTACATACGTGCGAATCTGTTTTTGTTTACATGAGCATCGGTGGACGGTACTTCCGCTGTCAATTTTATCGACGAAACGAAATGGAAAATGAAACGGGGGTCTTTTTCATTTTGATAACATAATAACATACCATTTCGAGTTATGGATGCTTTATTAATATGAGACAATGCATGTTTGTAAATTTTTGGTGTCTCGTGGGGTAAATTCATTTAAAAATAATGATAAATAATTGCCACTTTCATTTCACTCTTCGAGAGGCGACGTGCATTAAATTTAGACAAGTTCGCATTCAGGTCGACGTCACCAAGGGTCAACTTGGGTGTAGTTCCACTGTAGGTGTAAATTTTAACTATTGAAATCCCATTGCTGGCGTGTTCACCACGGTTGGTGTGTAAAGCTAAAATTTATGCCATAGCTTTTCATATATAGTGGAGTAGGTAATCTTGGTATAAATTAACTTTATGCCATCGTAGGGGTAGTTGTGGTGGAAATGTTTTTCGCGGACGTTCCGGCAAACCAGTTGAATAGAGATCAGTTCCAGCTACAGATAATTCACCAAACATAACATGGTTGGGTCAGATAAGGAATTCTACAGTAGAGCTCATTATCTTGAATAAGTCTGAACAGTTTGAGTGGCGACGTTTTTCGCCGACGTTCCAGCAATCCAGTTGTATAGAGGTCAGTGTATTTCGTCACTACACTTTTTAATGCGGCCATTTCAGTCACAGACATTTTCATCGCAGCCATTTTACCTGATGCAACGTCAAATGATATCTCAAGGCACACAACACGGCCACAACACACATAATGCTTGTTACGTTTTTTTTTCTGGTTATCTAGACCGCTACTCAAGTTTAAATGTAGGATTTTTGTTTGCTGAAGTTATTTTTACAGGGTGGAAACCTTTCAGTAGGAAAGGTCTGTGCCTGTGCTTTTGTTTTGTATCTTAACCACACACACACACACAAGGTCAGCTCTTTCTAAGGCTCCCAGAAAAGGGGTATTTTCTATTTTAACCTATCATAACATGGCTTATCCAAGGACCCTCAACATTTTTGTCCAGCATGAAGGGCTAAGGGGTAGACATTCCACATCAGGACTGAGGCACATCCTTATATGGTAGTGTCTTTGCGAGGTAGTGTTCCTTATTCCCTCATATGGTAATATTCTGAGTTAGTTTTCCTTATTTTAGTCATTTCATGCAGCGCACACATATTACATTCGTTGAAGATAATTAATATTCGACTAGCATACGCATGCGTCAGCTGCAAAACTTTGTCAGCTCGGATTTCTGATTACGGAGTGTGTTCCACACAGATGCACACTCATGAACACTGTAATAAAGCAGTGAGGTACTTCTCAAATTGTGTTTATACGGCCAGCACTAAAACGGGAGTAACTTAGTGAGGGTTTTATACCGAGGTAACGAGAAATTTTACCTCTTTATGCTTGGTTACCTCTGTACGTGGGTGTGTACTTCTATGATTTACCTCGATATGGGGCGGGGGGGGGGGGTAAAAACGCACCTACACGCTCGAGCATGCACGCACACACATACACACACACCGGAAAAACTCTCACACCCCACTGACTTGCCTTTTTATTTATTTTTCCCCACTGACAAAAACATTTGTGACTCGTCAGTCCGTCATGTTGCATCAGTCTCATAAACCATACTGTTGCTGCACAAATGTTAGTTGAAATGTGTTTCATCAATGGAATAAGACGCAAATTTACCATAATTCTTCCAGTCCGTTTGTTGTTAGAAATCAGAGATTGTTTAATATGATATAGCTTCACAAGATTCAACGATAATTACCTGGGATTGATTAACATCCGTTCGTGGTTTTGAAATAAAACGGCAACCAATTCATTTTATGGAAGATACCAAAACTACTGTCGAAAACAAAATCGATTATCCTTAACAAAGAAATCGATTGTTTAATCAGCAAACCCTTTAGAATTTGCAGTGTTAGAGAGAGTAATAGTTTTATTCCATGTTGAGTGTCTGGATGGAAGTTAAAATTACTGATGCACATTAATGTGTAATTACAGCTAAATATCAGATATGATATTGTTGTAAGTAATCTCAGAGGTAATGGTCGACAGAGACGTATGAGAGAAAGAGAAGAATGGAAACCTCTGCCTCCAAATTATTTAGAAATAATCATTAGTTTATACGTCTGTTGAAACGGGGCGTATTATTGTGTAGCACTGTCTATTGGTCCGTCCGTTCACGGTTTGGTTTCCAGATGATAACTTGTGTTGTACCCGTGATAGCTGATTACAAGGTTTGGGACATATCTAGAGAAAATGCAGCTTATGTTCGATTTTGACCTTTTCCCACATTCAATGGTGGAGTTGACTTGCTGTCTTACAGTTTCCAATATCTTTGGCTTTCGAATGATAACTTCGGCTATCCTTGTCACAGCAGACCTATTTTTGATATATTGCCTAATCCAAGTTCGAGTCTCATGTTTGTCCTACATTCCTTCAAGTAATTATTGTCCTTTAGGGTCTTGGAATTTCCATTTTGTTTTTGGTTTCTGGATGATAAATTCAGCTACACTCAACCCAGCCAATCCACATTTATGATATGGCCTCTTCCATAGAAGATGCTGGTCACGTTCGATTTTATCGTTTTCCCGACATTCCATTTATTGTCTCAGAACTTACACAATTTTATGTTTCTGAACGATAACCTCTGGTATTTTCAACAGAATTAAACAATATTTGATAAATACCTTATCCGGGTGTTTAACGTCTGTTGGATATTTCTCTGTTGGGTTGTTACCCTTTATTATCTCAGAATTTCCCATGCAGATTTTATGTTTTGTGAAAAAAGATGTTCATCGTTTCTCCCTACCCGATGATGACATTGTTCTATTTTCAGGTCATTTGTTCAACATTGCATCAAAGTATGGAAAATTGTAAATACAAAAGTGTATCGAATGTAAGATCGTGTGCATTGACACTGGTATACCTTCACTTCACAATACTCCCAGGGCATGTGGGAGAACTTTCGCATTCCGTGATGAACACTGTTACGAGGCGCTTTGGTGCCATTTAGCTAGTGGTGTCTAACATATCGTGGGTCTCGAAGTGGCGAAAGGGAGAGTTCAAGTGGGGGGGGGGGGGTGGAACTGGGGACACGGGGGACATCTTCGATTTGTACAGTTAAAATTGGGGAAATATGGAATGTCTCATCCCGGAACATTATTCGAATTTTGACAGCAATGTCCCAATTTCTTTGAATCCCGTGCAGCGAACTTAATTACATTATATCGACAACAGCTTGACTCTGGCTGTCGAAAGTGTCGGTAAACTTCAATAGAAATGACGCAATATTGAGTGGCGTCCCAATTGGAACCCACCAGTTGTGTCTGTTAATGACTTGATGGAATTTATTTTGATTCAGCGCCACGCCACCCCCGCAATCGATCCCTGCATCCCAAGTGTTACTAACCTACTTTTCAGCCCTGTCACTGGTTCTGAATACCCCTGCCTCAAACTTTAGAAACGAGTTTTTAATTTCAAGAGAAAATGCACTGAAAAAGAGAATTGCGAACCCAAGTGTAAAAATAGTTATCTCCCCTGTCAATTGCTGGATTTTGATTTTTTCTGTGCTTCTTTTGAGGTAACAATTCAACAGATTTGTCAGAAGACCGCGCCAAATCATTGGAAGGCCAGTGTATTATTATTAGATATTTTAACACGCGTCTCAGGGTCATAATTACCTCTTGAATGTTTTGTAATTCATGTGGAAGAGTGTCAGTCTCATTTGGGAGCTTTCTGAATGCAGCAAAATCCAGAGCAATACTCTCTTCTCCAGTTCGCTTCCTCTTGGTCATCAACTTCAAAATGTGTCAAACGTCCCTGAGGTAGACTCCAACTGAAAGGTACAAACAAGACAGGACGAAGAACATCCAGTATTTAACAAAGCTGATCAAGCTGGCTTTCGTTTGATGTTGTGGTCTTTGATATAACTGGCACAAATTGATTAAGGGCGTGGGTAGTAGGAGATGGTCTTCACACCCACACATATAACCGTTTACCAGCTGATATCGATCAATTATCTCCAGCGGAGTATTTAACTGATTGAAATTTAAATTTTAAAACAAAATGCGAGCGTGATGGAATGGTGGTGGGGGGGGGGGGGGAGTGCATAAGCTATGTTTTGACTTTCAGATATAGACTTTCAAATATCATTATTTGGTAACAAAAATTGAAAATACAAAATACAATTTGAAGACCTAGTTTTGTGAAGAGCACCAGGCGTATATGGTCGTTATGTTAGGTTTAGTGGCTAATCATTTCATCCATGATATCACGGAATTATCTATTCCATACTATTGTTCATGTTTGTCATCCTAGTCAGACGCTTTAGACATGGACGCAACAAAAGACAAAGAATAACAAATTGACACTTGCTGTCTCACAAAATATAGATGCTTCCTAGACATAAAGTTGACGATTTATTTATTTATAGGGGTTTAACGTCACTTCCAACAGCCAGGGTCACTTCGTGTCGGGCAGTTTTACGGTGGAGGAAGCCGGAATACCCGGACAGAACTACCAAGCAGCGGTGCGCAACTGTTCGACCCCCAACGTACTAACTCCACACAGAAATGTTAACCTATCGGGTGGGGACGTAAAATGTCTATCCTCTGTGCGGAAAGAGACCGTCCGTGCAAGCTAAAGATCCCTTCGTAGTATTCGAGAAGCGCGGGGCCACAAAGTTGCCGCTACGAAGGTCATCCCACACACATGCGCCATTGACCAAGGAGAGACGTTAATATAAGTTGCATAACTTGTTCGCTAATCCTTGTAAAACAAATAAGATTAAACAAAATAAAAAAGCAATGTTCACAGTGGTTGAAGACAAGTGCACCTTCGACATGCAGTATGCCTTTGTACACAGCGTCACAGTGCCCCAACGTGGGTAATCGGGATTAAGTTTATTGACGATAAAAATATTGATGAAATTATTAAAAAAAATTAATTCAACAATATTTCTTGAGATGTTACTTTTTATAAACATTTTATTTTGGTATATTAACCCATTTATTTTATTTCGTCTTTGTTTCTTGTGCATTATTTTCTTCGCAAGCAGTTGCAAATAGATTTGGGGTCGGTGGGTTTAACTTTAAACAATATATATGTCTCCCCAAAAAAGACAAACAATAATTGATTAGCACTGAGAACAAAAATATCTACGATGGGTTTGCCTCGATATGCGATGCTTTGCATTGATTTACCCTAATTTTTATATCCATACTCTCGAAGAGAATCAGGCTATACTGGATTTGATCCGTTCGTCCGTCCGTCAGTGCGTTTCCAACGATATCTTACCAGTGAATGGATGGATTTCAGTGGAATTTGGTATGAAGGGTCCTTATGACAAGCCGCTCCCGCACATGTTATAAACATGTTCTCCGCATTTTTTTCAACGGAGTTACTATCCTTGCTTTGTTTCTAAATCATTAATGTTTCATCGGTCCAGCACTGCAGTGAGGGGTGTGAATTGCCTTCAGCAATAGTTCTTGTTTGAGAAGGGGTGACAAAAAATAAAGAAAGAAAAGTAAAGGAGTTGTAATTTTTGTGAACTCTATCCTTTTATCCTTCGTTAAAGTTGATCATCGTTTATCTATAACGTTAGCATCGTATCTTCATCCAGGGAAGCACCTTTTTAACACTTTACCCAACGCAGACGATATCAAAATTTATTATTTTAAATATCATTTTTTCAAATTTTTCCAAAAATTTGAATAAAACCATATCATGTGACCCCTCGTTGGAACGAGCTCGTTCCAACGAGGGGTCACATGATATGGTTTTGTTCAAATTTTTGGAAAAATAATATTTTTTTAACTGCTGAATTTGCATATTACGCGGGCGGATGCGGGTGATTCGTTAGGTAGAGGGTTAAAACCGTCTATCTGGAACCTGTTAATGTAAAGAACGAATTATTTGAAGTGCATCCATTGACATCCGTACTTCTGAATAGCGCCCATCTAAAAATTGTATGAATGGGATGTAATCGTTCAATTTGGAAGAGTCCAATATTTGGGAGTGTCCAATATTTTGTTGATGTCAGTGGCTATATCGTGATCACAACATGGGTATAAAAGATCTGTAATATCCACACTCTTCACAAAACTACCCATTCAAATCTTATTATTTTTACTATCTTTGACTCCAAAACATACATTATAACCCACTATTGGAATGGGTACATCGTGATCGTTACAATGAGGGGGTCATAAGCTTTTTGAGTCGAAAAATTAAGCATTTTCGTGATCCAATAATTTTTGCATTGTTTTCTTGTATTTTGGAAAATGGTTAAGACATCCACAAAACACAACTTAAATCAGTTCTGGAAAAGAGACGAGTGCAAGTGCAATTGCCCCCGTCCGCACCCGTGTTTTCTAATTTACGGAAGCTAAAAAATGCACTCGTTGAAAAATATTGTGGAGCACTAATATACTGTGAGGGCATTTTAATGTGTGTTGTTTTGAGAAAGCAGCAATCTGTGGTAAGTGGCAAGTTACTGTCATAATTCAGCAATTCCTTATACATTTACCCCTTTGGACACTATTGGTATCTGCCATGCCAGTTCAATTGCAGCAATTAGAAGAGTCCATATTCATTATTTGGGATAGACCGATCAATATTTCCAACGTGCAGCCCCGGGGCTGCACGTTGAAAATACTGATTGGTCTACACCATACTTTTACTGAACAGCCATCCCATTTAATGATGTATCGTGTTCCTGTCTGGAAGAGCAGACGCTCGGATTCAAAAGGTTAAGGTTTCTGGTGTTTGGTGACAGTATTCCCTCGAAAATGCATACACTAACATTTTACGGGTGCAATTTACTCTCGTCTCTGATTTCGCGGGAGTTTAAAAATGCACCCCTCAATTTTGTTCATTTTCAGCACTGCTTAAATGGGTGAGAATTTCAATTATTTTTCTCTTAACACTCTTTACTCTGTTGTAGAAATGTCAAAATTTCAAGCTGATTTTATTTTTCTTAATGCAACTAGGAACTTAAACAATTCAGTCACTGAGCTCTGTCAAACAAGATTGAGTTGTTTAAACTCCTAGTGGCGTTATGCGAAAATCTCCTCTTTGAAATTTCAACATTTTTACATCAGTGTGTGTATGGTTAATTTCTATTTCTCAAGACGCCTTGTGACGATTTATAAAAATAGTATTTTAGTATTTTTTTCTAATTTGACCAGTCATAAACAGTGTCGCTTTCATGTTGTTTACACTTTATAATCACTTTATATACCTTATTCAACTAGTAAATGTAGGGACCCTAAACATTATTGCCATTTGGTGGGGACAAAACAAAGACATTATGTGAACTTAAATGTCACGAATGGCGACATATGAAGACGTGGCCAAAGCAAGAAAAATAAAAAACAGCCATTCAACCAGCATCCGTTGTGAAATTAAGAGTTACTTCCAACAGATTCAAACATTTGTTGCGACCACACTGCAAAAAATATAGGTTCTCTTTAGAACCAAAACTGGTTCTAATCTTGCCCCTGAGATGGAACCAGCTCTGTTTAAACAGTATTTATTTCAAATCAAATAAATTTACCAAGATTAGCATTCAATTTTAACAGAATATTACATGAACTGAAGTAGATTCAGCACTAAACTTGGAGCTTATTCAACGCAGTCGCCAAACATTTTGAAACAAAGGAGATATGAACAGTTGGCATATCGAACCAGTTTTGGTTCTGATAAGAACCAAAACTGGTTCGATATGCCAACTGTTCATATCTCCTTTGTTTAATAATGATTTGAGACAACCTCGTATAAGCTCTAAACTTACGACTGAAACACCCTCAATTTATGTTTAATTCTGTTAATATTTAATGTTAATCTTTAAAAATGTATTTGATTTGAAATAAATACTGTTTGAACAGAACTGGTTCCATCTCAGGGACAAGATTAGAACCAGTTTGGGTTCTAAAGAGAACCTATATTTTTTGCAGTGCACTACATGATTAAACCCAATGGCACACCCTTATTGCCAAGGCAATTCCAAGTTCTAGGTATATTTTGGTCATCAGAGTGTGTCCATAATACATTACTTCAAACGAGGTGAGTTGCTGGGAATTAACTTCGCCCATCGACAAATAATAAAGTAAAGCAAGTAATAGTGTTGTTTCTCTACTTGGATTACAGAATCGTTAATCTAATGACCAACAGCACGCTTTAACAATAACGTGTGATAATCTAATAGCTTTTATTAAATCCATTAATGTCTTCCTTGATGTTCGCCGTTCCTAATTCCCAGGGTTTAAATCCAAATTCAACAAGAAGAACTGTTGTTTAGCCAAAGGTACTTTTAAATGTTATTTTTTGCCTTCATATTGCCATATCTGGTACAGTTTGTGGAGAGAGATACTTTCAAACTCATTTTACCAGTCACAAGTTTCCGACGAAAATAAATAATATTTCTCCTAAATAAAATAAAAAAAAACCCGAACACTTTCCTTCCGAACGATTGCAATGTTCTATAAGGACGTACCAGTAAGGACTAAGAAGCTGCAGGCGCGTCCCATATACGGGTCCCAGATAGACGGATTCCGGGTTGACACTTCCCAGATATACGGATCCCAGATAGACGCTTCTCAGATAGATCAATCCCAGAAAGCTCTCACGCCACCAGTCTAATTATGAAAGAAGTTCGACTCTGTTGTGGCCCGGGACCAGGCTAGCTCTCAAGTAGGTCATCGTCAATGTTTAGATTCACTCGTCTGGAATATTTCAGTTCGTGGGAAAAGCGAACCTACTGTTCACTTTTCCGGCCAACTGATTTCCGGACTATTGAATCTCAAAAATGTCATAAAGATTCATTTCCTGTGACACAAAGCTCAATCAAGACATTATTGGATCGACATTTTGTGTAGTGTTATGATTACGTCAGATAGACCCACAAATTACTGATATTTTCAAGTGGGAATTAAAAACTTATTGTTTATAATATCAAAAACTGGGGCAGGAAAGAATACCTGTATATCGTTGTAAGTAAAGGCACATCAGATTACATCAATGGTCGCCTGAGTGCAATTACTAGGCAACCAAACGGCCTACACAAGTGTCGAATTTAGATCAGAATTAGACTGGTGACCTGAGAGTTTGACTTCCCAATAGACGTCTCTTCAACAGATACGTCCCATGGGGGCGCTTATAAAGCTGCTACTCGAAAACAAAACAGAAAGGCTACGTTTGAAAAAAAATGGAAAACTTTATCTGATTCCAAATGTTTTTTATCCATTTAAATCTGGGCAAGAAATCTTCAAGCTATTATAAAACCAAAAATGTCAAACACAAACAATAAAAGACTCAATTAGAGCACAACTATTGATGCAGTGTCTAAGTATGAAGAGTCTATATTACTCAGCGTTTATTTGAAGAGACATCACTACCGAGAAGCGCCTATCTGGGATGTGTCTGTCTGGGACCCGACTATATGGGAAGCGTCTATCTGGCTATCCGTCTGTCTGCGAAGCGTCTAGCTGGGAAGGATCCATTTGAACAGATTCTTTCTGGGATAACACCAGCTATGTTTTTAGGCAAAATTTGAAGCAAAAATATTGAAATTTAATTGACGGTTTTTGTGCACAGATCTATATACTTATTTCCAAAAACCGACCAGTGTTAGCTGCAAAAATTTCCATTCAGTTTTGATTATTTTTCATTTTTGTCTCAAAAACATAGCTTATGTTCCTCACTGGAATTGGGGCGAGCTCGTTCCAATAAGGGGCCATAAGCTATGTTTTTGACACCAAAAATTTTTTAAAAAGTTATTCATGAATTTTGTTTGCAAATGTCGTCTGCCTTTCGTGTTAGGTAAGGGGTTAAAAAATAATGTAGTCGATAATGCACAGTAATGGATGCACGCATTAAGTCCAGTCAGGTATATTAATTTTAAAATAACATCAAAGGGTAGATACAGTAATAGGTATAACAGGATTAACTTATTAAGTACATTAGATGGGGGATTAGATAAGCTCTTGTTTACACAACAGTTTTCAAAAAAATATTTCCCTGAACGATCACTGTGCCTTACGAATGAGCTTTTTAGTCACTGAGAGTATCTTACTATTCCTGAATTAGCGTTCCAACAAAGCTAAGAAAGCATTTTTATTAACCCTTTACCTAACCTGAAAAGCAGACGACACTTGTAAAACTAATTCTTGAATAACTATTTTTTTTCATTTTTTGTCTCAAGAACATAGGTTATGACCCCTCGTTGGAACGAGCTCGACGAGCTCGTTCCAACGAGGGGTCATAACCTATGTTTTTGAGACAAAAAATGAAAAAAATAATGAAAATTAATTGGCGATTTTTGAGAATAGCGCTGGCCGGTTTTTGCCGTTACGTTAGGTAAAGGGTTAACCGATGCTGAAATCAGTCGATTGTTCATAGGGTTTCCGAAACTCCGATCCATGCTTGGAAAAATCATTTTCGTGTTTGTTTGGTACTTGGCTTTCTTTTTATCTGTTTATGGCACCAGATACAGCAATGACTTGCTTGAACGGTTTTGTTAAACATTCCATGATAAATCGCTGATATTTTTCGCAAAATCTCACTAAATCAAGTCAGCGCTGCTTTGCAATTGTCTTAAATTTATTCAATAAACCTGAAATATAAGTTTAGCGGTTATGGTAGGTGAATGAGGACATACTGCACCGCATTAATTCTACGGCTACCAGGGCAATCTGTAAAAGCCCTAAGCCTGTTAAAAACCTCGGGTAAAATGTCTTGGTGGCTTATGAGGAGTTTGTATCGGCTCCAAGCGAATCTCGAGTCTGTACTCTGAGATGAACGAGATACCGTCAAAATCGACCATGATTTAATCCCCCCGACAGAATCACAAAGACAAAATCCCTCCTCGACAAAATCCTCTTTCTATACATCTGCTGATTAGCAGTAGGTGACTAGCACTTAACCAGGGATGAAAAACACCAGAACACTTTCAGTTAATGGACAACTGAGTTGAAAAATAGTAGTCCAAGGTTTGTTTTACGTATATTTGTAAATAAATAAAGTTAAAAAAGTGTGGCTTGAACCATCTGCACCCTGATGTCCAAAAATCTAATTTCCAAGTCACAAATGAATTTAACCGATTCAGTCTTGTTTGACATAACATTTAACCCTTTACCTAACCTGAAAAGCAGACGAAACTTGGAAAAATAGTCCTTGAATAACTCATTTTTTTCATTTTTTATCTCAAAAACATAGGTTATCACTGTGCCTTACGAATGAGCTTTTTAGTCACTGAGAGTATCTTTCTATTCCTGAATTAGCGTTCCAACAAAGCTAAGAAAGCATTTTTATTAACCCTTTACCTAATCTGAAAAGCAGACGACACTTGTAAAACTAATTCTTGAATAACTATTTTTTTTCATTTTTTGTCTCAAGAACATAGGTTATGACCCCTCGTTGGAACGAGCTCGACGAGCTCGTTCCAACGAGGGGTCATAACCTATGTTTTCGAGACAAAAAATGAAAAAAATAATGAAAATAAATTGGCGATTTTTGGAAATTGCGCTGGCCGGTTTTGGCCGTTACGTTAGGTAAAGGGTTAAGCATCATGCAACTAGGAATTTGACCAATTCAGTATTGTTTGATAGAGCTCATTAAGGAATTTAACAAATTCAAACTTGATTGCCATTGCTCACTGAGCTCTGTGAAACAAAATTGAATTGCTTAAATTCCAAGTTGCATGATTCTTAAATCACAAAACATCCCATTTATATAATAGAGGTTGCAAACACTACTATCATTACATAACTCCCGTTTTTTATTGCAAAAATGTCCAGAGCCTCTCTCTGGTACGATCTCGACTACAACCCACTTTGCAGGGTGTATGTGGGGATTACCATGAGCTATTTTTGGTGTAAACTCCGTATTGTGAACTTAATGTTACATTTTACGGTTTTTTCTGTATCATTCGGATTGAGCTGCTTCGTGTCAGTTTTCTAGCTATATGTGAGGATGTGTGGAGAGAGGGGGGGGGGAGATAGTGGTTACAGAATCCGGAAGCCATTTAAGCAATTTCAATCAAAAGAAGGTTGACGCCCAAATAGACAGCTAAGGTCTTTGAATGGAAATCTGCTTCTGTTTTTCGAAGGCCAGGTATCGTTCCAAATGATGCTAGAAACTTCTTTGGGGTTTAAAGCTCGTACGACACAGACGGGTAGTGATACTGTCTATAAGAACCTCCCACTGTGTTTTCCAACAAATAAGCAGTTGCCCGAATCATTCAAGCTAAACTATGGGTGGCTGCGAATTACTGTAATAATAATAACTCTTTGGCCAGCCGCTGATTTGTCGCGGTCCTCATAAGAGAAGGCCATCATTCCCCCTGCACCCCACCCCCTCTTCCCCTCCTCTCCTCCCAGCATTCAGATATAAACTGCTTAATAGTGTCCCTCACTTCCTCTTTTTCAATTTCTTCAATAAGCATTCCTACCCTCTCCCTCGTGTCCCCCTTCAGCCATCTATCCTTTGTTTCTTCACCCCACTTCTGCATTATTCTTCCAGTAAAATGTACTGTACTACTTGGTTGTTCAGTAAATATATCGCCACTGTCTCACAACTACAAATCGATTCACAAACAACCAGTGTGTAGATATAAGGAGGGCACTATATCACTATTTGTTGGTTTGGAAATTTCAAGTTCTGGCGGGCCGTGTCAATTACGCGAAGGTCCATTCCCGCTAAAAATAATTGTCTTTTTTGGAATTGAATTATGATTGTTCGACATCCATACTTGATCTCTCACAAATTCTACGAATCACATGGACGCAGAACGATCAGGTTTCAGTTCTGATGTCAGTGTTTAATCCAAGGCCTTTTGGGGCCGAATTTCTGCACCATTCTCAATGTGAAATAGGCAGTAAAAATCCCAACCGAACTAACCATCCTTCTTCTGACCTTACATCGATCACTAATCCAATGCAGGAAAAACTGATTCCAAGTCCTGAACATAAGAACATACATTCACGTATAGACTCTAAAATGCCATGGTATATGTTTTCAAGGGGTTTAATATAAGGCGAATTGTCAGGGCTACTTTAACTTCTTGCATGTTGCTGGCGGCTATTCCTACCCGGGATAGGAAATCTCTTGGCATTAGAATAGGAAAACTTGATATTTTTATAATATTTTCCCCTGTAAATCGTATGGACCTTTTAATCGGTGATTTCCTGAGTCAAATTTTCATGAATTTTAAACAAATCTAGTCATGGCTGCTTTATAACAGCCATGACTAGATTTGATAAAAAATATTTAAAAATTACTCACCAAGTTAGGAGTTAAGAATGTCCATTCCATTGACCTCTATATATCCGTGGTGTCTGACAAATGTCAGGCAGCTCTGATCTGTTTGGGTTTCTGGTAATTATGAAAACCTTTGCTTGAAGATGCCGCCAGCTTGGGTTTGGAGTGACCCCTGTGGATCAATACTCCCGAAAAGGTCCCTTTCCAGTATTTATAGATTAAACCCAGCTTATTTTACCTCCTTGCTATTAGGTACGGAAATATTTTATTCCCGGATAAGAAATATTGTCGCTTAATCAACAAATTATATTATAAAATATATAAATATTCGAAAACAGAAGCGTTCCTGCTATGTGTGATCTGCGAGATTTGATGTTACATCGAATATTAGAAACAAAATTTTGTTTCCGTTGGCAATCGTCTATTTCTAAACAGAATGCAAAAACAGACTGCAAAATGGAGTGTGGTGTTCATCAATTGGAGATATTCAGCTATCACATGATCAACTAGTATTCATGGTGTAAATCGCATGGTCAGCTGATAATTATGGAAAATGGTATGACTTGAGAAGACAATGGCATTTGGTGTTCATTGAAGAAATCTGCAGTTGTGACGTAAACATTTGCCAATTGGAATCAGATTACTCATTCTCTTCATCCATTCTTCAAAAAATGAGGGAAAGGTTAAAAGTACCTTATGATTCAAGACAAACATTGCATCACTGATTTTTTCGGCTTTTTTATGGTTTCGAACACCACCAGAAAACAAGCTCTCACAGTAGTTGCCAACAAAGTCAGTAAAAAACTTGTCACATTTACTGTAGATTAGCACTCGTTTTTTGTTTTGTTTTGGGTTTTTTTTTTCCAGAGGCTGTGATCTTTCAAACAGACCTACACGCTTTGCGTACAGCAAAAGTAGATGTTCACGAGCAGACAACGCAAGAACGCCCGAATGGAAAGAAGGATCCGCAGTAATTTAATCTTACAGCCCTGTTGTTCTGTACTATTAAATTTTTGCACGGCCTCCTCATAAGTAGCTGCAAAATGGCTGTTTACACCAATATTAGGCTATTAGCTTTACCAACCGTTATTACAGTCTTATTAGAAATGAGCAAGGCAAAAATAATGGTCGGTAGGATTAAATTATTAGACAACTCCTCACAAATACCTAAACAATTTGGTCATTTCTATGCAAAGAGCAGTGTATGACATCATTCAGGGCGTTTTGGTTAAAGGAGTTAGGGCTCACAAAGTAGATCTGTTTCTCAGGCCATTTTTTATTAAATTGCATGCGTTTTTTTATTTTAGGTTTTATTTTTGTAATTATTTCTTTGCCATTAAAAGTTTATGTTCTTTGTTGTTTTATGTTTTAGGGCTCATAATCTACAGGATATCATTGGTGGTGGTGTATTTCGTCCCTTGAGTGCAAGATGGTTTTGCAATGCTAAAGCATAGCAAAGCCTTGTTACACTCCCGGGACAAATTTATCAATTTTATTAACTTGGGTAAAATACCAGACATAAACCATTCAATTCTTATTTTTTCAAGTTTGTATTGGTTATAAAAAGAGAGCATGCAGCAGCCAAAATGACCATACGGGAAAGCCCGAGGAGCAGATTTTTAACTCTTTTTTTGGGGGGGGGGGGGGTGGGGGTATATCTGATTTTCAGGTTAGGATGGTTATTGGCAGGACATGGGCAACACCTCAAGCTTTTTTCCAGATATGGCTGAAAGAGAGAGAGAGAGACAGGGGGATTTTACCAACAGTAACTTTAGCAACTCCTTATTGCAATCTTATTAGTAATTAGCATGAAGGAGGTGAATAGATTCTGTGCTCTTATGATGTGACTAAGGATTCCCTCGTTGGGTTTGTCTCTTTACTAAGTCGAGAAAAATGCACAATTTTGGCTCCTTATTTCACAAATATCCCCATCGAGCAGAAACATTCACGGTTTCGTCTCCATATGGAGAAATTAGTTAAATGTGGATACAGCAACATGCATTGTTTGAAAATAAGGATGCGTGCGTTGCGGGCATAGTTTGTGTGTTGTATACACACCACTAAGTTGCATGAGCAACCACTTACTTACATATCGGTGTGTCGGGGTCGTTGCTTGACTTTGCTCCCACCCCACAAATCAAAATACTTCCTTCGCCCCTGATTATTAGAATCACAATCTCGTTTAGTTGCAAAGTTAGTATATAAATACTTTTTTAATACTAGCTCGTTCCAACGAGGGGTCACATGATATGGTTTTGTTGAAATTTTTGGAGAAATAATATTTTTTCAACTGCTGAATTTGCATATTACGCGGGCGGATGCGGCCAATTCGTTGGGTAAAGGGAATGAAAAGCGAGTGAATAAAAATATAAACTATTATTATATTTTAATTATATTTTAAATACATGCAGAAACGAACAATAATTTACAAACATCACAGATATGCAAATCATAGAATACTGTAGCATAACCTTATATGGTCTGCCTCAACTTGTGATTCTCGTATCAAAATTTTGATACGATAAATGTGTTGGCACCCCATGTCACATTCCTTACAGAATGGAAAGGCCTCGTTTCTCTTTGAGATCGTACTTTTGTGCCGTGTTTGAATAAACAACGCCGTTATACTGTTTAGTTTAGTTTATAATACAATTCATGTCGCAGATCTTTATATCTAATGACTGAAATATAAAATCACTGAATAAAATTTTGACGCAACGAATCGTTGTGTCAAAATTAAATTCAGTAATTCAATATTTCAAATCTGACATTGGACTAAGTTTACGTACTTTTGTTCTATATTAAATAAAAAACAAAGCATAAACATTGTGCCAAAATTGGAAAATGGGAAGAAAAATCGTAATTTAGTATTTCATTTTAAATGTCCTACTTAACCCTTCACCCAACGTAACTGTCAAACCCGACCAGCGCTATTCTCAAAAATAGCCAATTAATTATCATTATATTTTCAGTTTTTGTTTCAAAAACATAGGTTATGACTCCTCTTTGGAACGAGCTCGTCGAGCTCGTTCCAATGAGGGGTCATAACCTAGGTTTTTGAGACAAAAAATGAAAAAAATAGTTATTCAAGAATTTTGTTTGCAAGTGTCGACTGCTTTTCATGTTAGGTAAAGTGTTAACACAGCAGAGGTATCACCAACTTGGTGTTTATGTGGTGATATCACTGACTTGGTGTTTAATATCTCTTAAAGGGATATTAAAATTGGTCTATGTTATGGCGTTTATCTATACTGTGTGAAATTATCCTTATTACACAGTTGGTGCAGAATTCGAGAGACCCTTTTGCCCTCTGTTCATATTATTTTTGGAGTGACACTAAAATGATACTGAGACAGCATTTATATAATCTGATTTGATCGACATGCTACCTTAAAATGTGCAAGGACTTTGTTACCAAACAATCCATGGCTAATGTAGAGTTGTTGTAAAGTGACTTTCCTAAACATACTGAAGTTTTAAATTCTTGCTGCCTATTTTGAGAACAGAAGCTCTCTAAATGCCATATATGCAACACTTCAGCGGACCGATAGACTTTGTAATTAGGAAGGACTAAAGTACTTCCAGCTGACCTGTTTACATCTCTGACTTATCTCGTCATGAAAATCGACTTTTAATAAAGTTCTCTCTCCTGAAATTATTTGATTATTTGACTGGCGAGGAACTTTTTAAGAAAAGCATGTAATTGTTGAGAAAACACCTACGGCACCATTTGAAAATAAAGCGAAGTTTCCTTGTAACTTACGATAAACGAAAACAAAAGACAGTTCTCGGAGCCGTCTTGTTTTCGTTTATTAAAAGTTACAAAAGGAAACTTGTTTTTATGGCAAGATAATTAGAAAGAACTATGCAACCGTCCACTTACAGGAGTCAGCTACACTTTGAACAATAATCAAATGTTCAAACTTACTGGGGAAGAAATTATAAAAAAAAGCCGATTTCTGTATTTTTATACCACTCTACGGGAAAATGTCTGGAGTTTGTAAAATCATGCCCACATCGATGATACACCTTAGCTAACAATTAGAAATTTTAATTTTTATATAAAATCCCCATATCCCAAGTGTTGAATGTTTTGACAGCTTTAGAAATTAAGGGGAGTTAACTTTTCATAAGTCTTTTCCAATGACGAAAATTGTAAGCCACGATGGATCATGCATGTTGAGAAGTTTTTCAACACAAGTGTCACGTCTGTGCACAAATATTATTTTGTTCTATTTAATGGAGAGTGTCGGTCGGCACTCACCAATATATAGAACAAAATCCTTTCAAGATATACTGAAAAAGTAGTGTTAAACGATAAACTAAGTTAGATCCAAACAGACAATCGGAATACAGTCATTTGCGAACAAGATAACCTTCATTAACAGGGTTGTGTGTGTGTAGTAAACAATTCACCACAACAGAGGTGTATTCATCAGACATTGATATTAACCCTTCACCCAACGTAACGGCCAAGACCGTCAGCGTGATCGTCAAAAAATCGCCAATTAATTTTCATTATTTTTTTCATTTTTTGTCTGAAAAACATAGGTTATGACCCCTCGTTGGAACGAGCTTGTCAAGCTCGTTCCAATGAGGGGTCGTAACCTATGTTTTTCAGACAAAAAATTAGTTATTCAAGAATTTTTTTGCAAGTGTCGTCTGCTTTTCGTGTTAGGTAAAGGGTTGAAGGTGAAACTCTCGTTGAACAAGTTAATGCTTCAACAAACAACTCGATGTTTTTCAATATATTAATATATGTATAAAGTCAAATGGAACATTTTCTGGTTCTTTGGTATGTGGATATATCTGATAAACTGCAAACATAATTTTCCAGATCGGTCATCTTTTCTGTATTTCAGCTGTCGAAGAAAGTGTCTTTGTTTGGTTATCTGAAAAACAAATGGAGAAACATTAAAGTTTTGTGAGAAAAAAACATCACTTGAATGCCTATCTATGTGTGACTGTCGTATTGCTTACCATTGTTGGCAGTAGTTACATTGCACCGCCGTAGTCAATATAAATTTAAAATCTTTTTACTTAGTACCAGCTTCAGCATTCCGCATCCGAAGCACACAACCTTTTAAGGTACATGTGCAACACTTAAACCGTGAAAGTTTTTGTGCTTCGAACACGTCCGCAATGGGCTGCATGTTATAGCTGATAATAGAATTGGTGCTGTTAGTCTAGAATGAACTTACAGTCCACTTTTCATGCATTTTGTGCTCATAATGAGGAGGGGGCCTCTGTATTCGAATTTTATGTTACTTCATCACCAGAACAAACACATTTTGACCAACCAGAAGTATAGAAGCTGAATGCTTTCTATGTCAATTCAATTTCCATCGGGATAAATATTTCAGACCAAAACGTCGTATGCATTTTTTCTTCGTACTTTTTCTTGTTTTGTGTTCTTTTGTTTTTTACTCGTTTTTTGGAAGGGAGGGGTGGGAGGGTAGTATTGAATATCTGCATCTTAAGATCTCCGTACCTTTCTAACAATTCCCCCCCCCCCCCCAAAAAAAAAAAAAACTACTTGAGATATCCACTCGGAAAACAGAAGATGTTTAAAATTTATTTGAAATTTTCTAATTAAAAAATTATTACCCGACATGAAAAGTTCGTCAACATCCTTCCAACGGGGGATCATGGGCTGTATTTTTAAAGTAAAAACTGAAAAAGTCAGGAAATGTAGATTTTGGTATATCTACTGTCGTCTGCGGGTTGTGTTAGAAAAAGAGATATTTACCCTATCACGATTAGTAACGACACATACAAAAACATTTCTTATTTCTTATTTCAAAATTTTTTTTTTTGTCCTCAAAACCCAAAACATAGCTCATCGCCCCCCATTGGGAAAAGCTCAAGGAGGTTGTTTCAATAAGGGGTCATAAGATATGTTTTGGGACAAAAAAATAAATGAATTATGATTATGAATAGGCGTTGGAGACATTACATCGAATAAGGGTTAAGACTACATATCATATGTTACCACACTGATCATTTAATCATTGCAAATCATGAATATTTACCTTTTGATCGTGTCATGGTTTTTGTAGCATGCCGTCATCTGGTGAGTTATGATCCGCTTACTTTCTCTGACGGAAACACTGGAGATGATCGAGTTAAGAGGTACTTCTTTGAAGTTGGGCCAATGGAATGGTATTCGTGTCTTGAGCCTTGCATACTGGGATGCCAAGGCATTGTCCATTTCGTATATATAAACCACCATCATTTCAACAGATACATATATAGCACTTTTTTCGATAGATGAGGTTTCAAGTTTTGATTTCTAATGCGATTCGTCATCGCCAGATACATCAATGTCCGATAACTCATCATCAGAATCATCGTCTGTGGAATGTCTGGACATTGTGTCTAATCTGTTTATCTGCGGAGAAATGTCTGAACTTTGTTCCAGTTTGATTTCACATTTTGATGATTCAGATGTCGTACTCTCGGCCTCCTTTTGCACTTTTGTTTTTGAAACGCCGCTTCTTTTTTTGTTGTCTTCTTCTCTTTTTGTTTTCCTCCATTTGGCACGTCTGTTCTTGAACCAGACCTGTAACCAGTAAAATTCTGAATTAACGATTTTGGCCCACTGATATAATTATTATACTATTTTATCAATCGATACCGCTACTTAGCAGAAATAAAACAATTTTAACCCTTTACCCAACGTAACGGCCAAAACCGGCCTGCGCTATTCTCAAAAATCGCCAATTAATTTTCATTATTTTTGTCCGTTTTTTCTCTCAAAAACATAGGTTATGACCGCTACAACCTATGTTTTTGAGACAATTTTTTCCTTTTTTTGTCTCAAAAACATAGGTTATGACCGTTCGTTGGAACGAGCTCGTTCCAACGAGGGGTCAGAACCAATGTTTTTGAGACAAAAATGAAAAAAATTAGATATTGAAGAAATTTTTTTGCAAGTGTCGTCTGCTTTGCATGTTAGGTAAAGGGTTAAATGCTCCCTACCATTTTCATTCGAGGATAATATCATTGACACAGTAGTGGGGCGGCAGGGAATTGTGATGGGAGTCGCTCCACTCCCACTTTTCCTTACAAGTGTTCCAAATCACCGAACCCGGTCCGTGTACCATCGTCTTTACATTATTATTTTAAAATAGTTATATATGACATCAATATTGTGGATAGTTAGGCCTTAAGTCCTCGCAGTGTCCAGTTGGCATGAAAATCTAAACTTTAACGCAGAGGAGACCCCGCAATAATTCTTGGAAGATGAACCCTCTCGTTTTTACGACAGGCAAAATGAACTGAGAATAAAATCAAAATTCTTCAGCCTTCGAAAGCAGATAAATATTTTGTTCGTAACTCCATTTCATTTTGTCTGGTCACGCCCCTGTTTTTGGTATCGGTTTCTTTTATAGTTTGTCTGTAACATCAATGTCAGCGCTTAATATTATTAATGAAGGATATAAATGACAAAATTATTGCAGTTCTCCAAAAACTCACTTCGGACGGTTGTGTATCTACTGATGGTGTGTGGGGGTGATAATCTAATCTACTTTGATCAACTTAACTCTTCCAAAGGGGTATACATAAGTTGTTTCGTAAACGAAAACTTGGCAGACCATCAGTAGACAACACGGTAAGCACGAAACTGGACTGGGGTGGTAATAATTTAATCCTACAGCCCTATGGGGCTGTAGGATTAAATAATTACTGAACCCCCTACCAATACAGGATGGACTCGCCCAGTTTAGTTATACAGTAGATTATAAGGAGATACCATGCTGGCACTCGGCGATTAAAAAGTTAACAGCAGTTAGGACGTGATATTCAACGCAAAATCAGTTGGTAATGCACCCTACCTATCGTAATCGCCTTTGGAGAATCATCTCAACATGCGTAACCTGGTGTCATTCTATATGATTCTACGGCCAATTGCTATTTCGTACCGTGGGGGGGGGAGCTGTTCGAATACTTATTTTCCTCCTCCTCTATCCATTCCCCCTCTCCATCCAACTATAAATGGCATTCGTTGGCACTACAGGAGTTAGAAACTAAAACTGACTGGACTGGTTTCTGTGGGACAATACATTTATAATTTAAAACTCGAAGACACGACCCGTCACTCACATTCATAACGCTTTGTCTCAGATGATCTATACAATCAATAATATTTTTACATTCTTTTAAATAACTAATATTGAAAACGCCGCTTATCGACTTCATTAGTGAATTGAGAGATGCTCACCATTGAGGAAATACAAAAAAGGTATCAGATTACAGACAAAAGAACAATAATATTTGGGTTTATGTGTAGTTTTATCTTGATATAAAACGCTGAAAAATATATTATTACCCAACGGACGATTAAGTAAATAAAATGCGTATATTTTGTGTCAGGACATGTGATATAAAAATATTTAATTCTGTGTGTTTACTTGTTCTGTTCGAAAATCCTTATTGACAAGATGGCTGCGGAGGGATTAACCCTATTCAAATTTACTAAACATTGGTGAAACCAATCAGGAGCCAATACTATAAAACTTAAAACTTTTACAACTGTATTTTCTAGAATTGTATTTTGTAGTTATGACTTTAAATGGTTTGAAATGAACAATTAGTATTTTCGAAGATATGGCAATTTGCCAGTTGTCAAATTGCCATATTTTTTCAAATGCTAATGATTCTTTTTAATCATTTATATTAATAGGTAGATTACAGATACAATTCTACAAAATACAATTGTAAAAGTTTTATAGTATTGGCTTCAGGAATCTGCAGAATTAACCACTCACTTTATCAGTTAATCCTTTGCACACTGATGTCGAAGTACCTCAAGTTCAAGAAGCCAATTTTTCCCATAATGCAACTCGTAATTTAACCAGTTTAGTCTTGCTTGACAGACAAAAGATTGCATTGTTTAAATTTGATATTTCGACACTTTTGCTCAGGGTTAATTTTTCAATTACCACTTTCCCTAAAGAACTAAACTTTAAAATCGATTGGGTTGAAAATCAACCCAAATCAATTGGGTTGTGTGAATATGAACCCAATTTGGTTCATATTCACCCAATCCAGTTGATTTGGTTTAACTTTTAACCCAACCGAATGTAAAGTGTAGGAGACTAGACTCGCACACATATTCTTGATTAAGTACACTTTTGCATAAAAAATATAGCTTATCACCTCTTCATTGGAACGAACTCGTTGTGATCGTTCCAATGAGAAGCGATACAACACTGTGATCACAAATGCGGACTGAGAATTTTCATCGCAGATTGGTCTGGTGGAAACTATCTTTCTAGTTGTATGCCCATAGCACTGGATGATCTCCCCCTTCGAAAAGAAATGCGAGAACACTGAGTTTGAGATGCTATTTTCGTTTGGGTTTTTTTTTTTTTTTTGGTGGGGGGTGGGGGTCGTCATTTCTCAATATTTGAGTTATGAAATCTCGACCAACTGGTGTTATGTGTATCGTTTCCAAGTATATAGACAATAGTTCACTGTTTGGATTCCAGTACGATTTTGATCCTCGAGTGGGGCGCGAGGGGGATTATTTCACGAGTCGTTAGCTGAGTGAAATAATCCTTACGGCCAACGAGAGGATAAAAACGTACTCGAATCTGAGCAATGAACTTATCTTTTTAATTATATTTTCTTCTTATTTGTTTTCCCCAAACAACCCTTTATAATTTACTCCGTGGTTACTTCCATGTGATGTCAAAAAGAAAAAAATAGTTCGTCATTGTTGAGAGTGGAATACGAATCTGAGAGTGGAATAGCATTTTCGGCGAGTGTGAGTGGTAATATGATTGGTTTTCGGGGGAGAAAAACGAATGAAAATAAAATAATTTTCAATCTTGCACTTGCCGACCGAATAACATCATATTCAATGGATGCTCACATTTCATATGTGAATGATGGGTTAATAAGCCTGGAAGACTACATCTTTCCAGTGGCATCTACCTGGAAGTACTGTATCTCCATCACCGTACCCGAAACAACCATCAACCATCTTATGACCGTGTTGCCTCCGGGTTAATCCAACATCAGTCTTTTATTTTAACCCTTTACCTAACAAGAAAAGCAGACGACACTTACAACAAAAAATTCTTGAATAACTAATTTTTTTCATTTTTTATCTCCAAAACATAGGTTATGACCCCTCATTGGAACGAGCTCGACGAGCTCGTTCCAAAGAGGGGTCATAACCTATGTTTTTGAGACAAAAAATGAAAAAAATAATGAAAATTAATTGGTGATTTTTGAGAATTGCGCTGGCTGGTTTTAGCCGTTACGTTAGGTAAAGGGTTAACTAATTTTACAGTAATGAAGAAAGCGGCGGAAACCGAAGATAATTCTAGCTGGTTGTATTATAGTATTTGCGCCATGGCTAGATAAAATATTGTTTATTGATTCCCCTCATCCCACATCTGTTTATTCGCATACGCTAAAGTGTTATTGTGTTCCCTGGTCCCAAAAATATGCCAAGTTTTGTTTACAATACAAAGTTCAGTTGCTTCAACTAAACTCATTCGGCTTTTTTGCGGTGTGAAGTTTCCACATCAGATCAACATAATTGTTTTTTCTCTGTATTTTTTATTCGTTGGGGGGGGGGGGGGGGGTTTATCGTAACAATGCCTAGGAAAATTTAAAAGAAAACAATAAATAAATATTCCACTTCCCTTGATGATTACATCGCATGTTCGGATCTTTCTGTCGGATCTGCATTTTTACTACTAAACATGGCACAACATTTCGATCAAAATCTATGGACTTTGATCAATGAATCGTTGCAGATTTTTATTCTTGTTTTATTTATTTTTATGTGTTATCCAACCCTTCCACGATTCATATCTGTATACATGAATTGCAGATAAAAATTCAAGCAGACAACTCCTTTCTGTGAAATGAGGAGGTGGGAGTTTGATCACGTGATGAATATTTTTGAAAAAGGACAACTGATTAAGTCTTCTTTAATTAGATGAAACAAATATATGATATGGCTCTTTCGATGGAATTTTGAGGTGGATTAAGTATTATACTGGGATTAGAAAGGTGGAAAGATAATTGCGAACGGATCGCGACTGGGTCGCGATCCGGTCGCAGCTCTTTTTCCTGATCAGAACACTGGATATAGGAGAACGTTGAATCTCGGTTGCTGTTTTTTTTTTTTGGGGGGGGGGGGGGTTCATAATTCTGGAATGTTCCCGCAGTAATATTTTATTTCATAAAATCTTAACCCTTTAAGCCCGATGGTCCTTTTTGTCGGTCCAGGAACTTGGGGCTGCACGTTGAAAATATTTATTGATCTACCCCATACATTCACTTATCAGCCATCCTACTTTATCAAATTATGACGTGTCGTTTTTCTGGGCGAGAAGAACGGGCTCGCGGGTTCAGGGGGTTAAAATATTTCAGTGAATGAAAAATTATTTGCGAAATTTTGCAACTTTGTATTCCATGATGATCAAAAAATTTTTGATTTAAGATGATAACTTGTAAACTGACCTCTACTCTTTCTTCTTTAAGGTCGATCTTTGCAGCAAGTTCTTCTCTGAGGAGGACATCAGGGTAATGTGTTTTTTGAAATGTTGTTTCTAGTTGGTCGAGTTGTTCTTCTGTGAAGATGGTCCTGTGTCGCCTCTTCCTTTTCTGTCCATTTTGGAGAAATTCAAGAGATCCTAAGTAATTAGCCAGTGGGTAATAAGGACCTGTAATTAAAAAAAAGATAGAAAAATGTAAATGAATATTACAGAAATTATTAATTTTGTTGAAAACTTATTTAAGAAAATAATAGAAAAGACTTTTCGAAAAACAATTAAAATTGAAGATTTTGTTTTTAATTTTTGCACAAGCGGCATCATTTTATTACTGATGATCCAAGCATTGTTATTATTCGAAAGACATTGTGTGTTCCCCCGAAAGTGAAGTTTTCTGTTAGGTAAAATTGATTAAAACCCATGAAAAAACACAATGCGAATTTTATGTACTGCTTGATTGTTTAAAACAGAAATGAACTTTAACTGGTTGAGGGCTAGATTATCTTAGTGATCTGCATTTGTTCATCACAGTTTGTTTTACTACAAATTATTGGAGAGTGCCCACAGGCACTCTCCAATAATTTATAATAAAACAAATTTATATAAACAAAATAATATTTGCGTTTTACTGAATATGGAATATGAGTGTATAAAATGTTGGCTTTTGCTCTGATACCTTCGTGTTCTTTAAAGCCCTGATGGTGGCTTTTAGTACTCAACCAGTTAACATCATACTGAGATCACAAAAGCGGACAGAAAATTGCGACTCGATCACGATTTGGTCGACATTTCAATTCCGCCGTTCTCTCTGCAATAATGTAAAACAACGTATATCGAAAAAAAATGCGAGAACGTTGAAACTGATATGCTGTTTTTGTTTGGTTTTATTGGTTCAGTCTTCATTTCGCAGTATTTTTAGTAAATTATTTATTTATGAAATCTCGACCCACTAGTGAAAATGTGTCGCAATCTTATCCCGATCTGGTCGCGAAATAGGCAGCTTTGTGTTAACAGGACTGTAGAACGGGTAATATTTAAGATTTTCTACTCGGTTGTAATTGGAAGATATTTTCCATAATTTCTGATTTTTTTTCAAAAAAATATAACTTAAATTAAAATGTTATGCTAATTAAAGGAATTACTATCCACAAAGAATACAGACGAAGTATTGTGTGAGATAATTCAGTTTACTATGTATATAAATGATAATAGTTTAAGTTTGTATTTACTATTTACTATTAATAATGAAAATATGTGAAATGATAATACAGCTCCGAAGATAAAAATAAATAATTATCAGAATGACTTATCAAGAACATGTTTATAATCCGGGTGAGAACTAATTTAAAATTTGTATGAATCTCATTGAGATATAAATAGAATTTAAAGCAAGCGACTGCATGCTTTCTGTCAACTGGGTTTATTTTTAACATTTACCACTGGGTTTTTTTTGGAGAAAGACATTTTTGCAATAAACTATTGTTTTTTTTTTCTTTAGTTCGTAATCATTTTACGTCATGGCGGATCGTAAATCTTTAGGCAACAAGAAGACGACGTCTGCAGTATTTTTTCCCCTTCAAATACTAAACATTTTCGTTTTGGTTTCATGAAAATAGCTTATGAGACCTCATTGGAACGAGCTCTTTGAGCTCGTTCCAATGAGTGCCATAAGCTATGTTTTGGAAACAAAAATTTTCAAAATTAAATTTCAATAAATGTTTGTGTGTATACCGTCGGGCCGATTTGGAGGTTCCGCGAAAGGTTAAGCAACCGTGATATTAATACAATTATCACACCTGTACTCCCCAAACATTGTGTTATCAATGTGTCGCTCAATTTATTTTTTCTTTAAACAGAAGGACATTTTTGGAGAATAAAAAATCTTCAATGTATTAAATCGTCAGCATATAAAAAGGTCTATTCTTCATTTAATTGTTCACGGTTTAATTTCACCCCTCCCCGACAAAGCGGGAAAGAATTTAAAAAACAAAAATATTATGTCATTAGAATGCTGGGTAAATGATACATATATTAATTACAGATAAGTACATTTCGTTGGCGTGTGCAGTAAATACATTCCCCGATAACGATACCTGTAAAAAAGACATCCTCTTATAATATAACGTCTTGCCCCCCCCCCCCCCGACCCCCACCCCATCTCGCAACACATAATTGTATGAGTACTCAAAAGCGATTTGGGGAAACACGAAACTGTAGCCCCGAATGAATAATATTATCCCTTTATCCAAGGAATCGTCTGCTTGTGCCCTCGTAATATACAAATTCAGCAGTTGAAAAAATAATTTTCAAAAATTTCAACAAAATTATATCATGTGACCCCTCATTGGAACGAGCTCGTTGTGCTCGTTCCAATGAGGGGTCACCCGATATTGTTTTGTTGAAATCTTCGGGAAAAATCTGATAAATTAATTTTGAAAATAATAAATTTTGATATCGTCTGCGTTGAGTAAGTTGTTTGGAGCCGCATCATCAAGGCATGCTAATTCGTTCGAGTCTCGATTGTGGTACCTGTGTTCATATATCTGAACAGTTTTCGATATACCGGTATACCGCGGTATTTTTTTTTTGAATATCGATGCCGGTATTCAGTTTTGAATATCGTGCAGCCCTAGGAAACTCGTGCACTAAAAATTAAGTGATTTTTTTATGATACAGCGTCTCATACTTTTTCTGAATATCAGTTGTTGCTAGCGTGTTACCTAATGTACCATATTTGTAAGTCTCCCTTTTTGATAGAAAACAGATATTTTATGTTTTCTCAGCATTAATTGCCCTCTTAATAAGTTCTGGATAAATTTTTCACAAGAGTTATTATAAGTTTGTTTTTTAACAAATAACCACAAGAACAAATGCAATGTTTTTTTTTTCTTTTATAGTTGATAGTATCCACCGTCTGAATCATTTTTCCAAAAGATTTCTACGAAATAGTGTTAGTGTAAAGATTATATATTATCCCATAAAATGTAGTTATGACAGCAAGATGCAAAATATATGACAGGTGGGTGAAACACCTATTTTCTTAAAAACAGAAACAGCACAACACTCTGACCCATTTGGAGAGTTCAGTGGAGCACCCCATTGGCATAGCCTTGATTTCTCCGGAGTTCATTTTAAAAAATGAGAATTTCCATGGTCTAGAGATACAAAACAACTTTTTTTATAACAAGATCATGCGGTCAATTTGAATATAAATATTTCCCGTTTATACTTTATTTTTTAATGCCGTTTGCTTGTTTTTCGGTTTTACAATATTTTCCGACATTATCAGCTGCTAAAAGGAAAGCTAACTCGCAAGAAGTCACTGATTAGCATTAACTTCCAAATTAATTTAAGCAATTTCAAAATAATTTAACTATATATTATTTGAAAAGAGTACTTCTACGACAATTTTTTATTCATTCTTAAGAATTTATAAATTAAGACATGGCTGCTATAAAGCAGGCATGTCTTAATTTGATAAAGGCTTAGGAAGTAAACTGCTTTTATGCGAGTTGTCAGTAACAATGAATTAGTACTTTAAAATTCGGAAAAAAAATTTTTTAAGAAAAATATCTGGGAAAAGGTTTATGACTACTTGAAATGGAATACACATAAATTACATACCTAAATACTCATGAGGAAGTGCTGGAACCCTTGGATAAGGAAAATATGCCTGTGGTCTGTGAGGAACTGCTCCAAGTATTTGAGGTCGCTGTGATAGTATACTGTCAATTGAGAAGGGAGTCGGAGCTCCAGTGTTCGGGATCATTCTACTTTGTATAGCAGCAAGCTGTTCCGGTGAATAATAAAATGGAATGTGATGCATTTTTGGAAAGAATCAACCTTTTTCACAAGGATAAGTAAGTCCAAACAGATTCTCAAACGTCCTATAACTTCTTTTAAAATCGATCACAATTGTTGGTCTCGGCGTGAAGTAATTAGTATCTCAGCAGGTACAATTATTAAACTGACTCTTCAGGTGTTTTCAAATGAATGACAATTCAGCAACACGCCTGGCTATATATATACGACAATTGTTCAAAAAAAGGTGACCGCCCAATTAATTCAATACCTTGCAATTTGGATTATTTCTCGTTTAAGGCGATTTACTAAAGCTCCCTGATAGACAGAAATATCAACCAATCTTTTTGTCAGGTAAGTGGACCGATGCAAGTTCGATCAGCCAATCAACGTCGAGTGGCTCGAGGCAACAAGAAAACCACGACTCTCACATTGCGATGTTTATCGAAAGTTACTCTTAATTTTTAAATTACAAAATGGTAAAACATTTAATTACTTTTATTATTTTCTTAATTACTTTTCACTTAGAGATTGCAGGGGTGTTTAATAAAACCCATAAGGTGTCAGTTTTCAAGAAATAGAGTCGTCAATATGTTATTACTATTAAATATATTGATTTTTATCTATGTTTCTCAATTTATTCCGGAGGGAAGAGATATGAGTGGGTTGTAAAATTTCTTTTGTTTTCTAAATTTCATATTTCTCCTGCGTACCTTAACTCTTTCAACACGAGAGGCTACTTTTCTGGTCAGGCAACACGATACGTCATAATTTCATTAAGTAGGATGGCCACTAAGTGAACGTGTGTGGTAGAACAATTAATATTTTCAACGTGCAGCCTGAAGGCTGCACGTTGAAAATATTAATTGCTCTACCCCCAAATAATGGATATGGACTCTTCAAATTTCTGCCATTTAACTGGCATGGAAGGTACCACCAGGGTTAAAAGGGTTATTAGGTACGCCTAAAATTTGTTATATTATTACTAAGTAATCGCTTTGCAAAATGTACAACCAGGAATGGGAGGAATTTTGTGGAAGATTCACATAAGCGATCGCAACAATGTAATGACATTTTTAACGTAACTTTTAGGACCACATTTAACCCACCGCTTGGTGGCTCTTATTAATATTTCGAGCTGCAAATTTATCGCAGAATGCAATTAGGAATTTAGCAAATTCAGTGTTGTTTGACAGATCTCATTGAGCTCTGTCAAACAAGATTGAATTGGTTAACTTTCTGGTTGTATTGTGGAGAGAAATTACTACTTGACTTTTCGGTATTTTGGCACCTGTTGGAGAATCTCCGTAAATATCTGAAAAATCTCTATAAGTAATTGGTTGTTTGAGAATATCTTCAAATAACTGAAAATGCAATGAGCAAGTCAAGTCTGAAAATATGAATATCTCGGTTGTTTATTCTGTTCGAATTTTTGTTTAAGCGTTTTATGCAATAGAGAACAAATAAGGAGGCGGTACCGAGGAATATATTTGTCCGTTAAAATATGTGATTAACAGGAATATTAAATTAACCACATTTTGGTCGTTTTTCTATACAAGCAGCAGCCACGTGACTGTAGGTTGAAACTATTTATTGATTTCTCCCATCAGAATAAATTTATCGTCTGGCATATGTAAATACTGCAGAATGTTCAGATTGTGGAGAAGTCATTTTTCTATAATATATGATCAGTGAAAAAAATACATTTTCATGTGATTATCCTCCCTAATAAAGATGAGGTGTGCGGAAGTCCTAACAAAATAAATTCAGGTTTTTTTTAGTTATTTTTCATACATCAGCTGATAGTATGTGATTTTGTCAATAAACGACAGAACGACAGACATTTCAGCAGGCAAGTATAAAAAGTGGAAAGGTGCGCAAAATATGACTTAATAAAAATACTTAAAAATCACAAATTTGTGTTCCTGGTTATTAAAATACTAAAAAATGTCATTTGAAAGAACATATCTGAAAACCCCAATTAATATTTATATTGTTCCTAAAACAGTATTTTTTTTTAGAAAAAATCATCTTGAAAACATTATCAAACAACTAACTACAAATTTCTAACAAAATATTGCGCAGAACATTTTTTTTTAACCGGATGCCCGAAACTCAAGAAAGTCGAAATACAGGCATTAAGACCACTTTAACCCATCATAATAAGATTTGCAGACAACACTTGTAACCACAAAAAATATCATTTGTCGTCTAAACACGTAGCTTACTGTCCCTCGTTGGAACGAGCTCAATCCACTGAAGGGGTATACGCTATGTTTTGGGGGAAAACATCGAAATATATAAGGTTTGAAAGGCGATTTTTGACAATAATTGAAACTGCGCCAACAAAATA
This sequence comes from Pictodentalium vernedei, assembly GCA_031216915.1. Lineage (NCBI taxonomy): Eukaryota > Metazoa > Mollusca > Scaphopoda > Dentaliida > Dentaliidae > Pictodentalium > Pictodentalium vernedei. Next base: position 392,559,362 of record CM062292.1, on the reverse strand, counting down.
ATGTAGTCAATTTTTATTTTTTATACAATAATACCACATCTTGTTACATTTTTAAAGGGTTCTTTATGAGCGCATTATGCAAAATAAACTGAAAAAAGAAGATGGCTTTGAATTTGTTCTAGGGTTAACTCGCTAGTTATCCAATCTTGTGCAGCAGATTTATCCATCGTGTAACTTGTACGCATAAAGTAATTAAAAATCATATTACTGCAAAGTGTTTGTTCTGCTCGAATTGGAATACAACAAAAATGTATTTTAATGGTATATTCAAATAATAAATGATTGATTCAAAACATGAATATTTAAAACGAAGCTCCAAAGCCAGACCCAGAATTATGTAAATTTAACAGAGGAAGAAACTCAGTTTTCAATCTTTGTACACCTTATATATATCAAAAATATTTCCTATTCACAAAGTTCGTCCCTAGTATTTTCAGCAAATTAATTGCTTCGATTATTGTGGTGATGAAGAAAATTAATTACTCTAAACTATGCCTTGTGTGTGTGTGCAGGTGTGTGTATGTGACGATGGATGTGTATGTGTATGATGAAAGGTGTGTGCGGGAAATTTCTCCTCGGATTTATTTGTAGCATAGGTGCAGGCTGCAAGCCGAGAGGTCCTCGATTCGAATCCCACCTGCGGCAACCGCGTTGTGTCCCTGGGCAAGACACTTCACCTCCATTGCCCACGTGGGAGGGGGGGGGGGGCACGGTGGCGCTGTGTACTAAGGCGTACAGCACGTCGATGGTGCACTTGTCTTCAACCAATGGTGGTTCTCTCCGGGTACTCCGGCTTCCTCCACCCGTAAAACTGTCATGGTCATGATTAGCCATTGTGCAGCAGTGGGTGACCTTAAACACCAATAAACAATAATAATAATAATTTGTAGGATATTGCAACATTTCTATATCTTTGCATGATGTGCCATACCCAATAATGTTGTGGTTGAGCAATAAAATTGATCTTATCTTATCTTACCAAGCAACACAAGCACCCCAATGTTTTCATGGTGTTTTTTTTTTTGTTTACAAATTAGGTTTTAATATATTTTCACTTTAGACGATTCTCGATTTGTTTTTATATTTGTTTATAATTTTTTATTCAATCGCTGAAACTCTATTAATACGGATGCATAGACACCCTTAGCACAGTGAGCGCGTTTCGTAAAATCGTCTTCCACTTCAATCACACATTGACCACAACAAAAGCTGGTTCTGATGTGGGGCTGAACAGTGTATTTTTGGCAAATTATAAATTGAATTTCCTGTTATTTTGGATAAAAATTGTGTTGTGGTCTCCAGCGTTTATTGAGTATAGAGTAAAAAAACAAAACTAGAAATATACAATCAATACATGGACATTCTATAAGTATAACCATTTACTGTCTCAATGAATGTACTGCAAATACATTTAATGTGCTATGTAAGTAAAGGGAAACTTAACCCTTTATCTAACATGAAAAGAATACGACACTTGCAAAAAATTTCTTGAATAACTATTTTTTTTCATTTTTGTCTCAAAAACACAGGTTATGACCCCTCATTGGAACGAGCTCGACGAGCTCGTTCCAATGAGGGTTCATAACCTATGTTTTTGAGACAAAAATGCAACAATAATGAAAATTAATTGGCGATTTTTGAGAATAGCGTTGGCCGATCTTGGCCGTTACGTTGGGTAAAGAGTTAACTTGAAAAAAATTATTACATTTTTTTAGCTTTTTGACGGCATCGTTTATTTTTGTAGATTTTTACGACGTCGAAACGATGTCGTCAAAAATGTAAAAAATGTAATAATTGTTTGTCCAAAATTTTTAGGAATTGTTCATAAATACGAATGGACAACAAAAAAAAATGACAAATTACATTGTTTAGATTTTAGGACGGCATCGCAAATAAAGGTCACCTATTTTCTGGTTAAGTTCTCCAGTACTTATAAAGCACTTTAAAAGAATTCTGCTTAGATAACCAGCCCCCAAACCTAACAAATGTTACATTTCAGATATTTCCCTGTCACATACAGATAATAGACAATAAATTGAAGCGAGTGACTGATTTTATGGTGGAACAATTTCACAGGAGCCATGATTTTAAAAGGTAATGATTTGAAAAACAAAATATTTCGAGGTCAGTCTGTATTGGGTCATTGGATGATATATCAGTACGCCAGTTTTTCGTGCCTCGGTGTGTTTGTTTCGCAGGAAGCACAGCTGTGCCTGGCTTAATACTGTGATTATCAAGTTCTGCTTTAATGGACAAATAACTAACAAATGGGATGAAGCTTTCAGGACGCCAACCTACTTCTGTTCAGAATTCGACCCTGTTAAGGGATGTTTGTTACCCACTTTTGTTGAAATTTGCGCGTAGACGACCGTTGGTGTAATTTGACGTGCCTTCACTTACAAAGATATATAACTATTGTTCCTGCCCCAGTTACTGATATTCCAAATCAATAAGTAATTAGAAACATTAAGATATTAATATAATTTGTGGAACAACCACGCGTAATCATAAAACTACCGCTATGGTGAATCTTCATTTCTGGTTGTAATGTTACTAAAATATTCATCAAATCATGTCTCGATTAGGCAACATTTCTAGCTTTGATTCACAGAAAATGAATCTTTATGAACTTTTGCCGAAACAGTCGTCCAGAATATATTAGTTGGTTGGAAAAGCGAACCATTGGTTCGCTTTTCCAACTAACTGAAATATTCCAGACGATTACCTATTTGAAGGCTAGGCTGGTTCCAGACCACAACAGCGTCGAAATTCTTAGAGAATTAGAGTTTTGGCCAGAGGGCTTGGCATAGTATGCGAGTCCTTTAAAAAGGACTAGACGATTATAAACGATTGTATGCACTTCATTTTATACCATTATATATAGCCACTGACATGAAAAGTGACATTAAACCATAACGAAAAGATAAACGAAAAACAATATGTCGATATTTATTTTCAGGCTTTTTTACGACATTGAACCTTTACACATTAATTGTTTTATCCATGTTAGTTCAATGGCATAGTTTCGAAGAGTTCATTCTCTTCTCATTATTTGGGGTGGACCAATTAATTTTTTCAAAGTGCAGTTCTTAGGCTGCACGTTGAAAATATGGATTGGCGCACCAATTCACTGAGCCGGGGCTGCACATTGAAAATACTGAATTACCATTTTTCATGGAGTTTGGAAGTATCGTGATCCTGCACCAGTGAAGTGGGCTTTCATTTTTAATGGGTCAAAACTGAAAACTGATTTCTCCGAATATGAAAGACTGGAATTTTCACTAAGCACAAACAAGTCACTTGGAGTTTGAATGCAATGAAAAAATCGTCAAGCGTATATCAAAGGTTTAATCCCGGAAACTGGAATATTTTGGTTCTCGTCTTTGAAAGTCACTCAACATACCGGGAATTTTCTGGTTCTCGTTTGTGAATATCAGTCCCGATACCCGGGAAATTCATAGGACAGAACCAGGAATCAAAGGTTGCGTGCCGCAACCTTTGATTCACGATTCTAGTCTATGAATTTTCCGGGCATTAGCACTGATTTTCAGAACCGGTAACCGAGAAATTCCTATTCGTGGATTAAACCATAGCTCCAACGGCGATGCTGGTCTCATAAGCTATTATACACAATCATTGATACAATGGTCTATGAATTTCCCGGGTATCGTGATTGACTTTCAGAACTCGGAGTCGCAGAGCCGTGAAATTCCCGTTCTCGGAATTAAACCTAATGTGTATCAAAACAAAACTAGCAACGACAAAAATATTTTTTTTATCTTTCAACTTTGGAATACAATATTTCTCAGCATTTACCAGTCCATAGCCTCCGTGGACAGTATTTGCTTGCCCGGAAGAAAACATCATAATCGTGAAATATGTCTGAACTGCCGATCATTCGTAACTGACGTATGACAAGATCAAACAAGATAGATATGTCTTGCAAGGACGCAACAATCGTCTGACGGGCAAAAGACATCACAATCAGTGATCGTTATACCCGGAGATTACTTCTGACATATTACTGCCAAAGTCGAAGCTTCTTTATAAATTTTTATCTGAGATTTTCTGTCATATTATTGACACTTTTTCTGTTTTTCTTCGTCCAAAATACGATGACACACCGGGAAGAAATGGAAGGGAATGCTGACTGCAGCGTGGGAGTCAAAAATCGGTAGAAAATGAATTCACTTAGTGTGGCGTAACACTCTGATAACCACATATACTGTGTTTCTCTAAGCGCAACAATACGCGCACACGTGCAACTTCTGTATCTATTTTGCATGAGAATGTGTATGTATGTGTGTGTTTCGAAAGCGCGCACGGATATTGTGTGCGTGATCCAATATGCGAACGTATTTTGTTTGCCTGCTTGTGTGTATGTGCTAGCGAGACGAAGTGCACGTGTATTCAGAACTACACATCTCGTAGAAAACGGCATAGGCCGGGGTTGATTCATTCATTAAACAGTATTCATTTACTGGTGTTTAACCCTTTACCCAACGTAACGGCCAAAACCGGTCGGCGCTATTCACAAAAATCGCCAATTAATTTTCACTTTTTGTCGCAAAAACATAGGTTATGACCCCCCTTTGGAACGAGCTCGAGGAGCTCGTTCCAAAGAGGGGTCATAACCTATGTTTTTGAGACAAAAAAATGAAAAAAATAGTTATTCAAGAATTTTGTTTGCAAGTGTCGTCTGCTTTTCATGTTAGGTAAAGGGTTAAGGTCACTTTCACCATATATGGCTACATTACGACCGCAACACAAGTACAGTGTTAAGTTTAGCCACTTATTTCTACCTATGCTGCCCACTTCGTGGGTTACTGAGTCCTGCTTAACTTGTAAAACGGGACTTTACCGCAGTAAACAACTACAGCTCCACTCCACGGATTACCATTGGAGTGGTGGAATGATCAGTGGTGGATACAATATTTTAAAGAGGGATGGACAAAAAGTGGAAGGAGGGGTGAACACACCTCTGATACCGTCGCATTAACTCTCGCAAACCTCATGATGCCATTAGAGGGAAAACGTGCAGTTGAGTGCAAAATTTGATCGAAGCTCCCGTGTGAGTGACGCAGCCAAACAAGTATGAGGTCATGTTTATCCAGTCATTTAACCTATACTGTCTCTTATAGAGGCATTCCCACCAGGCTTTCAGTTACCAGATCGTATTTTATCAGCAAAACAGGTCTTGTTTACCACAGTGAATAACCAGTGTCACATGGATCTCCCCGATGGTCCTACGCTGAACCTTGCTCGTTGGGCACTTATGTTTCTCCGGGTTGGGCATGTGAGGGCAGAGGTGGATGTACACTCGCCAGGGTATAGTGTACCAAATCAACACTGTGCAAGTAGTGTGTATATTTATATACAACATGAATAATACACGTCACACAAAAAATCTTGAACAACCAAAAAAGTTTATTTGTGTCTCAAAAACATGGCTTAGGACCCCTCATTGGAATGAGATGATGAGTTCTTTACGACGAGGGGTCAAAAGCTATGCTTCTGAATCAAGATTATTAAAAGCAAAAGTTGAATGCCGACCTTGTGAATAGTGTGGGCGTTTTGCCCCAGTGTTAATCTTTTTTTATGGAGTTGGGAAGTATCATGAACCTGCACCGGTGAAGCGGGCTTCATTTTTAATGTTTTTGTTTTAAATTGTAAACCTTTTATATTTACCACATCCACACTTTCCCAAATTTGGTTCTGTTCCAGCCCATAGAGAGGGTTAGTTCGGGGAGGGGCTATTAGGGGGAATAATTAAAACGTTTTTGCTGGAAGTATGGCTTCATCAACCGTCTTATTGAAGTGAATAAGATTTGTCCGTCGTGTTAACCCTTGTAACTAGAAGAGACGCTTTCCCTGGCGCGGCATATACCATTAGTGTCCAAAGGTTTAATGAAATTTAAAAATGCTCTGGACGCAAACTTCTGCATTCCATAGTCACAATGCCATGATCATTACAAAGACATAATTTCATTCTTCGTCCACTATTGACACGCATCAAATAAAGAGATTGGCCACCCGATAGTGTCTTAATTATGCTGAGATAATATCAGTTTCTTCAGTCATGTCCTATTTTTATTTGGGATGTTTATTTATTGCCAATAATATATATATTTTTATCACTCGCTCTGAATTGTTATACCTTTTGTATGCATTCACGTTCAGTGGAGTAAACGACTCCGCAGGTGCGAAATCTTTCTCTAACAATTTATAACTTTTAATTTCTCGATTCTTTTCCGAGATTAGCGCACTAATGCTGGTATTCTCTTCATAAAAGATGTTTGTATATGGAGGGTGCTTGTTTTGTTGACTTTATTGGCAAGGTTTAATTGTGGTTTGAAAAAGGAGTAAACACTATTTCTTGGGAGTTAGTCAATTAAATACTAGCGTATGTTTGTCTGGGGTATTACTGGGAGTGAAATTGAAGCACGAGGTGTTAGCATATAACAATACATTTGCGAATTTTACTAATTTTCTCGTAATCTCTTCAAGTATTTCGAACCCTCTGCTCGTTAGCGAACAATAGAGGAGCTTCTTGCGAAACAAATGAACGTTGGTAAATATTCTTTTCACGTGATTGGGAGCGGTTGGTTAGTCAATTTTAATACTGATTTGTTGAATGGAGGCAACTCTCTCACCCTCATAATTTGTAGAGCAAATCATTTCATTTTAACACTCTGCACAATGGCAATAAAATACAAAATTTCAAGCAACAATTTTTCCCACAATGCAACTAGGAATTTAACTAAATTAGTCTTGCTTAACAGGGCTCAAATTGTAAGGGGTTGTGAACATTAACCCGTGTGAGTATGATGCAGTTCTTAGCGATGCCCATTTTTCCAATCCCCTCTTTTGCCAAGTCTGTTATTAGCCATCTACACACTGTTGCAGAAATATCAAAATTTCAACCAGCAATTTTTTATACGCTCGTTTGAAAAGCGGTCGTATTATGCAATCAGTCCGTCCGTTCGTCCGTCCGTCCGATAACATTTTGGGTTTTCGACCGATAACTCCAGTTTGGATTATTTGATCTCAAACAAAGTCGGTATGTATATTACCCAGCTTGTAATACAGGCCAAGTTCTAATATGGGTTCAGTAATATTATTTTTACATGAGTTACGGTCCTTTTTTGACTTAGAATTCAACAATATATTATTACTTTTGGTTTGCAACCGATAACTCCAGTTTGGATCATTTGATCTCAACTAAAGTTGGTACAATGCAAAATGGATAACGGACATATTTAGCCCCACCTGTCGGCGCTCTTGTTTCCATAATGCAGGTACGAATTTAACAAATCCAATCTTGTTTGACAGAGTCCAAAGGGTTCTATCAAACAAGATTGAATTGATTAAATTCCTAGTTCCATTATTGAAAAACAATGCAGGTTGGTATGTTAATATATCAACATCAATGAAGTGTTAACCTACCGCAAGAGTTGAAATTATTAACCCCTTGGAATGAAAGTCAGCATATCCCGCTAAGATCATTATATGTCATAAGTCCACGAAGTGGGAGCGCGATGGCCAAGTGGTTACGGCACTGGACATCAAATCGAAATGTCCACGGTTCGATCCCCACCATAGGTAACTGCGTTGTGTCTTTGGGTAAGGCACTTAATCCCGATTACCCACATGAGGGCACGGGGCGTTGTGTACTAAGGTGTACAGCACGTCGATGGTACACTTATCGTGAACCAATGCTAACCCTGCTTGTGTGGAGTTGGTACGTTGGGAAGTCTGATTGTTCCTCGCAGCTGCTGGGTAGTTCTCTCAGGGTACTCCGGCTTCCTTCACCCGTAAAACTTTGGAGACGGTTCACATAAGCTTTCAGCTTTCTTCCGAATCGCCTTCTACAACAATTTAGTTTGATACATTATTTGTTAATTGTATTCATTGAAAGTTATGTACAAAACATTCAATCCATTTACATTTGTTCGCATGTATACAGTTAACCTGTTTTTTCAAAAAATATTGTTTAAACTAAAACTGTCCGACAGGAGCTAACCCATGAAATGTCGAATGTGTCGTTAAACCCCCCAAAATAAATATAAATAAATGCCTTGAGTAAATTCATTTATTGGAGCTTTATGCAACTTGCGACATTCAGAGCCATGTCGGGTCGGACAGTTTGAAGGTGGAGGAAGCATTGATCATCGACGAGCTGGAGTTTGACCCTCAGACTTATTAGTCAGACACAATGGGGGTTTGCATGAGTTGAGAAGTGCAACATCAATGTTTTGCATTTCTCAAAACCTCTGAGCCACCATGCTCCCACTTGGGCACTTGGGCTTGTCTTGCCCAACTACACAACGCTGATTGATTTCTTTATGATGATTTCGATTCGAAGCAAACATACGGCCTTTCGATTTGATAATCAATAAGCCACCGTGGTCCCTCACAAAGTCAATGCCTGCTCAGTGACACTGTGGCAAAGGTCAATCAATAATTTCAACGTGTTGCTCCGGGCTTCAACTTTGAAAATATTAATAGGTCTATCCACAAATATTAAATTAAATTATATTTATGTCAATTAACTGACATGAAAAATAACATCGGGGCTTAAAGTGCACATCGATCTACTCCCACGAAGTGAAAACCATTTATTTATAAGAATTTTTCACATGCGCTAAAGATGTTAGCAGGTAATAAAGATTGCAGAAGATGGGTCGTGGGTGTGTCATTTGATGTTTTAGTATGTGCGAAGGTCAAGGCATGCTGTGAAATTCAAGATTCTGTGTTCTGTATCGTACAGGTGGCATTTTTTCTGCCGGAGATAGGAGGTGACCTTGCTCCCTCGGATTTTTTTCTGATGGCCATTCCTTGCATTTTTACGCAATACTGGTCGTATTTCCTGTGATAGATATAGTCTGTTGGAAAAATTCATTGGGCCGTTTTCTGAAATCTGGGGCTATGCTGAACACATTTGTTTGCTGGAGAGGATAATTCTAGTGTCATGATTCCAGGAATATTTGAAAATGCTGAATGCCATTTCTTTTATCACACGACTGTTTTTGAAATTCCCATCTACAGGAATACTAAGCCATGAGGAAAATGAAAATCGTCTACGGACTATTTTTAACCCTTTACCTAACCTGAAAAGCAGACGACACTTGCAAAAATAATGCTTGGATAATTATTTTTTTCATTTTTTGTCTCAAAAACATAGGTTATGACCCCTCGTTGGAACGAGCTCGACGAGCTCGTTCCAACGAGGGGTCATAACCTATGTTTTTGAGACAAAAAATGAAAATTAATTGGCGATTTTTGAGAATAGCGCTGGTCGGTTTTGGCCGTTACGTTAGGTAAAGGGTTAAATAGAAGCGAAATTTCACTGGACTTTTCTACAAATCGTACACCGTAATTACAATTTTGAATCGTCGCTTGCGATAGCTAAAAATTGTCCTCTGAGTTCCAATGTGGTCTATATGGCAGTGGGCACATAGAACACATTGGAACTCAGGGGACGAAATAGTTACACGGGTTCCCCTCATAAATTTGGTTGGCGATAAAATGTGATCTTTTTGTTGTTAGTTGTCAAATGAATTGCTGAGTGTCCTTCTGATAATTGTTTTTTACAGACGGAGAGGCGTGTAATAAACACAGAACGACACGTGACCGTGAATTGGTTAATAAATATGGCACTGTTTTCATCGCGGACGGATAAAACTCGAGGCCTGGGGAGTTCAAATTTGAGCTTTCAGCTGCAACAAAACGCATTTATATGGCTACAACGTGTATTTAACCCTTTACCTAACATGAAAAGCAGACGACACTTGCAAACAAAATTCTTGAATAACTAATTTTTTTCATTTTTTGTCTCAAAAACATAGGTTATGTCCCCTCATTGGAACGAACTCGTCGATGTTTTTGAGACAAAAAATGAAAATTAATTGGCGATTTTTGAGTATAGCGCTGACCGGTTTTTGCTGTTACGTTTTGTAAAGGGTTAATCTGTATTTGTAGAAAAAAAAGCAGGATCAGTAGTGCAAGCGAACGTCTTGAAACACCCTTCTCCAGATTACTGACGACCCTATGTAGCCCCTGTTGCACCTAAACGTTCCTTTGCTCAATCCTCGAATATTTGTTTTCTTTGTTCAAATCTCATTTATATATTTCTGAACAGCTGCCAATTGTAGGTTGTTTAAAAAATTGTGAAACTACTTATAAATTCAACATTTATCACTTTGCTTCAAATTTTTGCCACTCCGACTTTCGTAAATTTTTTTAAGCTATTTTCCTTTTTTTTTTATTTATTTATTTATTTATTTATTTATTTATTTATTTATTTATTTATTTATTTATTTATTTATTTATTTATTGGTGTTTAAGGTAACATATTTTTGCACAATGGCTAATCATGACCACAACATGAGTATCAACTCAAGACCAGGGATGAGCATTAATAAGCCATGTTGCCTATTTAGAGAGGGTTTGCACCTCCCGATCATTGGCGCCTGGGCCCTATTTTACCAGTAAAACAGAGCCTGTTTACCGCGGTGAACAGGGAGCATGCAGTAAGATATATTACGTGTGATCGAAGCTATGTTGGAACATAATGTAAAACTCGGATACCTTTTAACCTTTTACCTAACGAATCTGCGGTATCCGTCCATTTATTTATTTATTTATTTATTTATTTATTTATTTATTTATTTATTTATTTATTTATTTATTTATTTATTTATTTATTTATTTATTGGGTTTAACGACACTTCGACAGTCAGGGCCACCTCGTGTCGGATAGTTTTACGGGTGGAGTAAGCCGGAGTACCCGGGGAGAACCACCGAGCAACGGCGAGCAACTGTCAGACTCCACAACGTATTAACTCCACACAAGCAGGTTTATCATTGGTTGAAGACAAGTGCACCATCGACGTGCAGTACGCCTTAGTACAGAACACCACTGTGCCCCCACGTGGGCAATTGGGATTAAGTGCTTTGTCCAAGGCCGCAACGTGCTTGTCGCAGGTGGAATTCGAACCGAGGACCTCTCGGCTTGCAGCCGGCATCTCTACCTGCTGAACCACCGCGCTCTCATCCGTCCATGTAATTTACAAACAAGGCAGTTGAAAAAAAGACATTTAAAAAAATTTCAACAAAACCATATTGTGTGAAGCCTCATTGGAACGTGCTCGTCGAGCACGTTCCAATGAGTGGTCACATGATATGGTTTTCTTTAAATCTTTAAAAAAATAATTAAAATAATTTTTTTTATCGCGTGCGTTGGCTAAATGGTTAAACTCGTGTGTTGGAACATTGGTGGACTTATCTTGACGTGGTCGGCCTTTCTTAATGAGTCTAGTATGGTTTGGGATTGGTCTCCGCGAAAGACTGGGCTAATAATTTAGAAATTAAGAAAATCGACCGTTCCATAAGGAATTATCTCTATTCTCTAGCTAATACTCTGAAGGGATAATCCACTGGAAGTTTAGACCAGATTATCCCAAATAGAGCGGTAACTTCAAATAAAATACTAATGGTCGATTTACTTGTCTGTTAACTTCCACAGAAATACTAAACGGAACGTGTTTGTAATTGGATTATTTAAGACGAAATCCCTGAACTTACAATGGGTACTGAATGTTTGTTTAAACATTTATCTCCGTAACTGTTAATGGTTTGGAAGATAATTTCCTAAGCTGCGAAACAATTGATTCTCTTGTTACCGTCACGTCTGTAAGCTCTGCTTGATTTTCTTCGACTCCACCGTGATTATAAATAAGCTACTGAAAATCAAGATCAAATTTTAAAAACTGGTTCATTATTTTAATTTCGAGAGAACTGACACTAAAATAGTACTCAACTATTCAGGGGCATGTTCAATAGTGTGTTAAAAGTTTGGCCTCCAAACCGGGGTAGATGCAAAATGGAATCGAAATTTAAAATAGATGGAATGTTTTTAATTTATGTGGAAAAAACACGGCAATACACAACTAGGATAATTTCCAGTCGTTATGACAAAATATCATTACAAAACTGAAAACGGTCTAATATTTTTACAAAGAAATCTTTTCAAAGCGGTTTCTGTAGGAATTCCAGCAAACCAAAACCGATAAGAGCTTTATTTTAGTTCAAAATACACAATAATTCCGGAAACTTCGAAATTTGTGGGAAACACACTTGATACGATTTGCTTTTTGTTAACCTTTTTTTATCTAATGAATCGGCTGCATTCGTACGCATAATTTATAAATTAAGGAGTTGAAAATATATGTATTTTTTTAATATTCAACAAAACCATATCATGTGACCCCTCTTTGGAACGAGCTCGTCGAGCTCGTTCCAATGAGGGGTCACATAATATGGTTTTCTTGAAACTTTTTGGACAAATTAAAAAAAAACAATAATCAAAATAATAAAATATTATATCTTTTGCGCTGTGTGAAGAGTTAAGGATATGACCTCATATAGCTGGAGAGGATCACGGAGCTATTCTTAGGTTTTGTGGGCGACATTGGGGCGTAGCCTGGCCAGATGAAGTATGGGAGGTCATTTCACCTCGGACTGGGCAGAGAGTTGTATCCCCAATAGATGAAGGTCCAGCGTGTTCCAAGAGAGAGAAAAATCAGTTTTCCCGCCAATTGGAGTCTTTTGAAGACTTGAGTACCCAGAAAGTTAAGAAGTAATTGTAGCAAGACGACCCACGAACTAACAGGATAAGAGTACATGAACCATGTTTAATGATTTCAGGCATGTATGTGCATAATGTAGGCATTTTCAGGAATAGTGGGGAAACGTGTACATTCCCCCTTGCCCACCCCCACCCCAACCCTCCCCATCCCGTGACTATTCCGGTGCGTGGACGGTTTATTACATAATCTGTATTAGAACGGTGAATTTCAAGTGTTTTACAATCGTTCTTTAGCTTCACAACGATTTGGATTATGCCCTGCCCCACATCCACACTCCTCTCCTGAATTAATAACCTATAGAACGAGCAAATTTAATATATCCGACTTTCCATCTCATCCATTATATTAGTCATTTTATATTAACTCCTTGCCTAGCTTAACGGTGATTTGTAGACGGCGATATTCACAATAGTCGTCATTCAAATGTTATTTCTTAAATTTTTTTCATTCAAAACATAGCCAGTGAGTTCTCGTTGGAACAAGGTCACCTCATTTGACCCTTTTCCGACAATGATACCGCTCCAACAACAAAATGATATTACACCAATGACGTCAGTAAACATTGTAGTGCGAGGAAAAAGAGTTCCCACTCAACGAGGTATCAATGCCATGTCGTCCAAATTGGATACCAGATGTATTCAACGCCGTTTCTCAAATCCCAAACCTGCCAAGGGCATATACTATAAATCTTTTACGATTGTATTTTCTGGAATTGTATTTTCTAGTTATGACTTCAAGTTGTTGAAATGAACCATCAGCATTTTCAAAGATGTGGCAATTTGCCAGTTGGCAAATTGCCATATCTTTTAAAATGCTAATGACTCATTTTAGTCAGTTATATTAATGGGTAGAAAATACAATTCTAGAAAATACAATTGTAAAAGTTTTATAGTATTGGCCCCTGCTGTTGTGGCATTTTAAACTGCGGAGTGTTTATGCAAACGACTTGACTTGTTCCACCCTAACATATGCCAACATCTGAACAAAATAAAAAAGAAACAGTCATCCCCTCCCATTGCTGATTGATATTCAAGGTTAACTTTGTGACCTTGTAAGTCGCCTTTACGTCTTTTTATTGCCCATACTGAATAGTGTTCGACTCCTCAAGATACATTTTATGTTATCTACTTTTCAATCAATCAGACAGTTTGAATGGGTGTAATGGGGTTTGATGCCACTTATCTTGATTACACTGATGTTAGACATTGTATATTTGATTTTAAAGGATCAGATTTTAAATCAAAGAAAAAACAAATTAACCCTTTACCTGTGAGATTTTCAAACCATTAATCAAGAGAAACATTTTTTCCTATGTTCCTATTGGTCGAAACAAAAAAATGGTTAATATGTTTATTAAGAGAAATTGAAAAGGAAGAGGTAAGGGATAGCAAGAAGGAATTGGTGCAATGGAGATGGGGGGGGGGGAGGAAGGAGGGGAGTGACATTGAAAGCGCTGAAGTAATCTCGGCTTTCTTCACTAAGAATCGTGACGAAACCGAGGTTGGTCGAAGTATTATTGTTATTGCACAGTACAGCATAGCGTTGGGCTTTCGTATTGGCACGATCCAAAGAGCTCAATCCAAAAAGACCATGAGCTATATCTTTTGAACTTTTGAAATATATGGATCGCTTTGGTAATTTTAATTTTATAGGAGGTCAGTATTTGTTTACAAGCATTTGATTTATTCTGCATGATTCAATAATCAGTTACAAACAAATGCAAGTTAATTCTTTACCTAACATGAAAAGCAGACGACACTTGCAAAAAAAACCTCTTGAATAATTATTTTTAACATTTTGTTGTCTCAAAAACATAGGTTATGACCCCTCGTTGTAACGAGTTCGACGAGCTCGTTCCCTAGAGGTGACATAACCTATGTTTTTGGCTTCTCGGATGGGTGACCGTCTGAGCGATCGATACGGACTCCCGCGTTGTGTCCTTGGGCAAAGTACTTAACCCCCATTGTCCACATGGGGGCACGATGATGCCGTGTATTAAGGCGTACTGCACGTCGATGGTGCCCCTGTCTTCAACCAATGCTAACCCTGCTTGTGTGGAGTTAGTATATTGGGGAGCTGACAGTTGCTCGCCGTTGCTCGGTGGTTCTCCCCGGGTACTCCGGCTTCCTCCACCCGTAAAACTGTCGTGGTCATGATTAGCCATTGTGCAGAAATGTGTGACCTTAAATACCAATAAATAAATAAATACCCTGCCTGAGCTGCAGTGCGGAGTTACGATGTTGGGGAGCTGGCAGCTGCTCGTTACTCGGTGGTTCTCTCCTGGTACTCCGGCTTGCCCCACCCGTAAAACTGTCACGGCCATGATTAGCCATTGTTCATAAGTATGTGACCTAAAACACCAATAAATAAATACCAATGTTTTTGATATAAAAAATGAAAAAAATAATGAAAATTAATTGGCGATTTTGGAGAATAGCTCTGGCCGGTTTTGGGCGTTACGTTGGGTAAAGGGTTAACCAATCAATTTCGTTTCCATTTTCATACGTTAAGCAGCCAGTGAATCACATGTGAGATGGGAAAATGAAGGATATGTGGTTATTGGGTGACACACAGGAGATGGTTAGCATATCGGGGAGCGCATTGGCTCAGTGGTTACGGTATTGGAGTTCAAACCGAAAGGTTCACTATTCGATCCCCACCATGGGGCAACTGCGTTATGTCTTTGGGCAAGGCACTTAATCCCAACTGCCCACGTAGGGGCACGGTGGCGCTGAGTACTAAGGCGTACTGCACATCGATGATGCACTTGTCTTCAGCCAATGCTAACCCTGCTTGTGTGGAGTTAGTACGTTGGGGAGTCTGACAGTTGCTCGATGTTTCTCGCCTGGTACTCCGGCTTCCTCCACCCGTAAAACTGTCCGACACGGGGTTTCTCTGGCTGTCGAAAGTGTCGTTAAAACCAAAATAAATAAAATAAATAAATAAATAAATAAATAAATAAATAAATAAATAAATAAATAAATAAATAAATATTATCAGAGAAATTTGGAAAGATATCATCAAACAGTTCGTTTCCGGGTGTCGGGAGGAGAGAAGAGGCGTGGTGATTGGAAAGCATTTGAGAGCACAGGATTAATCAAGGCCTTCTCATCCGAAAACCGCGATAAATTGGCGGCCGGTCGAAGTGTTAATATATTATGTGAGCTTTTGATGCTGAGCTAGTTCCAGTTCTGCAGTTTTGCCCTCCGTGATTAATCACGCAAATGAGTTACATTTACGAGTCCACCTGTGCAGGTATGAACAACGTGCTGCCCAGCATATGCTCGACAAAACTGGTCGATTGAAGGTTTTTCTTCCCTACCTTCCCGGAATTTACGCACCTGGGCGTTGGGTGTGTCAAAATCAAGTATCGGATCAACAAGTTCTCTCCGAGCTACGAACACAGTGCTGATTAACACCTGCTTTACGAAATGGTTCATTAACTGGTAGAGTGCTAAATTATTTTTGGCCATCAAATCTTGTGCACATGTATTTGTCTTGTTGCAATTTATGGGAGAGTGCCAATGGGCACTCTCCCATAAATTGTAACGAGGCAAACCCTTACAGACTAAATAATATCACTTTAAAGATAATACAAAGCATATCCACTGAATATGGGCCTTCAAGTTGAGGCACCTGCGCTTCTGAATAAAGCCCAAATATGGGCTTCCAGCAATCTAACAGTTAAACGACTTTAGAAAGTGTCACACCATCGAAACCAACGAAATTTACGCCCTGTGTGTTGGGCGAATCAAAATCGAATTGAAATGGTATCAGGTCAGCTAGTTTGCTCCGGGATTCGAACACTGTGCAGAGCAACACCTGTCCCACGAAATTGGCTATTAGAAGACTTTAGAAGATATTACACCCACTACACCTCAACGGAATTTGCGCCCCTGGATGGTAGGCGAATCAAAATCGAATTGAATTGGTACCATGTCAACTAATTCGCCCCTGGCTACGAACACCGTGCTGCTCAACATGTACTCTACAAAGTGAGTCATTAGAAGACTTTTGGGGGTGTTCCGCCTACCCGACTCAGACGGAATTGACGCCACTTGGAGGTGGGGGAATCAAAACGGAGTCAACTAGCTCGCTCCGGATACGAACAAGGTGGTGCTCAACACGTGCTCGAAGAAATGGGTCATTAACACTTTATTTATCCTGACATTCAAACGTCACTGGGAATTCAGTTTCTTCAATGTTTTTCAAAATGCTACGACAAACGTCGGAAAGTACAAATAACAAGATATTTTCACGTTAGTGATTATCTAGTTGAGGGCTAGATTATTTTTGGTGGTCAGAATTTGTTATTCAAAACTTGTTTTATTACAAATTATTGGAGAGTGCCCAGGGACACTCTCCAATAATTTGTAATAAAACAAATTTATATAAACAAAAGTTATTTGTGTTTGAATGAATATAAAATTTAAACAAGGAAAGTGTTGGCTTTTGCTCTGGTATCCTCATTTTTGAAAGCCCTGATAGTGGCTTCTTGCACTCAACCAGTTAAGAAGTCTTGACAGCAGGATTATATTAATATTTTAAGCTGTGATTACATTTGACTCAACGGTTGTCATTGGGTACTATTCGGGGGAAAACGGGAATTGAGGTTAAAACTTTAAAAAAATCGAAAAATAATAAAACGAATTACCACAAAGTATCAACGCATTGTTTGATTTCGTACGTCATAAGACGTACAAAAGTATCAAAGGCTTAAAAGACTTCAAAAGGTGTCACATCCACCCCCCCCCCCCCCCCCCAGCGGAATTTACGCCCCTTGGTGATAGGTGAATCAAAATCGAATTGAATTGCATCATTTTCGCGATAGTAGTGAAATAGCGGATTCATATTTTCCTGTTCCCCGATTTCTCTCAGTTATTGGTATCAGGTTAACTAGTACGCTTTGGGCGTCTCTTTGTGAAAACGTGGCGGCAGCAGCTGTAGAGATCAAAGTAATGCATTCGCATATGGTTCTTGTTGGATACGGTACGAAAGGTCGCTGAATGAAAGCTTGTATACGTTCGGTTGACAACCTTATTGTCATGCTGAACGCCACGGAACACTGAACCAACGTGTTTTCCCAGAACTGCCTTACTAAAACTAATAGTAGTAGTTTTGGGAGAGTAAACAACCGTACTCATGTGTTGCTGTACTGTTGACAATAGTAGTAGTAGTAGTAGTTTAGTAGTAGTAGTAATAGTAGTA